>OX638225.1:18260218-18821218 GCA_951805285.1 Thymelicus acteon | reverse complement strand
ACTTGCGACGCACCGGGCACTCTTGGCTGAATGCGTTATGATCTGCCTGTTCCATTTTGGCCCGAATGCAGTTACAGCACGATGGGGCTGCGTTGGCGAGCCAGTCAGTGCACTCGGTCTTCATGTGGGGTCCTCCGCAGTGGCTACACTTGACTATGTTTTCCTTACAGAAGCGTCTACCATGTCCATAGCATAGACAGAGTGAACACTGCACTAACGGTGAGTAGTCATCCACCCTGATTTTTTGCAGGTCTATGTGTACCGTTTCTGCATTCACCATTCTAGACCACATTTGAGGGGACACTCTCATTATGACGTGGCCGGAGTGGGGGTTTCGTGCCTTCTTACGGAAACGGACCTCCATCTGCATTTCCCTGTCTTCGAGGCCGTTAAACAAAGCTCGGTTTTGGTTTTTAATGCTTTGCATTATATCCTCGTCGGTGTTGTAAAGGAGTACATCCTTGAGGATAAGGAGAGGGTGTTTATTCTGGATATCCTCCACGACAAGTTGGTTTCCAGCGCCTTTCAGACGATCCTTTACTTTCCTCCTTTCCTCTTCCGATGCACAACCAACTATGACTTTCCTGTCTTTAGCTTTCCGAACTCTGTCTATTTTGACCCATCCGTCTTTCGCATTCACTGCGTCTCGGATTTGGGTCAAAACCTCTTCTCCCGTGTCATTTTCGTTTTTAGACGTGACCACTACCGAGTGCAACGCAGTTTGGTCCGGTAGCCGTTTTTTAATGTTTGTCGATGCAACGTTTGCGTAGGTTGCCTTTTCCATCATTATTTTTTGGTTTTCAAGCATTTCTTTCAGTGTGTCCATCCTTTCACTATTTTCCTGGATTAATTTTTTGTGTTCTTCGATTGTCCTTTGCAGTTCTTGTTTTTTGCCATCTTCTTCTGTTTCTGTCTGGTCCCGTCTTGGGCGTTGCGTTCGGGAGTCTTCTTTTCCGGCCTCAGCCTCCTTGACTAACTGGTAAAGTCGGTCTATTGCTTGGGTTACCGCAGCTTTGATGTCAGTTTTGAGGTTCCTTGAGTTACCCAAATGTAGTTTGGCCTTGTTGAGGCAAGCTCTCGCCTCTGAAACTCTGCTTGGATATACCACTTTATCCGGCGGGCTGGGCACTTCCACAACCGACTCTTTGGTAGCAGATGTTTTGCTTTCCTGTGTGATATTTGTTTTGCTGGGTTGTGAAGAAACCTTAGATATAGTAGGAGACTTTGTTTTGGGGTCCATCTTCCCCAATTCCCGGTCCCCAATACTACTACTTATGGTTGGTGCATCAGTAGGATCAGCTTGTACTGTTGTCTCAGGGGCAGATGGCACAGAATCTTTATTTTTATTTTTTATAGGTGTGCGGATGCCGAACATTTTTGTAGTTTTTTAGGGCGTGTAAATATATAATTATTATATATTTCAGGGGACTTGTCAGTTTTCAAAATGAAATTTATAATAGTAGGGAAACGAAAAATGTAAAAACCTAAGTCAGTATATTAAGCAATAGGTAAATAGGGCAAAGATACGGCAAGCAAGTAAATAAGTTATGTAAAACGGAAAAGAAATTGAAGATTTTGCAAAAAGTATACGCGCTAGGAGTGAAAGAATGTGTGCGCCGAAATCAGCGAGCACTAATTAATCTTTTTTTGATAATAAAATTTTTAGATTGGGTGACGGTTTTCCAAGATTCCGTTACCCACTACACAAAAGTCACGAGAAATTTTGAATTTGAATAAAATGAAATTTAATGCAAATTTTGAAAAATTTTCGGTGAAATTAAAAACAAATTAAACAGTCGAATAGAGCACTTCAATACGAATCTTTTGATGTATGACAGTAGTATATAGGGACAACTAATGGGGAGGTACTAATATGTTTTCTACGTAATTTAAAATCTATGTCTTCAGAGCTAAGGTGGATTCGGTATAGGTACCAACTATGTATGGGAAGGGCGCCTCGCGACTTTTTTCGTTTTTGGGTGGTCGGATCGGGACGGGAGTGGTACCGGGGGATAGGGCTCGACGAGCGCTATACAGGGATGAAGGAAAATTGAAAATAGAGCGTAGTTGGAAAAAGAAAGTCGGAAAATAGACGTTTTTTAGGAGTTTTAGGTGAAAATTAGAAAAATTTAAGGATGAATTTTCAAAAGCTGTAAATAGACAGGTGCGCGAAGTAATTACGCGTCTTTTGATACCACACAGTGGTCGGTAAACTTGAAATCTTATAATAAACTATTGCAAGTACGTTTAATATTTTGAATAAAATGAAATTTAATGCAAATTTTGAAAAATTTTCGGTGAAATTAAAAACAAATTAAACAGTCGAATAGAGCACTTCAATACGAATCTTTTGATGTATGACAGTAGTATATAGGGACAACTAATGGGGAGGTACTAATATGTTTTCTACGTACCTTTCAGAAATAGACCAAATTCAAACCAAATTACAATTAGAAACTTTCGTAAATAACTTTTCAAAAACCATAACAAAAACCTGCGAAGAAACATTAAGAAAGAAAAAGAATCAAGAAAAACTTACCGTACCGTGGTGGTCCGAATCACTAGCTGCGATGAAGAAGGAGGTTGTCACCAGGAAACGCAGAATCCGATGTGCAGCGCCAATCCGCAGAGAGAAAGTCGTCAACGAGTACCTGCAAGCAAAAGAAAAGTATGAATTGGAAACCAGGAACGCCCAAACTGCTAGTTGGAAGAGCTTTTGCGAAAAACAAGATAGAGAAGGACTTTGGCAAGGTATATATAGGGTCATAAGAAATACCACGAAGAGACAAGAAGACTTGCCCCTGAAAATGGATGGGAAGGAGCTGATGAAAGGGGAATCTGCAAAGCTGTTGGCGGACATCTTCTACCCGGAGGACCTCGTAAGTGAGGACAACGCGGAACACCGAAAAATCCGAGAACAAGCCGACCAAATAAATGAGTGGAGTAATGACGAACAACAAGACCCACCATTTACTCCATGGGAATTAAAGACCGCGGTGGAGAGCTTTGATCCTAAAAAGGCCCCGGGTTCGGATGGACTCACTGCCGACATATGCAGTCAAGTCATTCTTAGTGCGCCAGAACTTTTTATGGCCTTATTAAATAAATGCCTTGAACTGGGCTGCTTTCCGACCATATGGAAGGAAGCAACAGTGATTGTCCTCAGAAAGCCGGATAAGCAAGATTATAGGCACCCTAAGTCATACAGGCCCATCGGGCTATTGCCAGTAATGGGGAAGATCTACGAGAAGATGCTGGTAGGACGATTGAAATGGCACCTGATTCCAAAAATTAGTACTCGTCAATACGGATTCATGCCCCAAAAGAGCACCGAGGACTCCCTCTATGATCTATTGCAACATGTACGTACAAAAATAGCGGACAAAATGCTCGTTACAGTTGTATCGTTGGACATAGAGGGAGCCTTCGACAGTGCATGGTGGCCAGCGATACGAGTCCGTTTGGCTGAGGAAAGATGTCCTAGGAACCTCAGGAAAGTCATAGACAGTTACCTCCAAGACCGAAGGGTAAGGGTCAGATATGCCGGTGATGAGTACGCAAAAAGCACCAGTAAAGGATGTGTGCAAGGCTCAATCAGCGGTCCTCTGCTCTGGAACCTCCTTCTCAACCCATTGCTGGCAGGACTTGAGGAACGAGGCGACTACTGCCAGGCTTTCGCCGACGATGTGGTCCTGGTATTTGCCGCAAAAACCGCGCTGGAGGTAGAGAGACAAGCCAATGCTGCCCTCTCCTATGTGAGGGATTGGGGTGTTAGATATAAGTTGAAATTTGCGCCTCATAAAACCAAAGCGATGGTGCTCACCAAGAAGCTGAAATTTGACACACCACGCCTGAGCATGGGCGGGGTCAGCATTGGAATGTCCGAGGAGATAAAAATCCTGGGGCTCATTATTGACAATAAGCTTACATTTAACAGCCATATCTCATATACATGCCGGAAAGCACTAAATATTTATAAGCAGTTGTCAAGAACAGCCAGGATTAGTTGGGGTCTCCATCCGGACATCATCCGCATTATTTACAATGCTACGGTGGAACCCGTGATACTCTATGCTTCCAGCGCGTGGGCCCCAGCGGCCAAAAAACTTGGAGTGCAGAGGCAATTGAACGCAGTCCAAAGAGGTTTTGCACAAAAACTATGTGGAGCCTACCGCACAGTCTCCCTTAACTCTGCGCTGCTTCTGTCTGGGATACTGCCACTCGACCTTCGAGTACAAGAGGCAGCTAGCTTATACGAGGCCAAGAGAGGGGTTCCCCATTCAGCAGTAGCAGACGCTGAGGTTGAACGCGGTGTGGCATACAAAGACTCTCCGCATCCGGCAGAACATATGAGCCTTACGTTCATAAGCCTGGTAGACCAAGAGCAAGTGAGCAACCACATACACCAAGCAGTAAGGATATACACCGATGGCAGCAAGATCGAAGGTAAAGTTGGTGCCTCGCTTTCTATTTGGAATAGTGAGGCTGAAACCAAAACACTGAAGCTTAAGCTGCCATCGTACTGTACGGTCTACCAAGCAGAACTTCTGGCCATATGCCAAGCCACGAGAATGATTCTCCAAAGCAGAGAAATCAGTTTTGCCATCCTCAGTGACTCGCGTTCGTCACTTGAAACTGTCACAAACGCAAGTTCCTCTCACCCTCTAGCAGTCGAAGCTCGCGAAAACATCAAGCGTAGCGAAATCCAGAATAAGGAAATTTCCCTATTCTGGATTAAAGCACATGCAGGGTTAGAGGGGAATGAACGCGCGGATGAATTAGCCAAGCAAGCCGCTCTGCACTCAAAGAAAAAACCGGATTACGACGTATGCCCTGTTTCATACGTCAAGCGAGAAATCCGTAAGGCTTCGCTGGACGCGTGGAACAGGAGATATCAGGCCGGCGACACAGCTGGAGTTACAAAGATCTTCCTTCCTGATGCAATCCTGGCATACCAAATAGTGAGGAAGATGCGACCAGCAGGCGTGAGTACACAAATAATGACGGGGCATGGTGGATTCTCCGAATACCTGGCCAGGTTCAAGTGTAAGGAGGACCCATCGTGCAACTGCGAGCCGGGTGTGAGCCAAACTGTCGTACATATACTGGCAGAGTGCCCAGTATATATTAAACAACGATATGACATAGAACAGAAGTTAAACATAAAAATAACGCCGGACAACTTCAAAATCATTATGGAAGACGACAAAATGAGAAATAAATTTATAAAATACGCAATTGAAATAGTAACGAAAGTATTGGAAATGAATAAATAATCAAAGAAATAGTCATGTTATATACATATATATAATTATATATAATATAAAATAGAGGTAATAAATATATATCATAACATATAATAAGATAAAATATATAAATTAATTTATAAAATATATATGTATATATATAATGCAAATAGAAGAAATAAGTACTGTGCTTTTGTATATATATACATAATAAGTATAATAAGTAGAATTAAATAAGAGAAGAAATTTAAGAAACTGAAATATATGTCGCAGATAGGTGGTCCAGAAAATAATAAACTGTGGGCGTTTTCATCATTTTACTTAGAAACCCATTGAAACACATGTTTTACACTTGCTACTAATTTAGTAGGCAATTACTACTGATACACATGGCTCTGAACAGATTACTATGTCGCTCGAATAACATAACCAATCGCTAATGGAACGCGGTGAAGTCGGATTTACATCGCGGTGCGGTATTCAGGGTAACCAACCATAATTCACACGTCGCATTGCACACTCATAGCCATCCCGGCTCCACAACTTGCCCGCGCCTCTCGCGCTTATTAAAACCCGTGTGATAAATCCGCCAATCGCTGGCACTATGACCTATCTCATCAGAAGCGAACCATCACAGCCGCATGGGTGCTACTCTTCGCAAAGGGTATGACTGTGCATAGAAAACAGTCCACGTGCACTTCTCGCTGGCTCCGGCATAACGCGCTACTGACTGGTCAACACACGCAATACCTGCTCGATTGCAGTCCATCAGTACACACTGTACCCAGTTGTGCTCTCCATAAAGTAAACGTTGTGCAATGCTAATGCAAATTAAACTCGGCCATAATAACGACGTTCTACTTTATCGTCCGCTCAGCTCGGAGGCTGTCTAAAGAGTGCCCGCTGCCGGTTGGCAAGTCAATAGCTGTCCTCTGTGACCCCCGCCACCGCGTGTACTCAAATGACAGTAGACAATTTGCACGGTGCTGCCATCTTCAACTTCCGAATACACCCAAGCTAGTTCCAGCTTGACGTTCCATTTTATGATTTGAAATTACTGATTTCCGACACGGCCATCATGACAGGCCCCACGTCCTCGTGGGTGCTTTGTGATCCCATACTCGCGATGGTGTATAAACCATCGAACAAGCTTGTGAGCTCTTGAATCGGAACGCTGTATACATCATAGAGTAAATTCACTATCATGGTTAATCTGTAACAAGAAAACAAACAAAAGTATCTCTTTAGCTCGGCCTTTCCTGATCTATTGGAAAGCTACTTGATCATTGAGGCATTAAATTTCTATAGCCATATCTAAATTGTTGAGGGTCAGCGTTGACCCTGGCCCCTGATCAGAGTAGAACGTAATGGTCTTTTAGCATCTATTGGTCGACGCATCCACTGAACCTGCGCTCGTAAAAAAAAAAAGAATCGTCAGCATCGAATCACACTAGGGCTGTACAGTTATCTGTCTTAAGCCAACTAGGTGTTAGCTAGTGGTAGCTAAGCCCATGCATCGAGGTTATTGCGTAAATATTTCGAGTACTTCACAAGTACTAAAATAGCTCATAATAAATGAGTTAATTCGTAAAATTGAAATATTCTACCAAAAATGTCTGACTCAATAATTTGTGATGTCAATATAATGTGTGATTTTCAAACAATTCGTTCCACGCATCATTAAAAAAAAAAACCGAAAACAATGTCACTCTGTCAAGTTTTTTTTCACCTTGTATGACTAAATTGACTAAGGTATTTGAATTTCACCAAAAATTATTTCAACATTGAACGAATATTCAACCAAAATTTACACTTAACGTAGTTACTTCATAGTCGTGGTCAAAGAACGACCAAGTAAGCTGATAATTTCAAAAAATAAAAAATAAAAAAAATTATGGTGTAATACCCCCAGAAAACGTCTCTGGTTTCCTCCAAAATCAGACTTCTATCAAAGTTGACTGCGTACTGCGTTCCCCAGGACAATAAATAATTTCCGCAACAATAAAAAAAATAGGTAGCTTGCTCTTTGCATTACCATTGAATGCTTACATTGGATAAAATTCAATACAGCAACAATTAATTTCAATAAGATTCATTCAAATAGTTACTCTATGAATTTTAGAACTCAATACCGATTGATTGCTATTACTGTGACCTCTCACTATATGGTAAACTAACAAATCAATTGTCGAAGAAAGTGAAAGGCATCTCCAGGATACAACCAACAAATTATTATTTTCCAATTTGGTTTGTACACTGAAATTGACTACATAATAAAATAAAATAAAAACTAGACATTACGCGACCAATATACGTGTACATTCAGCACCCTTACGAGTGTTTACTCGAAATTATTATTTTTTAAGAAAATTACGTAGGTAGCCCGTTTGAGCGTAACACTGCGGCAAAAGAGTACCTACCTGCTGAAGTAAAACGTTATTACTGTGAAATGCAGATCACCTGTTTCAAACAGTCTTTCTGAACTAGCTGAGAAGGTAGTGACAGCTATTATGAAGTTCCCCATGATAATATGTGATACGACCACAATAATATTCCCTTGCCAAAGAACCAGCTTACTGCAGCATAGCTGTTAATGAATTTTGTAAGTCACCTTAATTGAGTTACTTTGCGATGGGTACATTTTATATCACGTCAATCAGTTGACTGTTTAATCTGTGAGCAATTACAGGTTTCAGTAGAAGTGAAGATTGAGAAAAGGGTTTCTTTATTTAATTCCTTATCTATCATAAAGTGCATACTATAATTTGATATTGTCACTAAGAAAAGATGTGTTAATTTTAGTAATATTTAAGCACTTTAACTTTTACCTAATATAATTATCACACACAAAGATCATGGTGCATCTGACGGAACTGGCAACTAGCCATGGTACGTTTCTACTTTGACGAGGTTAGGTATCTTAAGCAATATTTTAAAATCAAAAAAAAAACTGCACCTATTAAATTTTCTCACTATGTCATCCTGTCTATTTTAAAGATAATTCAAAAACAGCACAACTCTTCAGTAAAGTAATAATTATCTTTAGATGTTTCTTGTAAGTAACAAAACGTCTATTCTTCACTCATTTGGTGCCAGTTACTCAATGTTGGGTGAGCAAAGACCAGTGATCTTTGTTACCAGATCCTTTGTTACCAGAAATCGTCAAGTATCCAAACCCAGGTAACTATCAAATATCAAATGCGAAATCGCATAATTATCACAAACTCGACAAGGAATAATTATTGTTTAGTTAAGCCACAAAGAAAAGAAACAATACAGATCACCTGTTATAATCATGTCATCGTCTCTGATGGTAATTGCAAGCCATAGTGCAAGAAGCCGGATACGCTCCCAACAGTGTCACTATCAACAAACGCTACCTGCATTGATGCCCGGTATCATTACGCCGCAATCGCAATGATAGCCTCTTAGTTATTTCCAAGCTTGCATGTCCATACAACAGTCACTGTCACTTAGTTTATCTGAAACACACAAAGAAAAAAACAACGACAAGACACACGAAATTTCTAAATGTTATTTTTCTGAACTGAGGGTAGCCGATAAAATAAATAATAACAAGATGTTAGAAAATAGAAAATTCTTTATCTCATTTACAGAATGCTTCTGGTTTCACAAAACAATATACTTGCACTGATTTTGAATAACTCTGTTAGCGCAAATTAATAATAACTACGATGAAAGATACTGTGCAAAGACTTTATAACACTTCGTTGAATCAAGCACAAATAAAGCGAAACGATTTGTTGTTTACGCACACCTCCACTTTAAACAGCTCTTTCCGATCAGTCCTATTTTCAGGAAAACCTAGATGCTACAAGAAGCACAATATTTTTATTAAAAATCAAATTCACGAGACCTTAACTTTGAACATTCTGTCAAGTGTTTTTACAGTTCAAGATGACGGCACCATTTACACTGGAAGTCAAGATATTACACAAAAATACTCTCGGATGTTCCGATTCTGCTTAGTGATACCATTTATTATTTTGTCGCTTGCAGTCGTCGAATAGAAATTAAAATAAAATGTAATTCAGTAAGGGTAATTAAATTAAACAAATGAGAACAAACATGCCATACATGTGGGGGATTGCACTATCGCAATAGCTGGTTACCTCTTTCACCTAAGGTAACTATTTTTTTTTTAAGTGTGCGCCGTTTAGAAAATAACTTTTCTTTTAATACACCCGGTTACTCGGTAACTCGCCACCATACTCAGCAAAAGAAACGTATGATCCTGGTGCTATGTAACGCGCCACAAAGACGCCACGGATATGACAACCAGGCGTTGCCTGGACACTGAGACCAGTGTTGGCTAGGAGTTCAGGCAGATAATAAGAAAAGCTGTTGCCAACGCGTCAGTCAACGAGGATGTTCATCAAGCATCTGTTCGTGATAAATGAAGAGCTCTAGCTCTGTTCGCTACGAGATAACATGCTGGCTGCAGGAGCTTACCAATAATAATAATAATGAAATAAAAATGCCATACCGAATCGCTGTCTTACTTTCCTTACGTTTATAACCTCAAACGAATCCTTATTTGGCATGTTCGCCGTCCACTGTTTGTAATATCATATCAAGATAGCCATCTGAAAAACCTGAAATTCGGATTCATTATCCCACGATCTGATGTCGCAGATAGGTGGTCCAGAAAATAATAAACTGTGGGCGTTTTCATCATTTTACTTAGAAACCCATTGAAACACATGTTTTACACTTGCTACTAATTTAGTAGGCAATTACTACTGATACACATGGCTCTGAACAGATTACTATGTCGCTCGAATAACATAACCAATCGCTAATGGAACGCGGTGAAGTCGGATTTACATCGCGGTGCGGTATTCAGGGTAACCAACCATAATTCACACGTCGCATTGCACACTCATAGCCATCCCGGCTCCACAACTTGCCCGCGCCTCTCGCGCTTATTAAAACCCGTGTGATAAATCCGCCAATCGCTGGCACTATGACCTATCTCATCAGAAGCGAACCATCACAGCCGCATGGGTGCTACTCTTCGCAAAGGGTATGACTGTGCATAGAAAACAGTCCACGTGCACTTCTCGCTGGCTCCGGCATTACGCGCTACTGACTGGTCAACACACGCAATACCTGCTTGATCGCAGTCCATCAGTACACACTGTACCCAGTTGTGCTTTCCATAAAGTAAACGTTGTGCAATGCTAATGCAAATTAAACTCTGCCATAATAACGACGTTCTACTTTATCGTCCGCTCAGCTCGGAGGCTGTCTAAAGAGTGCCCGCTGCCGGTTGGCAAGTCAATAGCTGTCCTCTGTGACCCCCGCCACCGCGTGTACTCAAATGACAGTAGACAATTTGCACGGTGCTGCCATCTTCAACTTCCGAATACACCCAAGCTAGTTCCAGCTTGACGTTCCATTTTATGATTTGAAATTACTGATTTCCGACATATATATAATATCTGTCATTAGAAAATACAGAAAAAAAAAGTAATATGTAATATTATAATATATATAATAATATATAAAATATATATGAATATATATAATGTATTATATAAATAGCAACATGAAAAACTAAGGATAAGTAATAATAATATAAAAATATATAATATGCATAAAATAGGCTCCCATGAGGATGCCTCGTAAGAAATTGTTTACTTGTAATAAGGAAACAATCAGATAAACAAAGTCTCTGACCACCACATCAGAGGACACGATGAATCATCTACAAAAAAAAAAAAAAAAAACCTAACCCCAACCTAACCTAACCCCAACCTAACCTAACCCCAACCTAACCTAACCCCAACCTAACCTAACCCCAACCTAACCTAACCCCAACCTAACCTAACCCCAACCTAACCTAACCCCAACCTAACCTAACCCCAACCTAACCTAACCCCAACCTAACCTAACCCCAACCTAACCTAACCCCAACCTAACCTAACCCCAACCTAACCTAACCCCAACCTAACCTAACCCCAACCTAACCTAACCCCAACCTAACCTAACCCCAACCTAACCTAACCCCAACCTAACCTAACCCCAACCTAACCTAACCCCAACCTAACCTAACCCCAACCTAACCTAACCCCAACCTAACCTAACCCCAACCTAACCTAACCCCAACCTAACCTAACCCCAACCTAACCTAACCCCAACCTAACCTAACCCCAACCTAACCTAACCCCAACCTAACCTAACCCCTGATGAAGCCCTCAGGAACCATTTCGGAGCCATTGTGATGGCAATAAAGCCATAGCCATCAAAAACAAAACTTGTAAAAAAAGCCAAGTCTCGCAACTCAGTTCTTCTACCGTAAAAAGTTGTGAGATCCATGTAATACCAAGTCGGTTAATTTATTCAGTTACTACTAAAGGGTCCTTCTGTCTTAAGTTATTACGTAATTAGCTAACCTAACAAGTAACAACATCTTATAGTGACCATATTATCAATATTAAAAAAAAATTATGTTCTAAATAAATAGATCGACTTGACCATCGCATGAAAACACAATGTATCTCACAAGTAATACTTACATATTATATTAAATTTGATTTTTTAGTGCGATTGCCAAGTCAATCTATTTATTTAAAACATACACATTTTTAATATTGATAATAATTATGGTTACTATAAGATGTTGTTACTTGTTAGGTTAGCTAATTACGTAATAACTTAAGACTATGGGACCCTTAAGTAGGAACTGAATAAATTAACCTACTTGGTATTACATGGATCTCACAACTTTTAACGGTAGAAGAACTGAGTTGCGAGACTTGGCTTTTTTTACAAGTTTTGTTTTTGATGGCATCTCATTTCTTTTTGTAGATAGTTCTATTTTTTTTCCTTTTACAAGTTACCTTTGAACATAATTATATCTAGGTAACTATCTACACCTATTATTCCATTATATTATATACAGGTACACTGATTCATTCACTGCAAATGTTACTTTGTTATACAGGTGCAGTGATTCTGTTTTTTTTTTTTTTCAGCCCTTTGAGGTCCACTGCTGGACTGCTGGACCGTCTGCGTGTGAAGACATGCGCGCTGATGATATTTGCGGCTGTTTCATGTTTCTAAATGAAGACGTTATACGTTAAATTATCTCGCTTCAATATGCAGCTCGCAGTATCTTAGTAGCCGGGGGTAGATAGGAAATAAATGTTTTCTTCAGACCTTCGTCTTCTGCGTTATAATAGTAACAGGGTGTACATTATTTAATTACCCTTATTTGGCTGCTACACTTCTATACCTATAAATTCCAGAGTTACATTTGTTTCTTGAAATTCTCTTTTGGTAATTTTTAAAAAACTCAAAATTCCCAAACACCTCCCCCTCCCCTTCGGCCAACTCGTTTTGGCCCAAGTCAATAAATTAAAAAAAAACCGCATTCTTCTACCATTCAAAATAAAAAAGTACATTTTAAAACATGCATCGAAAGAAGTAGGGCGAGGGGTAGGTATTCGTTTATTGTATTCGCTTAGTGTATTCGTTTTAGATATTGGTATAACTGTATTTTGTGTAAGTTTTTTTCTCATCGTTGTTTCTCCTGTTTCCATGTTAACCTACTTATAAACTTTTATAAACATTTATAAACTTTATAAAAAAAATTACCAATAATTTATAAAAGCTTGTGTTCACCAGTAGGTGTGTAAGTAATGTGGGGAGGGGCGGTGAGCGGTACTACTGTACCTGTACTTTTCACCTTCCCCCTCAAATCCCTTGCCCACTCTCCTTCCCCTCCCCCCTCACCCCCTCAAAAAAAATTCTTTACTCGGCATCTGTGGAGTTCCAGTAGTACCCCGGTTCTTTCGTCAAGAAAATAGGGGGCATAGTTCCCGAGATAATCCAACAGGAATTTTTGGAAAGCCGAAAATCCTGGATATCTCGGGAACGGGGTGTCCTAGACGATTTTAGAAGAAAAAAATCGAAACCCACCCCTATCTACCCATCCCCTGAACTTTATACATAAAGTTTATTCCTTGTAACGGACGAGTCCCTTGACACTAATATTATATGTATGTTGCACACCGAACCCCGGTAAAAAAGAGCGCTGACGCAGTCAGTCCCCAGAAACCACAAGAAGCCTGCTGCCCCAACCTGAGCCCATGGCTGGCTATGCCCATTGCCAATGTCACTACAAACTCCGGTTGTTCAGTTTAGCATTTTATCTCAACTGATATCTATCACTAGGCAATCCAGAATTAAAGGGTGTTGAAATTTCAGTCGAGATAGTTTGGCATTCCATCAATTCGAATAATTAGAAGGCACTCGCTGATATGGTGGATACCGATGGTGAGGATTTTACGTAGTGGTTACATACTCTTTTTAAAAACCGTTATGCCTTAGGAGGCTTGATAACGTAAGAAATTCCTGACTATCGGAAAATTAGCAAAAATTACTTACCCTATTTTACTTTGGATATCTTTGTATTATGTTATTAACTTAACATAGTTATCTATTAGCCTATTAGGAGAACAGGCAAGACTTATTCGGTTACGTGACATCCGATCCTAAATGTTGATCTGTGGTACCAAAATCGACTTGTCTTTCATTTGCCAACCCAAATTATTGTGGCTTGCTAAATCTGATATTTTATGGGACAAGGTCCTTGCAGTCTAGTGGTTAAGGTAGTTACAGGTATCTCTATAGCACAATTCATCAGACATGCCAAATAAAAGTTTAAAAAACTAAAAAACACGCTTTTATAGAAAATAAAAAAATAAAACTAGAAAATTTGAATTAAGAATCGTGTAATTGTAATGCGCGCTCCACACTCGCGCGAGAATCTCGCGAGAAGGCGAGAAAAACACGAGAAACGTGAATGTGGAGCCGATTCACATAATCTTCGCAGGTTCTCGCGCGAGAACGCGAGAACTAACGCACAGAACACTTATACCCTACACTATATTCACATTCGAATCAGAATTTACATAAGCACTGTGTTGCCTAGCAACCACAAACAAACAGGTGCATGAAACTTTTGGTCGTATAAAGTACGTTTGAACTAAATCTGGAGTTCGCAAGTCGCGTTCCGTTCCACTCTTTATAATTTTATTTTATTTTTAAACATAATATTTATTTTGCAAAAGTTTAAAATAACACGGAATAGTTACGTATAAAATCGATTAAAATACATAAACATAAATATAAAATGTTATTCGGCTTTGTTTAATGAAATTTAACTTATAAATAATTTTATGCTCATGCATATTGAGTGGAATGAAATATCTGTATAATCTGTACAGTGCCATCTCTCAAGAACTTATTTGTGACGTGGCGAAAATTGGAACTAATGCCATCGCATTCATAAATTACTACTATGCGCACTATGATTGGTCCAATGCGTCCGGCAGCGCCCTCCTTATAGTCACAGATAAGTTGATTTCACTGTATTTCGAAATATAATACGACCAAGTTGCAAAGCATGTAAGCGCCATTATAGCTATGAGGTTTTCGTAGTCATTTCTGTTTATAGTCATAGGTAGGCCGGCCTCAAAACAATAAGTTTCTACAAAGTTTTGAAGTCGCTTCACGAAATTAAGGATGTGCGAGCGTGAGTTATTCATGACGAAAATTGTTTTAAGATGTTGGTTTTTACGTCGTTTTCTCTTAGTGTGTTGTTGTTATAGGTCAATATTAAAATAATGAGGTTGTCACAAACGTTATAATGATTATTTCGTTCTTTAATAGTTATTTGGTGTGCGAAATACAAATCAGTTTGTGAAAACCCTATAAAGGAATTTTTACGATTTGTTGACAAGTATTCTGATACGAGTTTGACTCAAGTATAGAGGGAACTGACATAAATAAATAAATAAATAAATAAAATATTCTTTATTGCCACACAAAAAATTAAGAAAAATAAACACTTAAATCTAACATAATAGGTAATATCCAATTATTGTGGGCAAAGGGAGAGTCTCAGCTTCTGCTAACACGAGGAACCTCGTGCAGTGCTGTTTTTCAGACTCTCCCTCTCCCTTAGGCGTCGTTTGGGAGTTAGTCAGGTAATCCCCGATCGCCGCTAGGCATTTTTCTACAGTATGCATTCGCGTGCGTCTCTGTGTGTGTGTGTGTGTGTGTGTGTGAATGCTTGTTTTTAGATGTGAATATGGTGAGTACTGTTATTATTACATCATTTGAAGAACTGTTTCAGATCTAAGCACTTCCAGTAAGCATGTCTCAGGTTCATAGAACTTGTATTGACTCCACACTCGCATGTTTCTCAGTAGCGAGCGACTCGCCGATTAGAAGAGTTGTCATTGTGGTATTTACTGAGTATAAATATTAGCCAGATTATTATATTTATATTATTATTTTTATTTATTTATTTAACTTTTTGCACCATACAATTTGTTTAATACTTCATACATAAATAAACACATATTTATTATACCATATATATTTATATTATTCATATTTATATTATTATAATTATAATAAGCGAATGCGCATAGCAATAAGCTTGCCGCAGCAGTTACTTCTGCGTCCATCGTCATCGAGCGCGAGAACAGTATTGAGAACCTTGCGAGTGTGGACCCAAGGAAGTTCTCGCCGAGATTCTCACTGAGATTCTTGCGAGATTCTCGGCGAGAATCTCGCGTGAAGTGTGGAGCGCGCATAAAAAAAAGCGTGGGGTGCTTTTAAAGATATTATCCCTTCTACTCATTGACACCATGCACCCCACGGAACACACTCTTTTATTACATTTATAGTCACCGTGAACTAAGAAGCCCAATTTGTCGTTTGCCATCACAGTGACATTAGAGATGTACAAAAAAATCGGTTCACGAAAGAAACCAATTTTTACAACAAATAGATTCAAAATTATAAGACCTTCTAATCGATTCAATAATTAAATTTTAAACTAAAAACCGTAATATTTAGGGTACCTAGTTACCTACCTACTACATCGATTGAGCTATCTCGTACCGCATATTTTCAAAATGTAGGGGAGAGGGGGGCACATTCAAACACTTTTTAAATAAATTATTATATTTCTCGTATAGTATTACCAATCCAGATTTTTTTTTATTTTAGTATTACATATGGGGTTTATACTACATACTAAAGATGATATTAATTTATTTTGACTTGCTAAAGTAACACAATTTCGTTTTTCTTTTTAGCTCTATTTTGTGCAAATGTGCCCCATCCGCGGGGCACATTTGAAACCCCTAGGGGCAGTTTTGAAAAACCAGGATTAAATGGAAACCATGTTGTGGAACTTAGAATATAATCAACAGTATATTTATGTTATTTGTATCTAATATTATCATAGTACACTGTCATTTATTTCTTACAATAACTATTAATTGAATAAAATTTATAAAATTCCTAACGGCCTGGGGCAGTCTTGAACAAAGTAACAAACTTATTTCTATAACCGAGATCAAATTAGATATTCCGAAACAATATTAAAAAGTAATAACATTCATAAGTACAGGCAGTCCTCGTACTTACGGCATGTTAGGTTCTCGAAATACGCGACGTAAATCGAAACGACGTAAGTCGAGACATATTTTTTCATATTATGTTTACATGTAAAACTCAAGGGTTAGGATCCACACGGACTCGAAATTAAAAAAACTGCATTTATAACAAAGGATATACATACTTTATTATCAAAAGTAAGTTCTTAAAATAATTATATATGCACTTATGAAATTGCTAGTTATTTTTCCTATGCCGGAAATCGAAACAAATGACGTATGTTTGAGGAATAGTATCAAAAAATTGTTGGACGTAACTTGAAATGACGTAAATCGAAACGACGTAAGTCGAGGACCGCCTGTATCTTAAAAAATATGAAATTTTAAAGAGCCTTAGGAAGATACCTACTTTAAAAGTGTTGAATATAAAATTAAACAATCTCAAAAAGCGGTCCTCAATGACTGTAAAGACAATAAAAAATGAAATCGCTTCCTTATATTTTTATAAAATAAATACCCATATGTTATTTATATGTATGGGGCACTTTGAACATTTTATTCAAAAGTGCCCCAGTGATTTTGTTCAAATTTGCCCCAATACCAACCTTCAGAATTAAAAATTTCTAGACGAAAAAGTAACTTGTGTTTAGTGATCTTATATTTGTAAATACTGAGTCTATAATATATGAAACACTATGAAATAATCACAACTTGATAATAATACTTATGTTTTCAGTAATTTGCTTACAAGCAAAAAAATATTTGTTTATTTTGATCTCCGTAAAGTAACCGACAATTTTTTTGTAAAATTACCCTGACGTTGACGGTAGTTGGGATCTGACAGATGTGTAGTTCGGATTTACCAGTATTAAAAAGGTTATGGAGGTTGGGAAAGATAAAGAATGCGTTTATAAATCGAATAATTCAAAACTGCCCCTGTACTAAACTGCCCCCCTCTCCCCTACCTATCTATTTACGACTTCAATAAAATATTATTTTATCCATTCGCCCATAAACATCAACAACACCAAAAGCATCACTGGTGAGTTGCCGGCCAAGAAAGAGAGAAGAAAATAAAGAAAGATAGATCATGATAGAATGATAGAATAGAATGTTTCATAATAATATTTTGACATAATATTATATTATGAGCATCAGGAAAAAACTACAGTGAATAAATTCTTGCTTATTTCGTAAGAACATTCATGTATATGTCGGAAATCAGTAATTTCAAATCATAAAATGGAACGTCAAGCTGGAACTAGCTTGGGTGTATTCGGAAGTTGAAGATGGCAGCACCGTGCAAATTGTCTACTGTCATTTGAGTACACGCGGTGGCGGGGGTCACGGAGGACAGCTATTGACTTGCCAACCGGCAGCGGGCACTCTTTAGACAGCCTCCGAGCTGAGCGGACGATAAAGTAGAACGTCGTTATTATGGCCGAGTTTAATTTGCATTAGCATTGCACAACGTTTACTTTATGGAGAGCACAACTGGGTACAGTGTGTACTGATGGACTGCGATCGAGCAGGTATTGCGTGTGTTGACCAGTCAGTAGCGTGTTATGCCGGAGCCAGCGAGAAGTGCACGTGGACTGTTTTATATGCACGGTCATACCCTTTGCGAAGAGTAGCACCCATGCGGCTGTGATGGTTCGCTTCTGATGAGATAGGTCATAGTGCCAGCGATTGGCGGATTTATCACACGGGTTTTAATAAGCGCGAGAGGCGCGGGCAAGTTGTGGAGCCGGGATGGCTATGAGTGTGCAATGAGACGTGTGAATTATGGTTGGTTACCCTGAATGCCGCACCGCGATGTAAATCCGACTTCACCGCGTTCCATTAGCGATTGGTTATGTTATTCGAGCGACATAGTAATCTGTTCAGAGCCATGTGTATCAGTAGTAATTGCCTACTAAATTAGTAGCAAGTGTAAAACATGTGTTTCAATGGGTTTCTAAGTAGAATGATGAAAACGCCCACAGTTTATTATTTTCTGGACCACCTATCTGCGACATCAGATCGTGGGATAATGAATCCGAATTTCAGGTTTTTCAGATGGCTATCTTGATATGATATCACAAACAGTGGACGGCGAACATGCTAAATAAGGATTCGTTTGAGGTTATAAACGTAAGGAAAGTAAGACAGCGATTCGGTATGGCATTTTTATTTCATTATTATTATTATTATTGGTAAACTCCTGCAGCCAGCATGTTAACTCGTAGCGAACAGAGCTAGAGCTCTTCATTTATCACGAACAGATGCTTGATGAACATCCTCGTTGACTGGCGTTGACTGGCACGTTGGCAACAGCTTTCCTTATTATCTGCTTGAACTCCTGGCCAACACTGGTCTCAGTGTCCAGGCAACGCCTGGTTGTCGTATCCGTGGTGTCTTTGTGGCGCGTTACATAGCACCAGGATCATACGCTTCTTTTGCTGAGTATGGTGGCGAGTTACCGAGTAACCGGGTATATTAAAAGAAAAGTTATTTTATAAACAGCGCACACTTTAAAAAATAATAATAATAGTAACCTTAGGTGAAAGAGGTAAGAAGCTATGTCGATAGTGTAATCCCCCACATGGATGACATTTTTGTTATCATTTGTTTAATTTAATTATCCTTATTGAATTACACTTTATTTTAATTTCTATTCGACGACTGCAAGCGACAAAATAATAAAAGGTATCATTAAGCAGAATCGGAACATCCGATAGTACTTTTGTGTAATATCTTGACTTCCAGTGTAAATGAGGCCGTCGTATTGAACTGTCAAAACACCTGACAAAATAATGAAAGTTAAGATTTTGTAAATTTGATTTTTTTTTTGTAAACATATCGTGCTTCTTGTAGCATCTAGGTTTTCCTGAAAATAGGACTGATCGGGAAGAACTGTTTAAAGTGGAGGTTTGCGTAAACAACAAATCATTTCGCTTTATTTGTGCTTAATTCAACGAAGTGATATAAAGTCTTTGCACAGGATCTTTCATCGCACTTATTATTAACTTCTGCCAACTGAGTTATTCAAAATCAGTGCAAGTATATTGTTTTGTGACACCAAAAGCGTTCTGTAAATGAGATAACTATTTTCTAAAATCTTGTTATTATTGAATTTATCGTCTACCCTCAGTTCAGAATAATAACATTTAGAAATTTCATGTGTTTTGTTGTTGCTTTTTTGTGTGTTTCAGATAAACTAAGTGACAGTGACTGTTGTATGGACATGCAAGCTTGGAAATAACCAAGAGGCGATCATTGCGATTGCGGCGTAATGATACCGGGCATCAATGCAGGTAGCGTTTGTTGATAGTGATACTGTTGGGAGCGTATCCGGCTTCTTGCACTATGGCTTGCAAACGATGACATGATAATATAACAGGTGATCTGTATTGTTTCTTTTCTTTGTGGCTTAATTAAACAATTATTATTCCTTGTCGAGTTTGTGATAATTATGCGATTTCACAATTGATATTTGATAGTTACCTGGGTTGAATACTTGACGATTTCTGGTAACAAAGGATCAGTAGATCACTGGTCTTTGCTCACCCAACATTGAGTAACTGGCACCAAATGAGTGAAGAATAGACGTTTTGTTACTTACAAGAAACATCTAAAGATAATTATCACTTTACTGAAGAGTTGTGCTGTTTTTGAATTATCCTTAAGACAGACAGGATGACATAGTGAGAAAATTTTATAGGTGCAGTTTTTTTTTTTTTGATTTTAAAATATTGCTTAAGATACCTAACCTCGTCAAAGTAGAAACGTACCATGGCTAGTTGCCAGTTCCGTCAGATGCACCATGATCTTTGTGTGTGATAATTATATTAGGTAAAAGTTAAAGTGCTTAAATATTACTAAAATTAACACATCTTTTCTTAGTGACAATATCAAATTATAGTATGCACTTTATGATGGATAAGGAATTAAATAAAGAAACCCTTTCCTCAATCTTCACTGCTACTGAAACCTGTAATTGCTCACAGATTAAACAGTCAACTGATTGACGTGATATAAAATGTACCCATCGCAAAGTAACTCAATTAAGGTGACTTACAAAATTCATTAACAGCTATGCTGCAGTAAGCTGGTTCTTTGGCAAGGGAATATTATTGTGGTCGTATCACATATTATCATGGGGAACGTCATAATAGCTGTCACTACCTTCTCAGCTAGTTCAGAAAGACTGTTTGAAACAGGTGATCTGCATTTCACAGTAATAACGTTTTACTTCAGCAGGTAGGTACTCTTTTGCCGCAGTGTTACGCTTAAACGGGCTACCTACGTAATTTTCTTAAAAAAATAATAATTTCGAGTAAACACTCGTAAGGTGGTGAATGTACACGTATATTGGTCGCGTAATGTCTAGTTTTTATTTTATTTTATTATGTAGTCAATTTCAGTGATGATGAGTGATGATGGTGAGATGCCTTTCACTTTCTTCGACAATTGATTTGTTGGTTTACCATATAGTGAGAGGTCACAGTAATAGTAATCAATCGGTATTGAGTTCTAAAATTCATAGAGTAACTATTTGAATGAATCTTATTGAAATTAATTGTCGCGGTGTTGAATTTTATCCAATGTAAGCATTCAATGGTAATGCAAAGAGCACGCTACCTATTGTCCTAGGGAACGCGGTACGCAGTCAACTTTGATAGAAGTCTGATTTTGGAGGAAACCAGAGACGTTTTCTGGGGGAATTACACCATAAATTTTTTATTTTTATTTTTGAAATTATCAGCTTACTTAGTCGTTCTTTGACCACGACTATGAAGTAACTACGTTAATTATAAATTTTGGTTGAATATTCGTTCAATGTTGAAATAATGTTTGGTGAAATTTAAATACCTTAGTCAATTTAGTCATACAAGGTGAAAATAACTTGACAAAGAGACATTGTTTTCGGTTGCTTTTTTAATGATGCGTGGAACGAATTGTTTGAAAATCAGACATTATATTGACATCACAAATTATTGAGTCAGACATTTTTTTTGGTAGAATATTTCAATTTTACGAATTAACTCATTTATTGTGCGCTATTTTAGTACTTGTGAAGTACCCGAAATATTTACGCAATAACCTCGATGCATGGGCTTAGCTACCACTAGCTACCACCTAGTTGGCTTAAGACGATAACTGTACAACCCTAGTGTGATTCGATGCTGACGATTATTTTTATTTTTTTTACGAGCGCAGGTTCAGTGGATGCGTCGACCAATAGATGCTAAAAGACCATTACGTTCTACTCTGATCAGGGGCCAGGGTCAACGCTGACCCTCAACAATTTAGATATGGCTATAGAAATTTAATGCCTCAATGAACAAGTAGCTTTCCAATAGATCAGGAAAGGCCGAGCTAAAGAGATACTTTTGTTTGTTTTCTTGCTACAGATTAACCATGATAGTGAATTTACTCTATATGTATACAGCGTTCCGATTCAAGAGCTCACAAGCTTGTTCGATGGTTTATACACCATCGCGAGTATGGGATCACAAAGCACCCACGAGGACGTGGGGCCTGTCATGATGGCCGTGTCGGAAATCAGTAATTTCAAATCATAAAATGGAACGTCAAGCTGGAACTAGCTTGGGTGTATTCGGAAGTTGAAGATGGCAGCACCGTGCAAATTGTCTACTGTCATTTGAGTACACGCGGTGGCGGGGGTCACGGAGGACAGCTATTGACTTGCCAACCGGCAGCGGGCACTCTTTAGACAGCCTCCGAGCTGAGCGGACGATAAAGTAGAACGTCGTTATTATGGCCGAGTTTAATTTGCATTAGCATTGCACAACGTTTACTTTATGGAGAGCACAACTGGGTACAGTGTGTACTGATGGACTGCGATCGAGCAGGTATTGCGTGTGTTGACCAGTCAGTAGCGTGTTATGCCGGAGCCAGCGAGAAGTGCACGTGGACTGTTTTATATGCACGGTCATACCCTTTGCGAAGAGTAGCACCCATGCGGCTGTGATGGTTCGCTTCTGATGAGATAGGTCATAGTGCCAGCGATTGGCGGATTTATCACACGGGTTTTAATAAGCGCGAGAGGCGTGGGCAAGTTGTGGAGCCGGGATGGCTATGAGTGTGCAATGCGACGTGTGAATTATGGTTGGTTACCCTGAATGCCGCACCGCGATGTAAATCCGACTTCACCGCGTTCCATTAGCGATTGGTTATGTTATTCGAGCGACATAGTAATCTGTTCAGAGCCATGTGTATCAGTAGTAATTGCCTACTAAATTAGTAGCAAGTGTAAAACATGTGTTTCAATGGGTTTCTAAGTAAAATGATGAAAACGCCCACAGTTTATTATTTTCTGGACCACCTATCTGCGACATATACATAATTATTATTTTGTTGAAAAAAAATGTTTACCGCAACCTTAAATACATAATTACATATAACATATTATCTGCAGTTACTGTCCATGGATGGCGAAGTGCCCATACATAATGGAAAATGTCCTTTGTTAGCATCCAATTCGTCGTGGTGTTATTGGGTACCTAATTTTAAATTCAAATGCAAGCAAATCATTTTTAACAATGTAATTAAATTAATTAATTTTCATTTTTAAATTTCGATTATAGTAATGTATCGATGCAAAAAAAAAAAATTTGTCAGCTGTATGAGATATTTTTAATAAATTATATGTTTAGGTGTTCGAGCCTTCGCTTGACCCACTTGTGAGATTACCCCCCCGAATTTTGCCTAGTTGCAGTGTGCTTCTACCCTCGAATAGCTAGTATTCTATGACGTCACGCACGCGGAGCCTGTTACCGCCAACGCCATCGCCGGTTGGATGGTTGTTCATCAGTACGTCTTCGAATTTTGAACAGTGCAGTGTGTTTTCAAAATAAGTCACGGAACACATTCTTCATTTAAAAATTAGAGTCATTATAGTACGTCGTGAAGAAAATCTAAGGTACGCAACGTTCAGTTTTACATTAATGGTATGATACCAAAATGGCAAAACCATGCGGATTACCGTATGATGTCGTGTCATGCTTTAGCGAATGCCCGCTCTCCGGACGGCAGACTCGCTTTAAAAATCACAGTATACTCTGTGAAAAGCAAACGACAAAAGATGGTAAACAGCCGTCATACGCTGTCCTGTCCCTGCGTCAGCCGTCACGTCGGCTATACGGACGTCAGTGGTCGACTCAGCCGCCACGTCGGCTATACAGACGCTAGCTAATCAGTAACGCAAATCGCCCAGCCGCAGCCGCCATGTCGGCTAAACGTCAGTCGTGTCGGCTGAACATAAACGCCCGTCGGCTCGTTAGCCGTCTCATGGGACGACAAACTTTACGTAAATCACTAAACTGTTCCTACGTGAACGTTTATGCAGTTTATATAATTTATGATTTACATCTCTTTCAGATCATGAATCATACAACTCTCAGTGAAGTGGCTAACTGGGCACCACCACCTGATCAAGAACAATTTTATAGACGTATCATCGAAATCATCGATGAATATTACCCCGACAACTGGAGGTCGTGGGAAATCAATCAGTTATCCTACGAAGATTTATTTGGCACAAAAATATCTTCTGATGACGAAAATCGTTTACGATTCGCGATACCAACCGTCCGCCTAGCTTACGCTAACAGCCCGCAACCCTCTCTGAGCGAGCGCCGATTTAAAATTATAAAAAGAATTTTAATAACCTGGCCATTAGGTAGGGCCCTTATTTACTCACCTTTCGCAACCATGAAGAAGATCCATCCAACTGATGCTTACAACGGTTTTGCCGAAAACTTAAGCACAATAAAAAAGGAACTTCTTCCATGGCACGAGGCGTCGAAGATACTTAAGTCACAAGTCACAGAGACAACACTACCTATAACGTCACCTGCTCTTTCTTCGACTTCAACTTCAACCATTTCATCGAGAAAAAGACCTCATACTCCGAAGGCACAGGAATCAAACCCTAACATCGAGGACTACATGGAACAACAAAATAAAATCCTGCAGCAGCTGTTGAACCTCGCTAAGCATCAATCGGAGATACTTACTGCCAAAGTAACATGTTGCTCTGATACCCACAGCTCTATTGAACAAGAGCCGGAGGAGGAAGAGCTGGAAGACGGGTCTTGGGTCCCCCCAGCCATATTAGAACCTGAAACTAAACCACAAAACACAGTAGAACAAGAAGATCACTTTTTTGATTTCGCACCGGAAACGAAAGAATCCGATAGTAAGATAGGAAAAGCGGAAGAAAATCTAGTGAAGCAAGGGTCACATTGTCAAAGACTCGGAGAAAGCTCCTGGCAGAACATTAGGTACGCTGACGTTCAAAAACAGTTTCAAGCAAACCCAGTTTTCACCAGTCTAAAAGTTAATAACATATTGGCTACGTTAACTCCGAACTGGCAAACAGTAACATTCCTAGAGAAAGTTGATGCGTGCCTCGGCGCCATCACACATGGCCTCCTTCAACAAAGAAAACACTTCCAGGATATTTACAACAGCGCTTCCCTGGAAGTAAAATCACACATAAGCAAAAACTTCCTGGCTGCTGACTCACCTTTCCGGCGTACGTCAGACTGCCTGCTACAATATACCGGTGGAAAGAGAGCCGAAATAATACAACAGCGCAGATCTGTTTACAAACCGAGTAATAAAACCCTGTACGAACTGGTACATTCTATCCCACCATCCAATACATATTTATTCTCAGAGCCCCAACTATCGGATTTAGTTAAAGAACAAGGTGGCATCAACAAATTTTTTCTTGCCAGAAAGCAAATATCAGGTACCTTCAGACCGAAATCACAACTCGCTCGAAACCAATCTAGTCAAGAAAAGAAAACTAGACCAAAATATAATGATAAAAGACCTTCCTTTCGAGCCTCAGGGCATTCAAGAAAGCCATCAGGCACGACATTCCCCGCAGGGAAACCGAAAAGAGCGAGATACGAGGGAAAACCAAAACTATAATAAAAGTACTAGATTTAAAGCAGGACAGTTAAGCGAACATATTCAAGCTTGGAGACGTTTTGGTGCCCCAAATACATTAATATCAGTCTTATCAGGTTACAAAATACCTTTCATACAAAAACCACCCCTAAGGAAATTCAGGTCTATTGACTGCGAGCGACTTTCAACAAAACCCTCTAGTAAATTGTCATTAGAGATCCAGAAAATGTCAGACTGTAAGGCAATTGAGATTTGCTCAAGTGACTCGGGATTCCTATCCCCAATGTTCGTAAGAGAAAAATCGGACGGTACTTATAGGCCTTTATTTAATCTTAAACTACTGAACCAATATCTTAGACCTCCGAAATTTAGATTAATAAACCATAACAAAATATCCACTTGTTTGAACGATTTAGATTTTATGATTAAAATAGACCTATCGCAAGCTTACTTCCATATCCCTATTATAAAATCTCACAGACGATTCTTGGCATTTAAATTTAATAATACAGTACACCAGATGACCTGCCTACCTTTTGGTCTCGCAACCGCTCCATATATATTTGCCAAAATTACTAATTGGGTAGCAAATTTTTTCAGGGAGAACGGAATCAGAGTCATCGTATACTACGTAGACGATTTCCTGATATTACACCGCGATGCAGACACTCTTTTACAACAAAGTCAGTATGTCCAAAAATTCTTGATAGACATGGGCTGGTGTATAAATTATCAGAAATCCATCCTGTCACCGTCCCGCGTAGCCGAATATCTTGGCATAATCTGGAACACAGAAATAAACCTCAAACAATTGCCAGAGGAAAAGATTCAGAAATGTATTACCTTAATAAAAAATGTACTAAAAACCCGTTGGTGGTCTTGGTGGACGGCAAAGGTATTACTGGGGAATCTAAATTTCGCGGCTTTCGTGGTTCCCTTAGGAAGACTATACTGTCGCCGAGCGCAGGTCGCAGCGAACAAATTGCCAATGGAACAGAGACACAAAAAGTTCCCATTACCACCCAACGTCTCGGAGGACCTCAAGTGGTGGCTGGGAAACATAACGCAGCCCTCGCCAATTCATCAACGAGAAGCCTCTGTTTTCATCACAACCGACGCTGCAAAAGAAGGGTGGGGGGCTACCATAGGAAGCCAGAAGATAAACGGTATCTGGAAAGAAAATCAGCGAAAATGGCACAGCAACCACAAAGAGCTGTGGGCAATTCTAGAAGTCCTCAAAGAAAAAGGGCCTCAACTACGAGGTCAAACTGTGATGGTACAGTCAGACAACAAGTCAGTGGTGGCCTACATAACCAAACAAGGAGGCACAAAATCCCTGAAGCTCTTGCAGGTAACCCGCAGAATCCTAAACTGTGCCAACCGCCATCAAATAATCATAATAGCACGATTCATTCCGGGGAGATACAATGTCATTGCAGACAGCTTGTCACGTTCGACGAACCTACCAGAGTGGTCTGAAACCTCATATTCTTCAAGTAGTCTTCAAGAGAATGGGAACCCCCACCGTAGATCTATTTGCGAGCACACGATCAGCCATAACACGGACATATATCAGCGAAGATGCGAGGGACAAAAAATGCTTGTTTGTCGATGCCTTCAGCCAACCTTGGAATTTCAATCTCGGCTGGCTATTTCCCCCACCAGCACTAATTCCGCGCGTGCTGAGGCACCTAACCCGATGCAGAGGAACCTACCTTCTTGTAGCTCCACGATGGGAGAGAACCTTTTGGAAAACAGAATTGAGGCAGAGGGCATTGTGCGCTCCATTAACAATCCCCAACCTGCAGGAGAACTTGTTCGATCACAGAACAGGGAGACCGCCTCCAGCAATAAAAGACATGTGTTTGCAGGTCTGGAAAATACGGGCTGGTCCAATTTAATAGAGTCCTGGCCAGAAGAGAGCTGCCGTCTCCTGGAAATGGCATGGCGCAGCTCTACTTTAAAAACTTATAAACCAGCTTGGAACCGCTGGGTCTCATGGGCTTACCAAAACAAAGTTAAAATAAATGACCCTTTACCTGAAAATATCGCCCAATATATTTGCTATCTGCATCAAGAAGTCAAACTAGCTGCAAGATCTATCGCCCTACTTAAATCAGTAGTGACAACATTCGCTAACCCGGGAAATAGTCATGCACTAGGTGGTCACCCGCTAGTTAAACAAACTCTGAAAGGAGTCTTTATGAGTAAACCACCGATTTCGAAACCCTTAACATGGGACATCGGACATCTGGTTGACTACCTAAAACACTACAATTTAGACGAAAGCAGCTTGTTTCAAGTATCTCGGCATGTAGCCGCTCTACTACTTCTAGCATCTGGACGCAGAATACACGATTTGACCCTGCTGGATATCGGTCCTGACGCTTTCGAAACACATGATAGTTACATGGTATTCTGGCCTCAATTTGGATCAAAAACAGACTGCATAAAATTTAGACAATCAGGATGGAAGATCACACCAAACAATATCCAAAAATTAAATTTAGTACATTGGATTAATCATCTGATTAATTTAAGTAAAAGTCGACGTGCAAACAAAACACTTCGTTTATTCATCACAACCAGGAACCAAGTAAAAGCAGCTTCACGAACTGTCATCTCAGGATGGATTCGAAGTTTATTTAAAGCCGCAAATAGCTTCACCAGGCAGCTTTAGGGCAGCTGTAAATACTGACAACTGGTCCAATAAAAATCTTAACCTGGACGAAGTCCTTTGTCGAGGAAATTGGAGAACCAAAGACACATTTATTAAACATTACTTTAAATTGGTTCCCCAAAGAGTCTGTAGAGAAAATCAGCCCCGTTTAAGTGATTCATTCACACCTCTTTAATTATAAATAATTAATACTGTTGCATTGATTATCATAAAATATAAATACCCCAAGTAGCACAAAACTGCATTATAAACTTTCACACAAGGCCCACATCGTCAATCTTAGCATTTGTAATGACTTATAAGAGTTCCTTCGGTCTGTAACAGCTGTATAGAAGGAAGCGAAGCTAAATATAATGCTTTATTCTGTATTGTGGTTCTACTATGCACCACACACACGCCACAGACGTCACTATTATTCAGCAGTTAGTACTGTTGTGCCCTATCTGCTGTAAGAGCGCTGAATAATAGGCCACGAGGGTACTCTAAAACTATTGCATTTTAAGACAGATCTCGTGAACAACTATAACGCACTGCTAGTGACAAGCCGGTTGACACTGAAGGCTTTGACAGGTGGATGTCGATGACGTTTTGACAGAACGCAGAGTGACGAATGACGTTTGTAATTTTCTGTCTTCCTATTGGTCGCCCGCGCGTCGGTGTTGCCCGCGCGTTGGTGTTGCTGCCAACGAAAATGTTGTGTTTGTGACGTGGCTGATTTGTTTTTCACAAGTGCTTAACTATTTTACTCAATGCTGAATAACAGACCACAATTGAACATTACATACAGCCCTTAGCATTAGGTTAAGATTACAACTGTTCACTAACATATTTTGAACGATATATATATGGTATTTCACGATAAAGTTAAATTCCCAATAAGATTTCAAATATAATAGTAAGAAATCGAAGTTTTAACTATATTAAATTATATTTTCCTTGTCACAAAATGGCACCTGGGATCTTGCACACAACAAGTTTTAAGGTATTGACACTGACAGTTCATATCACAATTTCGCTCGACGTTTACTTTCAACTCTATTAAAACATTTGAAATGTTCACTTTGTTTTTATAGGGTAACGTGTGGTTTGTTAATCAGGCAGTGTTCAGCTCTTGTAATGTCTGTTACCCACATAAAATGCTAATATAATGCTGATATAATCCAATTATTTAGTAATGGGATTTCTTATACAGCTATGTGCTGTCAAATTTGTGCCCAAATTAGAGTTATATCAGCTGTATAAGCGCTTATAACGCTACTATACTGCAACTTATCAGCTCACGTTTCCATTGTGGTCTGTTGAAATACTGTTATACAGCGCATTTGTGCTACTTGGGACATATTACATTTCATTGTTAACCAGAATATGTAGTTTTGTTCCTGATATCTGTTTCGTTTGTTACTTTTAATAATAATTAAACCTATAATTTGTTATTGAAATATCTGATTTTCCTAAAAATACATCTTTAAACAATTTCTTCTCGTTTCTTTCCTCTTAAAACTGATCACAGTACGCCTTGCCATCGCCGGCAGAATATAAACACTTCTCACAAGTGGGTCAAGCGAAGGCTCGAACACCTAAATACAATCGTTTTCCCCCCGAAGGGAAGAAAACGAATATTTAGGTTTCAGCCGAAGCTTGACCCACTAAAATTTACATTTCTTGCCGGCTTGTGAGAGTACTGATGAACAACCATCCAACCGGCGATGGCGTCGGCGGTAACAGGCTCCGCGTGCGTGACGTCATACAATACTAGCTATTCGAGGGTAGAAGCACACTGCAACTAGGCAAAATTCGGGGGGGTAATCTCACAAGTGGGTCAAGCTTCGGCTGAAACCTAAATATTCGTTTTCTTTCCTTCGGGGGGAAAACGATTGTATTTTAGAGTAGGGATGTGAGATTAATGGAAAAGAATCGATTAAATAAAAATCGATTTTTCTACGTCCAAAAATTATATATTTTAATAAAAATAAATAATCGGTTTCTGCGAAAAATTGATTTAATTGCATTATTTAAAAAAAATTGCCATAAATGTCCAGTTACTTAAAATGAGAATTAAAAAAACTAAACGACTACTCTATAGTTACAAAAACTAAACTAAAATACAAATCTTTCGCTAATCTTCAAGTTTAAACAATAAAATAATAATTATTGTCACCAATGTCCAGTCCTATTTAACATTTGACTAGTATTAAAATAAAATACTTAAAAGGATCATTAAAAATCCTGAACAACTACGATATGGTCTCAAAAACTAAAATATAAAACAATCTTTCGTTAATCTTCAAGTTTAAACAATAATAAAATTTAAATTATTTATTGCCACAAATGTCTTTATGCCACAAACTTTTTTATGATAGTGACTTTGTAGTATAAGTGAATACTTTTGTGAGATATTTGACTCTTTAACATAGGGTACAGTGGTGAATATTTAAACTAATTTAAAATAAACTGTAGAAATATATGCAATTATTTTTATTTAATCTCCGCTAAAATTGTCCCACCATTGTTGCAAGTTGCAATTGTCAAAATGTTACTTGTGTGATAGATAAATATGACGTTTTATTAATTTATTAATGAGGAACAATCATTTGTTATCATTCCACTCTGTTAAATAAAACGTCACATTTAACTATCACAAGTAACATTTTGACGTTTGTAACACATTTGCGCCCCAACTCAGAGTCACTTATGGTTACTTTAATCGCTCCTTAGTAAAGAATCGCCATACAAGTTCTGTACTAAGCAGCGATTTAAGTAACCATTAGTGACTCTGAGTTGGGGCGTAAAGACTACCTCCAGTTATGAGCTATATATACCTATAAATATATACACAAAATAGCTATAACTATTATAGGCATCTATAGGTTATCGAAAGGGCACGTAGTTATGTGGATTGTAACTAGATGGCAGCACTATCGGGCAGAAGTAAGGGAGATGGCTATCTATACGTTAGTATATACTTTAATCTATGATTTTTATTGTTTACCAACAACGACAACAACTTTATCTCACTCACCATTACACTGAAACTACTTTACACGCATACATACATGCCTACTACAGATGGCGCTGTTTTGGTTTAATCAACTTATACGTATGAACCACGAGATTTTTCATCCAACGCATAGATGGCACTGTTTATGATTTTTTCATCCGTCGCATAGATACGAGCTGTTTCTGAAAATCGATTTAAACACGTAATATATATAATCGATTTACTAAAAATCGATTAATATTACTTTAAAAATCGGTAATAAAAAATCGATTATTATAAAATAATAATCGATTTAAATAAAAATTATTTTTTAACATCCCTATTTTAGAGTGCGCTGATTTCAGAAGTGATGGCCATTTTTTTCTATCACGTAAGGGTTTTTTGCAAATTCAAACACAGAAATTGGTAAAAGCACTCGTTTATTAAAAATTATAATTTTGAAAAATATTTTCTATAATATTTTTTACAACCCATGAATAATATAAATATACTTATTCATCTTTTTTTTGAAACCTTTTCTTCTTTTCCTTGATATTTCACTGTGTCCTTTTCCGATTTCCTTCGTTAGTTTCCCGCTTAAGCATCCAACAGTAGTCTGCAAGCATAGTGACATCCCATCTTCCTTGGTACCGTCTCTCGATATCGTGGACATCCTTGTGAAACCGCTCCCCCTGTTCTTCACTGTAAGCTCCCAGGTTTTCAGGAAAATAGTCTGTGTGGCTGTGGTGTCTGTGTGTAAAAAAATGGACCTTCAAGATTATCCTGCAGCCTTGAGCTTCGTATGCTGCTAGCATCCGTTGAACAATGGTTTTGTAGTCAGGATCCTTAGTATTTCCCAAAAACTTTCGCACTACATCCTTGAACGATACACAAGCTTCTTTTTCCTTCTCATTCATACTTTCCACCATGAGGGTGTCGGTTAAAAGCTTTCTTATGTCGGGGCCAGTGAAAACTCCCTCTTTCAACTTTGCTTCTGACAGCTTCGGGAATTTTGTACATAGATATTTAAAATAGTCTCCATCCTTTTGCAGTGATTTCACAAATTGTTTCATCAACCCCAATTTGATATGGAGAGGTGGCAAAAAAACTTTTTCTGGTGGCACCAAAGTAATATTGATAACATTTTTGTCTCCAGGTTTTAAAGTTTCTTGGAGTGGCCAATCACTTTTAGTCCAGTGCTGTTCTCTGGCTCTACTATCCCATTTGCTTCATCTTGCATTTGCTTCTAATGCCCAGAAGTTCACGTTACAACATGCTCAGCTCAGTCCCACCAGCGAACGTCCCCATTTATCAATTAAAACCGCTTCAACGTGAATGAACACGATCTCTGAACTTAACACAAAACCTATTGTACCGTATCCCCCCCGCCTTCTAGGAAGTGGTAACAAAGAATAGTTAACAGTGTTAATTTTTTAATTTTAATTTTATTGTCAAGTATATGAAATAAAAAAAACACAGGTTTATTTTTTTAACATATTTTTTTAATATTTTTCTTATGTTGTTACTAATATCTATAAAAACCTATGTGATAGAATGTTTTCAATATTTTTCCTGTTTTTGGGAGGTCAAAATCTATAAGAAAATGTTAAAAAATCCTATGCAGTTTTTTAGTCGCAGACCTGTGTTATGATTGGTTTTATAAACGGTTTCAAGCCGTCACATCACCCTACGTCAGATTAGATTTAGGCTTCTTCATATAAGATTGTTTCGACGTCATATATTTTCATTAAATTTTGCATAAATTATGATGTGATGGGATTTTTACTATATTTTAACGTATAATATGATTTATAATCAACGCCAATGAAAATGAATAGGGATTTTTAACAAATTTTGGCGAAATCCTTTGTCCGTAAGTATTCATCTATTCATATCAAGTAAATAAACAATGAACTAAAATACGTATGGAAGCATCTTTGATGCCTCAAAATAGCGCAACGAAAACTCAACCGCGGTGGGCGGGGCTTATAAACTCAACCAAAACGCGAATCAGTCAGTTCGGTGTCACTCGTTCGGACGGTCGTTGACTTTAAAAGTGTCATAAAAAAGATTTATATAAAATTTGGTTTCAAAATGCCTTCATGTGTTGTGAAATGGTGCAGAAATCATACAGATCATCGTTCCAAGGATTCTGAGGGTCGTGGAATCACATTTCACGTGTAAGTATACCGAAAGTCTTGCTGTCCCCACAGCAGCTAGTATAGAACAAATTTTCATACTGCAAAAAAGAGCTATTAGGGCTATCTATAAACTTAGGTCTCGAGAAACTTTGCGTGAAAAGTTCAAAGAAATAGGTATACTTACAGTAGCTTCACAGTATATTTATAGTAATGTGGTTTTTATACGGAATAATATAAGCGCGTATAAACAAAATTGTGAAATAAATAATCGCCAAACCAGAAGAATGCACCAATTAGTAACGCCATTTTACCGTCTTTCTAAAGTGCAGCGATCTTTTATGGGGCTTGGTGTACAGTTCTATAATAAAATCCCGAAGTTAATACGTGATTTGCCAGTAGAATTGTTTAAGAAACATGTAAAATCTCAACTTTTAGGCAAAGGTTATTATACTGTAGATGAGTACTTAAGTGACAAAGACGCATGGAAATGACCTGCTCTGCAACCAGTTCCGTACAAGCTAGTAATATATATTTTTGTAATAAATATATCAATGTATTATTATTTTTAAAAGATGTGCTGAGGAGTTTCTTTACGGCTTTTCTTCTCCTCCATGACAAAGCACCTTTGCGAAAAGCTGGTAGATTAAAAAAAATGACGTGCATAAGTGTATCAATGATACCTATATGAATAAATGATTTTGAATTTGAATTTGAATTTGAATTTGAAATCTAAAAATACAAAAATCTATTTAACTTTCTTATTTTTTCTATTTAACTGACGACCTGACTGACAATGCGACGCGCGAACCAATTGCCGTGATCGGGTCATGCCGAGAACCAATCCCGTTTGGCGATTTCGCATGGTTCGACAACTACTTGCAATAGACTAATTGATGAGTTTGTATACCGTAGTGAGTGGTTTGTGTATGTATACTTCGTATTTGTGTAAGTTTTGGTGCCGATATTTAACGTTAGAATGTACTGAGAGGCTTATTCCATAGTATATTCGTTCACTGTAAATAAATATTCCATTTCGCTCAAAGACACCCATCCCATACAAGGTTAGTTCATATTAATAAATAGCAGCTATCATTATGGGCATCTTAGATAATTTTGACTATAGGTATACGATTCTTAATTCAAATTTCGTGTTTTTTTTTAGTTGGATTTTCTATAAAAGCTTGTTTTTTAGTTTTTTTAACTATTATTTATTTTTTCATTTTTAGTTTGATTTTTTTAAAATGAAATTTAGGTTTTTTCTTTCTATCTTTTTTTCTTGAAATATTGAATTGAATTGTCATCGATCTTCGATAAGTCTATGAAGTTTGAAAGAAATCTGACCGTTTAAAACTAATGTAAAGCGTGTATTTAGGTTTATTTCTTTTTTTTTCTTTTTTTCTTTAAATATTGAATTGTCATCGGTCCTCAATAAGTCCACGAAGTTTGAAAGAAATGTATCATAATGCAAAGTAAAAGGAATATTATTGAATAACCAGCAATACCGTAGAATACACTTGCCAACGCAACGACAAGCTATTTGCAGAACAACCTCTGTAAACTACGATGGAAACAAGGAACAACAAGGATGATGGGTGTTTGATCTATTTATGGGATGAGGGTAGTCGCGCCCGTGGTTCGCGTCTTTTCCTCGTATACAACGCCAGAACGCAGCCATAGGAAACTACTCGCGTATATATTGTAACGCTGTTTTTAAATTTGTTATTACAATGCATACACGAATTTTGCGTACTGATCGCTTTGTATAGTTTGTATCGTAAGATGCTCGCGTCTTCGTTCCAAACTATACTACACTTCGGGATCTCTGCCTTTTCGCCGAATATTGTTTGGCAGATTATCACTTGCCAACTAACGTTTCGCAGAATTTTATTTCGCCGAATAATCATTTGCCAACTTATCACATAATTTTGTTTTATTTACCAACCTAACAGTTGCCAACTGTACGTTTGGTCTACCTTTTATAATGAATCTTTTCAAAAGATCAACTCATTATATGCACTTTTAGGGAGAATTTAGGGGGTTTTGATACACAAACAGGCTTCCAAACGTCTCCGGCGCTGCGGGAAGTGCAGCACCTCCGCCCTTGCGTAACAAACTGCAGGCACTCCATGCTCGCCTACGCAGCTTCGGCTCACATGGTGCCTGCAGTTTGTTACAGGGGGCGGGGGCTACTCTCCCTCTGCGCCTCCGGGGTTTACATTCACTCTAGGGGTAGGGCAGGTAGAGCGGCCAAAACTTTTTAAATATGTATTTCATAGGGCGAGGGTAGTCGCGCCCGTGGTGCTTAATATTGAATGCATTTCCAACGCCTTGAAAAGGCGGTTTACTTACGTAATCTAAATGAGTGTTAAGGATCATGAGATTACTTTATAGGTCAATGATAGAAATGTTACTACCGATAGCGCAGTTGCTGGCGCATTTGAGGATTTCTTCTCGAAAATACCGCATGAAATAACAAAAAACTTAAATACGAACCCTCAGCTTGCTATGACTTTAATGGAATCATGTGTTGAAAAATGCCTTAATTCATTTAGCTTCAAATACATTAATTCTGATACAGTTATAAAGACTTTTAAGTCTATCAATATTAAGAAGTCAGGTGATCTCTGGGGTCTCTCTACTATGATAATAAAACCAATAATTAATTGCATAGCGCCACATCTAAGTCACATTTTCAATAAATGTATTGACGATGGTAGCTTCCCCAGTCTAATGAAACATGATAAATTTTTCCTTTATTTAAATCTGGAGATAAAAGCGACACCACAAATTTCAGACCCATCTCAATATTACCAGCCCTTAGTAAAATCTTGGAAAAAGTTATTTATAACCAGCTGCTGCTGTTGTCTCATTTTTCCTTAAACAAGTTGTTTAATGGTAATCAGTTCGGTTTTTCGAGAGGAAAAAAATACCACTGGTTCATGGTTCATATTTCTTTATTTGTTATTAGTTCATATCTCCACAGAAGTCAAGTACTGTGGGATAACATTAGACCAGAGACTAACTTGGAACCAGTACCTCTCACAGGTGACAAGAAAAGCTAAAATTGCTTTAGGAACATGTTGCCGTCTCGCGAGCTCCAGATGGGGACTGAAACCAAAACAGGCTAAATGGGTATACACCGCGAAAGTGAGACCCATTATTACCTATGGCTGTATAACTTGGCAGAGATAAACCATCCAGGCAACATTAGCGATGGGCCGAGTAATACTTTTTACAACTCGAGTTACTCGAGCAAAAGTAACCATTTACTCGAGTAAAAACTCGAGTAAACTCGAGTAAGCTCGGTGTCAAAAATCACGAGCAGCGAGTAGAGTCGTGAGCTGGCGAGTAAATATACTCACGAGTAAGATCGTTGCGACGCGACGCGCGTCGGCGGCAACTCGACGAAGTCGATGAACTCGACGATTAACACCGACCGAGTTGAACCGCGTCGCCGCGTCGACTCGCGGTCGTCGTTGAGTTGAGTCGGCCGAGTTTACTCGAGTACGTTATATCGTTACTCGAGTTACTCGACCAAAGAGTTTACTCGAGTTACTCGAGTAAATTCGTCGAGTTGCCCATCACTAGGCAACATGCATCAGACAACTAAACAGCATTCAAGGCCTAGCATTTTTTTTTTTACTTAGAATAAGCTAATGCTTGACCATGCATAGCATGCCGAATGACGACCGGAGCCCTGAAATCGACAACAATAGCAGCCATGGAGGCTGCTCTCAATATTGAACCACTTCACATACACGTTCAAAAAGAGGCGAGGGCGGCAATACTCCGCGCTGTAGAGGGAGGGAAACGGGGCTGGAAATCCCGTGCTATGGAAAATCTATATGAAGATCTAGTAGCATGCCCAGTAATGGCGATGCCAAGCGACGCTATTCATACACAGCTCAGTTTCAACAAACTGTTTGACGTAGTCATACCGCAACGAGAGGATTGGGATGCAACTAAGCTAGATGTACCTAAATCCTTGGGAGGAAGTGACGTCATCTGGTATACAGACGGTTCTCGCAAAGCAGGAAAAGCAGGAGCGGGGGCCTATGGAGACAAGCCTAAAGTTTTAATACACGAAAACCTAGGCACATATGCAACCGTGTTCCAAGCAGAAGTATACGTAATAATACGGTGCGTACAAGAAAACTTAGAAAAGAAATATGTCAACAAACGTATCACGATACTCTCGAACAGCCAGGCAGCCTTATTGGCGCTACAGTCTGAGCAAGTCAACTCAAAGCTTGTCCTGGAAGGAATACAAGCCATTAACCAACTAGGATCCAACAACAAGGTCACCCTAGGATGGGTACCTGGGCATAAAGGTATACGCGGGAATGAGAGGGCCGATGAACTGGCAAGGAGGGGGGCCGAGGCGCCCACCATAGGCCCCGAGCCCATGGTGGGCATCTCGAAAGCGGTTTCTCGAACCATCCTAAAAGCCATAGCCCTAAAGAGGGGAGCTGAGACATAGCGAAGAGAACCAGGTGCAAGACAAGCCAAAACTCTAATGACCGGCTACTCGCAACGATACTCAAAAAAAGTGCTCAACCTTAATCGCCCTGACTTACGGGTACTTATAAGATTGCTCACCGGACACTGCATGCTCAATAAACACCTTATGACAATAGGTCTGAGCAACACTGCAACGTGCAGATTCTGCAGTGAGGCATAAGAAACATCCATCCATATACTCAGTGACTGCCCTGCCATAAATCACTGCAGAAGCCGAATCTTAGGAGGCCACTTAATCCCACCCAGCCGAGTAAGAGATCTGGAACCAAGGAACATCCTACTGTTCGTCCGAGCGGTAGGACTTGGAGACCAGATCTAACTCAGGAACGGGTACGGCTACAATAGATCATATCTGGTCGCAGTGGCCCCTGGGACGGCTGTCCCAGGCCCGAAACATCAAAAAATGATAATAATGGTTCATATTGCTATTTGTCACACACTAGCTCCATTCAGAAATGGCCATTATTGGAACCTCTATTTTCTGTAAACAGCTGGACACTTTTTCTTTCCCTTCATATGAGATGGCCCTCCTTCTACCTCAATACTCCATGGGTAATACTGTCAGTGTCAGTGTCACTCTGTCGGTGTCATAATTAACTGAATCAACAACAACCGTTATCAGCTAACCAAGTTAACAATAACAATCACGAAGTAAATTAAATTAAACATTGAAATCTCAGACTAAAGAAATTGAAATAATGTTATGTTGTCTATAAATTTATACGTGTAGAGAAAACCTTTGTACCCCTTTATAAGAACAATGCAGACACGTAGGAGTCCGAGGTTTGGTATAGTTACAGATAACACGGAGAAGTACAGAAAGCTAAACTTTTTCTAAAAATATATATGTTACTAAAACGTTTAAAAGAAAATAATAATTTAACACTAAAATTGCATGTAAAATCACCCAGTTGTTCCAATCCTTTGCCACCATAGATTATATATTTGACACATTGAAACACTATCCTTGAATATTCTTCCTGTCCTTACTAAAACTAGGAGACTTTGTAATTTTTATTTCATACAGTCAACTAACTAAAATTATAACTCTTGAAGAAGATTGATCTTTTTTTTCAAAGAATAAGTATTTTGAGATGTGAGACATTTAATGATGGTTGGAAATACTAAAAGATATTGAAGAAAAAATCTTTCTCCATTTATTCAGGTAAATATCATAGACTTAAATTTAGGTCCATGGTAAATATAGGGTTTATTTCCATTCTAATGAAATTAATATAACTGCCCGGGAATAGGAGCTAAGTAAATAAAATGATGTGTGATAGAAATCATTGTATATGGAGTACAAAATACAGAATAGCTGTGTAAAAAACATTATGGAGAAAATATTGTCATATATGTCAGACAGCTGAGTGTTCTTAATTTGAAGCTGGCTGAGTGGCTGCATTCATAATTCATCACATTCACACCCCCTAGCAAAAAGAAAATATTAAGTTATTTATTGTGTACATGCAGACGCACATCGTGCATCTCACATTATATCTGTTTAAGATAAAAGATTCAAATCACAAATTTAGACATAACAGACAGAGACCCCAACTGTGATGAGGCAATGAAAGAAGAAACCAACCACAGTTTCTTCTTTTAATGGATTCTGTACACCACAGTCAATTCAGAGCATAGTCATTATTCATGCATGGCCATACGTGGTTTTTTATCCATTTAGCTATCTCATCATTTACAGATCAGCCATCCAGATGAAGGCCCAGAAGAAGAAGAAAGACCAAAACGAAGGTGAAAACAATAAATTGGATGCCAGGGTGGGCAGTGCATGCAGTGTGGGCAGCGCCGTGACCGGGGTGAGCATGTGTGCCTACACAATACCATTCCCATCATTAGGGAAGCCAAGCACATGGGTTTCCTTTAACTGGACATCAACGTTGACACAATACCTGATCATTCATGTGAATTATAATCAATTTACTCTTGAATTTTTGATTTTTAAGATATGTAAATTATCATCTGAGAATTCAAGATTATTTATACCAATAAATAAAAATGGAGTGTCTGTTTGTAATATTAAAATAACCGTTTTTTACTAAGTGCATTTAGATATATACACGGTACACATATACCAAAACAACATTTTTTACAATTTTTGTGTCTGTTTGTTCCGGCTAATCTCTGAAATAGCTGGACCGATTTTGCAGATTGGCAGATAGCTGATGTAACAAGGAGTAACTTGGCTACTTTAATTTTAGAAAAAATAGTTTGTTAGGCGATACGAAGTTTGCCGGGTCAGCTAGTTTTTAATAAGTAAATCTAAAGAGCGTAAAATTTTTTGTTTCACGTGTTGGAGGGCGTCACAGGTGTAACGATTGACACGAAGCAGGAGCCGGAGATGCCGAGCGCGGACATGGTGGCGGAGGAGCGCGCGCGGGAGGCGGCCTGCGAGCGGCAGCTGGCGGAGCTGCGGCGCGACGGCGGCGTGGCGGGGCGCGCCGACTGCAGCGACTCGTGCAGCAGCGACGGCGAGGCCACGCTGCGCGGCGAGCTGCGCGCGCTGCGGCCGCCGCCCACGCCGCGCCCCGCGCCGCGCGCCGCCGCCGCGCTGCTGCCCGCGCTGGCCGGCGCGCTGCGCGCCCGCCACGACGTGCGCTTCCTCGACGACTACCTGCTGCTGCTGGAGACGCGCGGCGCGGCCGAGGCGCTCGCCGCCACCGAGGAGGTCGGTGTTTACTGATAGCTCGAACTTCTCTCGATCGTTCCGTTCTCAGTGGAATCTTTAACTTGAAAACTCACCAGAATCAGGGTCGAGGAACACACATAAAGCATATTTTTACGGAAGTAGCCAACAAACGAGCTTGTGCTGTGTATGTTAACCTGATTAGGTATTAGAAATAAAACCCCAAATGGCTTTCAGTACTACAACATAATATTCGCGCACTTGACGGCTGGATGGTGAAAGCCTTGCGTGCGGGGCGGGCAGTGCAAATACTCTTTTATTATTATGTATGTCACAGAGCAGATCCACCTGATGGTAATTGGCTGGCGTCGCCCCTGGACATCAGCGACGCTAATGTCATCACTGATGTGTTGCTGGCCAGCAAGGAGAGAAGAAGATGGCAGGAAGGAATTGGCTCTCGAGCCCTCCCTCATTCAGGCTGACTCGAGCAAGGTTGTGGCACTAGCCTGGCAGACTTTACGGAAAGATAATAATAATACCGTATAATTAATGATTTAATAATAATATTGAAAATAGCAAATCTTTATGTGAAGCCTTACCACCCAGTCGGCCGGCATCTGTCGCCTTTTACTAGGTTTCCGGCATGGGATTGGGGTCAGCATCCGAACCTGCAGAGACCTACCCACAGCAGTACACGCTATCGTGGTGGATGATGTCAATAACGTCAGATATGTCAGCTATGCCGAAGTGAAGTGCACTCGCGTGTGACGAGCCATAACTCGTAGCTCGTGTTTCCAGCTGATGCGGGTCGTCGAGGACGCGATGCTGGCGGAGGGCGCGGCGTGCGCGGGGGACGCGGGCGGCGTGGTGCTGGCCAGCTGGCTGGGCGCCGCGTGCGCGTGGGGGGCGCCGCGCGTGCTGGGCGCGCTGCCCGCGCTGCACTGCCTGCTGCAGCAGCTGACGCAGCACCAGGTCGCTCTGTCCTATGTAGCAGTGGGCGACACGTAACGTGATCGGGTCGTCGTCTTGTCGGATCGTTCCATGACGAGCGGGTCGTCGATCGTCCATCGGTAACGCGTGACATCGTTCGCGGCAGGTGTGCGAGGTGGCGACGGCGCTGCACGCGGCGCTGCGGGCGCGCGAGCTGCTGGCGGTGAGCGACGCGGTCCGCGGGGGGCGGCTGGCGGCGGCGCTGCAGCGGGCGGCGCTCGACGACCTGCTGGCCCGCGACCGCCGCCCGCTGGACTGGGGGGCGGGGGCGGGGGCGCCGAGCGCCGCGGAGCTGCAGGGCGCGCTGACCGCGGGCTGGGGCGCGCTGGATGTGGAGGCGCGGCTGACGGCGCTAGCGCTGGTGGGCCGTGTAATGGCGGGCGACCCGCGCCGGGTGCGCGCGCTGCTGGCCGACCTGGCGCCGCCCTCGCCCCGGGACAGTCATGACCCCGACTACCTCAAGGTTCGCTCCGTTAGTGCACCGTATCGTCCCGAGGCTGTATGGGACTGAAGTAGTGTTATGCTGACGTCAGTCGCGCACATGACGAAACTATAATGCCTCCACTACGCTACTCGCGAAGTTAATCGAAGTTAAGCGAATACAATAGTTCAGAAGGCACATTCGGTTCGCTTCGTGCACCATTGGTGCGCCTCGGGCGACTTCCAATCGTTATCGGTTTTTTGCGCCCAAGTCGAAGGGACTCGAAGGCCCCAAAGTTAAATACGAAACGTCTTGCCACACTACTCGGCTCACTTCAGATATCGTGCCAGCGTTCCGGTGTATAACAAGCACATAGTTATAATAAGCGACAGTGCACATTGCAACGGCAGCTGCTACTTGATCGTCCACGATGCACAGCGTACTGGCGCCACCGCGTTAGCGACTCGGCTCCTCGCGAGATTGGACGGGTGTATAGTCATACGTACTTCGACTTCGGCCAACTTCGACCAGTACTTCGTTGAACGCAACTTCGCGAGTAGTGTAGTGGAGACATAAGAACTAGAGATGTCATGCTAATAATAATACCATGGATGAGTGAAACAAGCCTATACACTGTTCCCAAGGATTCATAAAGCCCGAGAATCATTTTTTGTCCTTGTCCATCTAAACGATAGTCTTAGTGTAAATTCGAAAACTCATCCTTTTATCAACCTCAATCATGAACAACCTAAGTCGAGTAGGTTAGTACTTATTATAATATCGAGCCCAGCGGTCGTGTTACATTGTTTCTGTCCCTTACTATCCCTTACAGGCAGACAATGACATCCCTAGTGTTAGGGCGCGCGGGCGGTTCACTAGCGCCGTCCGGCCCGTCCGCGGCAGACGGTGCGCGACCGACGTCAGCGTCATTATTACGCAGTCTGAAGGCGACTCGGGTGATCACGTGATCAGTTAACTTGTGTCGGTTGCAGGTGAGCGTCGCCGTGAAGACGCTGCAGAACCTCGTCAAAGACATGTGACTGCCGCGTCCCAGGGGCGCGCGGGCGTCGTGCGATGAACGGTCGGCGCCACGCTCGTGCTGATTGTAAATAACGCGCATTTCGTTACATTCATCAGATGACGATAATAGCCGCAAATTATTATATTAAACAATTTTATTACGTATGTTTATGAATTCAACTTTATAATATAATATATTTTTATTTTGTTATTTAATATTTTCTTTGCGTATTGTACCGACTTAGCGGCCCCTGGCTGACCTGGCTCCTGTCACATTACAACAGTACGAGACCAAGAGCCTCAAAGAGAACAAAACAAAATGTGTGTGTCAGCTCCGACGCACGACCGGAGTTTACTCCTTATTATACGTACGATTATAAAATATGTAGATTAGTAAATGAGGGTAAATGAACGCATTTCTTACATTACTGAAAGCGTGTTTGATACATTTATATATGTCGCAGATAGGTGGTCCAGAAAATAATAAACTGTGGGCGTTTTCATCATTTTACTTAGAAACCCATTGAAACACATGTTTTACACTTGCTACTAATTTAGTAGGCAATTACTACTGATACACATGGCTCTGAACAGATTACTATGTCGCTCGAATAACATAACCAATCGCTAATGGAACGCGGTGAAGTCTGATTTACATCGCGGTGCGGCATTCCGGGTAACCAACCATAATTCACACGTCGCATTGCACACTGACAGCCATCCCGGCTCCACAACTTGCCCGCGCCTCTCGCGCTTATTAAAACCCGTGTGATAAATCCGCCAATCGCTGGCACTATGACCTATCTCATCAGAAGCGAACCATCACAGCCGCATGGGTGCTACTCTTCGCAAAGGGTATGACTGTGCATAGAAAACAGTCCACGTGCACTTCTCGCTGGCTCCGGCATTACGCGCTACTGACTGGTCAACACACGCAATACCTGCTTGATCGCAGTCCATCAGTACACACTGTACCCAGTTGTGCTTTCCATAAAGTAAACGTTGTGCAATGCTAATGCAAATTAAACTCTGCCATAATAACGACGTTCTACTTTATCGTCCGCTCAGCTCGGAGGCTGTCTAAAGAGTGCCCGCTGCCGGTTGGCAAGTCAATAGCTGTCCTCTGTGACCCCCGCCACCGCGTGTACTCAAATGACAGTAGACAATTTGCACGGTGCTGCCATCTTCAACTTCCGAATACACCCAAGCTAGTTCCAGCTTGACGTTCCATTTTATGATTTGAAATTACTGATTTCCGACACGGCCATCATGACAGGCCCCACGTCCTCGTGGGTGCTTTGTGATCCCATACTCGTGATGGTGTATAAACCATCGAACAAGCTTGTGAGCTCTTGAATCGGAACGCTGTATACATCATAGAGTAAATTCACTATCATGGTTAATCTGTAACAAGAAAACAAACAAAAGTATCTCTTTAGCTCGGCCTTTCCTGATCTATTGGAAAGCTACTTGATCATTGAGGCATTAAATTTCTATGGCCTTAACTAAATTGTTGAGGGTCAGCGTTGACCCTGGCCCTTGATCAGAGTAGAACGTAATGGTCTTTTAACATCTATTGGTCGACGCATTCATTGAACTTGCGCTCGTGAAAAAAAAAAAAAAAAGATAATCGTCAGCATCGAATCACACTAGGGTTGTACAGTTATCGTCTTAATCCAACTAGGTGGTAGCTAGTGGTAGCTAAGCCCATGCATCGAGGTTATTGCGTAAATATTTCGAGTACTTCACAAGTACTAAAATAGCTCACAATAAATGAGTTAATTCGTAAAATTGAAATATTCTACCAAAAAAATGTCTGACTCAATAATTTGTGATGTCAATATAATGTCTGATTTTCAAACAATTCGTTCCACGCATCATTAAAAACCAACCGAAAACAATGTCACTTTGTCAAGTTATTTTCACCTTGTATGACTAAATTGACTAAGGTATTTGAATTTCACCAAAAATTATTTCAACATTGAACGAATATTCGACCAAAATTTACACTTAACGTAGTTACTTCATAGTCGTGGTCAAAGAACGACTAAGTAAGCTGATAATTTCAAAAATAAAAATAAAAAATTTATGGTGTAATTCCCCCAGAAAACGTCTCTGATTTCCTCCAAAATCGACTTCTATCAAAGTTGACTGCGTACCGCGTTCCCCAGGACAATAAATAATTTCCGCAACAAAAAAAAAATAGGTAGCTTGCTCTTTGCATTACCATTGAATGCTTACATTGAACAAAATTCAACACAGCAACAATTAATTTCAATAAGATTCATTCAAATAGTTACTCTATGAATTTTTGAACTCAATACCGATTGATTACTATTACTGTGACCTCTCACTATATGGTAAACCAACAAATCAATTGTCGAAGAAAGTGAAAGGCATCTCCAGGATACAACCAACAAATTATTATTTTCCAATTTGGTTTGTACCCTGAAATTGACTACATAATAAAATAAAATAAAACTAGACATTACGCGACCAATATACGTGTACATTCACCACCCTTACGAGTGTTTACTCGAAATTATTATTTTTTTTTAAGAAAATTACGTAGGTAGCCCGTTTAAGCGTAACACTGCGGCAAAAGAGTACCTACCTGCTGAAGTAAAACGTTATTACTGTGAAATGCAGATCACCTGTTTCAAACAGTCTTTCTGAACTAGCTGAGAAGGTAGTGACAGCTATTATGACGTTCCCCATGATAATATGTGATACGACCACAATAATATTCCCTTGCCAAAGAACCAGCTTACTGCAGCATAGCTGTTAATGAATTTTGTAAGTCACCTTAATTGAGTTACTTTGCGATGGGTACATTTTATATCACGTCAATCAATTGACTAAGCTATCAATGACCCCGTGTGATGGTAAAAATGTTTAATCTGTCAACAATTACAGGTTTCAGTAGCAGTGAAGATTGAGAAAAGGGTTTCTTTATTTAATTCCTTATCCATCATAAAGTGCATACTATAATTTGATATCGTCACTAAGAAAAGATGTGTTAATTATAGTAATATTTAAGCACTTTAACTTTTACCTAATATAATTATCACACACAAAGATCATGGTGCATCTGACGGAACTGGCAACTAGCCATGGTACGTTTCTACTTTGACGAGGTTAGGTATCTTAAGCAATATTTTAAAATCAAAAAAACTGCACCTATTAAATTTTCTCACTATGTCATCCTGTCTGTTTTAAAGATAATTCAAAAACAGCACAACTCTTCAGTAAAGTGATAATTATCTTTAGATGTTTCTTGTAAGTAACAAAACGTCTATTCTTCACTCATTTGGTGCCAGTTACTCAATGTTGGGTGAGCAAAGACCAGTGACCTACTGATCCTTTGTTACCAGAAATCGACAAGTATTCAACCCAGGTAACTATCAAATATCAATTGTGAAATCGCATAATTATCACAAACTCGACAAGGAATAATTATTGTTTAATTAAGCCACAAAGAAAAGAAACAATACAGATCACCTGTTATATTATCATGTCATCGTTTGCAAGCCATAGTGCAAGAAGCCGGATACGCTCCCAACAGTGTTCGACCCAGAACCGCTGTAGCAGGGCAAATAGCGCCATCTATTGTTGCCAGTGAATAACACTATATTTAAATCTATTTTAGTTGAGTGACATTTATATTTTGTTAGTATAGGTCACAAAATAATTTATTTATTTGCCTATAGATGACACTATTAAATTTGACTCCAAAAGCTGAATCACGGTAACGAATGTTACACGTAGCTTGTATAAGAACCGTGGTTCAGCAGAGTAATTTGAGAACAGTGAGAACACTAGGGAAGAACATTAGTGGAGTATTAAACCAGTGTAAAGTAGTAGTAAGTGGTGTCAATAAAGTGAAGTAAAGTGCTACTACCGAGTTTTATTTTGTGGGAGTGACCACCCCTGGTGTTCCGGGTTCCGACATGGTCCTTCGAGCCGGATTACCGGTTGTGTGCAGTGCGTGAAGTGACGCAGGAAAACGAAGAAGTCCCCGGTGCCTCAAGCAGAGGCCGATCCAGCGGAGCCCTACAACTCAGGCGGACGTTGTAAGGGCGGATCACCGAGGCAACGGCGAAGCCCTACAACTCGGGTGGAAGTTGTAAGGGCGGATCACCGAAGTGGAGGCGGTGCTCTGCAGAGAAGGCGGAGCCCTGCAGACCAGGAGTCTTCGAGGCAAAGGCACCACAGCTGGTGCTGGTGGTGCATCGGGAGCGTGGCCAGCCAAGGAGGCTACGGCCGCAGGAATCGTGCGGTGTAAGTGATATGTGCAGTGCAAGTGAGTACTCTTAAAATTTTAAAAAGGTTTCTTCTAAATTGGAACATAGAAAATTTTCAAGAATTTTTGGACTTAGAATATTTTTCGAAAATTGGACTTATAATAATTTCTAGTTATTTTTGGACATAGCCTATTTTTTATTGAAACATCGACTTGTAATTTTTTAGGAATTATTTTTTTTCTTGGTTTCAAATACTTGGAATTTTTTTGTATTTCAAAATGTCGTCATTAAAGACAATGGAAATGAAACAAATTAACTTATACGAAAGATTATATAAAACCAAAATTAATTTCAAAAAGACACCTAAAGAGAGACTTATTCCAAGTCATTTGCAATCAAGGTTGGAAACAGTAGAATCTGTGTGGCTTGAGTTCAATGATAATCATACTAAAATGCTAGAAGAATTCAATGGGGAAGAGTTGAACGCTTCCTCGTATATGTCTAAAGATATCCATAACACCGTCGAGGAATTATACATTGAACTCAAAGGTGATATTAAACATGTATTAAGTGTACAAGGCAACGCAATGCAGGCATCCAGTGAAGTTAATAGGGGTGAGTCTTCTGCTAATGTCAAATTGCCTCGAATAACAATTCCAACTTTTTCAGGCAAATATACCGAGTGGCCTACTTTTCGCGACATATTTCGTTCTGTCATTGATAAAAACAAAAGTTTAGATAAAGTTCAAAAATTACATTATTTAAAGGGTTACTTGAGTGGGGAAGCAGAGCAATTACTTAGGCAAATTCCAATTTCGGAGGTAAATTATGAAAGGTGTTGGGGTTTACTCGAATCGCGGTATAACAATAAAAAATTTCTTTCACATTCTATACTAAAGAGGTTATTAAGTCAAAGAAACATAAGTCACGAATCTGCTGAGGCATTAAAGGACCTTGTAGATACAACTACAGATTGTTTGGGAGGGTTGACTAATTTAGGTATTGATGTTACATCGTGGGACATTTTGGTGATTCACATATTAACTTTAAAGTTGGATCCAGAAAGTAGAAAGGAATGGGAATTGCACGCGAGCAATGTTAATAGTGAATCCGAAGAATTGCCCACGCTTCAACAATTTAAAGAATTTCTTATGAATCGTTGCCGAGCCTTAGAATTTATTGAGTTAAAACCTAATACTAAGTATTCCAATGTTAATATAAATAAATTTGGTAATACGAGAGCACCTAATGTTTTTCATAAGACCTTGCATGCATCAACTAGCGCATATTGTAAGTTTTGCAAAGGAAATCATAGATTAGTAGATTGTACTCATTTTTTAAACGAAACCGTGGCTACTCGGCGTAATTTCGTGCGTGATGAGAAATTATGCTATAACTGCTTAGGTAATCACCCCGTACGGTTCTGCACAAATAAAGCTTATTGCCGAATATGTAAACAAAAGCATCACGATTTATTACACTCCCTAGAAGGACAGGGAGGATGGGGTAACAATCGTGATGCTGGACAGTTGAACGACCGGCGTTCAACAAATAAGGATGAAAATATAAAGCCTCAAGATCAGACTGATGTTGTCACTTGTTTTTCAAAGGGTGGACATGACAAGCAAGTCATGTTAGCAACGGCTGTAGTGAATGCTGTTATGAAAAACGGGTCTAAATTTACGTTGAGAGCTTTTTTGGATCAAGGCTCTCAGGCATCGTTTGTGACTGAGGCAACAGTGCAAAATTTGGGTTTGCAGAAGAAATCTGTAAGGGGAGTAATATCAGGAATTGGTGGAAGTTGTCATTTGGAGTCAAATGCGATTGTAGAAGTCAAAATTCAATCTAGAGTCGATCCAACTATTGAATTAATTGTGAAGGCTTACGTTCTAAAATCTATAACGTCTCTTTTACCTGCAAGAAAAACGATATTGCTGGATTGGGTGGAAAATGATAGTTTGCAATTAGCAGATCCAAAATACAACATACCAGATAAAATAGATTTATTATTGGGAGCAGATGTTTACACTCAGGTGTTATTAGAAGGAGTGAAACAGGGCCCAAATGGTACTATGGTGGCTCAACGAACCACATTAGGATGGATACTTTCAGGAACTGTGGATTCTGATAGAGCTGTAAATTCAAGTATTTCTGTAATGCATGTTTACACAGGTGAAGACGAAGTTCTGAAAAGGTTTTGGGAACTAGAATCAGAACCAGAAATAAACAACAAATATAAACTTACCAATGAAGAATCAAGATGTGAAGAGATATTTGCAGCGACCACAACCAGAGATGACAGTGGACGCTATATTGTTGACTTACCTTTTAGAGAGGAAGACCCTAGCTGCAAATATGGGAATTTTAGAGAAATAGCGGTTAAAAGATTTCATGCACTCGAAAGAAAACTAGATAGAGATCTGAATTTTAAGCAGCAATATTCTGATGTAATAAATGAATATCTCAAGCTGGGCCATATGAAATTACTGTCAACAGCTGAAAGGCAAAATACTTTAGCAGTTTACTTACCACATCACGCTATCGTCAAGTATGACAGAGATACTACCAAGGTACGCGTTGTCTTCGATGCGTCCTGTAAAGGACATAATGGTAAATCATTAAACGACGATCTTATGATTGGCCCAACATTGCAGCCAGAAATGAGACACCTTTTAATGCGATGGAGAAAGCATCCCATATGTCTTACATCAGATATTGTGAAAATGTATCGACAGGTGCGGGTTGCTGATAAACATACTCAGTTTCAGCGAATACTCTGGAGAGAAAGTAAAGAGGTAGAGATAAAGGATTATGAATTACTCACCGTTACATTTGGTACCGCATCGGCACCCTACTTAGCAGTTAAATCCATGCAGCAAGTAGCGGTCGACGAAGGGAAGGATTATCCTGTGGCTGCTGAAATACTTAAAACAGATTTCTATGTTGACGATTTAATGACAGGGTGTGATACTGTGGAAAAAGGAATGGAAATATATAATCAAATGAATGCATTAGTGACTAAAGGAGGATTTGAGTTACAAAAGTGGTCAAGCAACAACAATGATTTATTAAACAAGATTAAAGCGGAATTTAAAAATGAAGATACAGAGAAAAGCATACAAATAAAACAAGATGAAATAATTAAAACCTTAGGACTTACCTGGAATCGAAAGGAAGACTCTTTTCAATATTCGGTGAAATTGCTGCCAATAGAAGAACCTGTAACTAAAAGAAAAATATTATCAGATATTTCTAGGTTATTCGACCCATTAGGGTGGGTCTCACCTGTAGTAGTAGTAGCAAAGATGATGATTCAAAAGCTGTGGATGAGTGGGATAGGGTGGGATGATGAAGTTCCACAGAATATACACAAAGAATGGAGCACTTACCAAATGGGACTGGTTCAATTGACAAAGATAATTGTTCCTCGTTGGCTGAGCACGAGACAAGGAAATAAGCAGGTCGACTTGCATGGGTTCTGCGATGCGTCCAGGATGGCGTACGCAGCTGTAGTATATGTGAGAGTTGTCGATAGTGAAGATAGGGTTTGTGTCACTTTACTAACTGCTAAGACGAAAGTATCTCCAATAAAAACAGTATCCATTCCTCGTTTGGAACTGTGTGGGGCAGTTCTATTAGGAAAACTACTTCAAGAAGTTGCAGCGGTCATGCAAATACCTAAAGGAAATGTATATGCATGGACTGATTCCGAGATCGTGTTGGCATGGCTAAACAGCCATCCTTGTCGATGGAAAACTTTCATCGCAAATCGGGTTTCCGAAATCTTGTGTGTAACTGAACCACAGCAATGGTATCATGTGTCTTCGAAACAAAATCCAGCAGATCTTGCGTCACGTGGTACAAACCCAGCAGAGCTTCTGGAAGCAACAATGTGGTTTAATGGTCCGAAGTTTCTTAGTGAAGCAACTGTAAAATTAAACAAGCCAAATGTGAAGGACACTTGTCTTGAACAAGTAAAGGCACATAACGTAATTCAAATTGACGATAATTTTATTTGGAACAAATATTCTTCTTTAAGTAAACTTGTCAGAGTAATTGCATACTGTAGGAGAGTACTACAATGGAGAATACCAAAAACTGCAAGAACATTAAATCGTTATTTAAGTACAGATGAATTGAAAACTGCGTTGGAAACGTGCATAAGGGATTGTCAACAGCAGTATTTTAAAGATGAATTGATAAATTTAAAAAATAATTGTGTCATACCGAAGAAAAATGTGTTGCGAACCTTAACTCCATTCGTAGACGCATTAAATATCTTGAGGGTGGGCGGTAGAATTGGACAATCCAATCTCAGTGTGGATCAAAAGTATCCAATTATATTACCACGTAAATCAGCTCTTACTGAGTTAATAATTAAAGATGCACATTACAAGACATTACATGGAGGTTGCCAGTTGATGTTAAATTACCTCGCCATGAAATATTACATAATTGGTGCAAAGGCTCTTGTAAAGTCTGTCGTGCACAAGTGTGTGACGTGCTTACGATATAATGCCTCAAAACAAAATCAACTTATGGGGCAATTGCCCTCCGCTCGAGTCACTCCTAGTAAACCTTTTAGAAAAGCAGGAGTAGACTATGCTGGTCCCATCAGTATAAGAACTTCAAAGGGAAGAGGTCACCGTTCATATAAGGGGTATATCTGTTTGTTTATTTGCATGGCAACACGAGCAATACATTTAGAAGTTGTAAGTGACCTATCAACCCAAGGATTTTTATCAGCCTTTAAAAGATTTGTGGCGCGACGGGGGCAATGTAGTGAATTATGGAGCGACAACGGAACAAATTTTCAAGGAGCTTCAAAGGAATTAGAATTTTTGTTTAATGAAGAAAAAAGCCAAATGGCACAGGAAGTTGCAGAAGCATTGGCCAACAATGGAACATCGTGGCATTATATTCCACCTCATTCGCCAAATTTTGGCGGATTATGGGAGGCTGGAATCAAATCTTGCAAGCAACACTTAAAAAAACTTGTTGGTAATGCCACGTTAACATATGAAGAAATGGCGACTTTACTGAGTCAAATAGAAGCCTGTTTGAATTCACGACCAATGTACAGGTTATCTGATGCCAATCAAATTGATGCGTTGAGTCCTGGTCATTTCTTAGTTGGTGAACCATTAATTAATGCACCGGATCAAAATTTTGAAACTGCGTCCATTACAAGTTTGAAAAGATGGCAACTCGTGCAACGAATAACACAAATGTTCTGGCGGCGCTGGTCAAATGAATATATTTCAACGCTCATTCAGAGACACAAGTGGTCACATCATTCGCCTGAGCCTAGTATGGGGGATATAGTATTAATAAGGGAGGATAATTTGCCTCCAGCAAAATGGCTCCTTGGGAGGATCGTAGATAAACATCCCGGTCAAGACGGAATTACACGAGTAGTCACACTTAAGACAAAGGCTTCAACAATTAAGAGACCTACGTCTAAATTGTGTGTTTTGCCTATTGACTAATGTTTTTTTATTATTTTATGGGTTGTTTAAAAATATAGTGAATTAGTGAATATTATATTGGAGGATTATTTTGTTATGGTTTGATGGATTAGAATTTTTATTTTATTGTAATTTTGTTGATTATTTTAATTCTTGTTATTTAAAGCTAAGGTATTGGACAAACTTAAAGGGGTAATTTGTTCAATTACAATTTAACACTAAAGCCTAGAAACCATAATTACATCAGTGTTAAGAACATATTGCAATTTGTTCTTGGTGGGCGGTATGTTCGACCCAGAACCGCTGTAGCAGGGCAAATAGCGCCATCTATTGTTGCCAGTGAATAACACTATATTTAAATCTATTTTAGTTGAGTGACATTTATATTTTGTTAGTATAGGTCACAAAATAATTTATTTATTTGCCTATAGATGACACTATTAAATTTGACTCCAAAAGCTGAATCACGGTAACGAATGTTACACGTAGCTTGTATAAGAACCGTGGTTCAGCAGAGTAATTTGAGAACAGTGAGAACACTAGGGAAGAACATTAGTGGAGTATTAAACCAGTGTAAAGTAGTAGTAAGTGGTGTCAATAAAGTGAAGTAAAGTGCTACTACCGAGTTTTATTTTGTGGGAGTGACCACCCCTGGTGTTCCGGGTTCCGACAACAGTATCACTATCAACAAACGCTACCTGCATTGATGCCCGGTATCATTACGCCGCAATCGCAATGATAGCCTCTTGATTATTTCCAAGCTTGCATGTCCATACAACAGTCACTGTCACTTAGTTTATCTGAAACACACAAAAAAAAACAAAGACAAGACACGAAATTTCTAAATGTTATTTTTATGAACTGAGGGTAGACGATAAATTAAATAATAACAAGATGTTAGAAAACAGAAAATTCTTTATCTCATTTACAGAATGCTTCTAGTTTCACAAAACAATATACTTGCACTGATTTTGAACAACTCTGTTGGCGCAAATTAATAATAACTACGATGAAAGATACTGTGCAAAGACTTTATAACACTTCGTTGAATCAAGCACAAATAAAGCGAAACGATTTGTTGTTTACGCACACCTCCACTTTAAACACTTTCACCTCCACTATAAATTCTTTCCGATCAGTCCTATTTTCAGGAAAACCTAGATGCTACAAGAAGCACAATATTTTCATTAAAAATCAAATTCACGAGACCTTAACTTTGAACATTCTGTCAAGTGTTTTTACAGTTCAAGATGACGGCACCATTTACACTGGAAGTCAAGATATTACACAAAAATACTATCGGATGTTCTGATTCTGCTTAGTGATACCTTTTATTATTTTGTCGCTTGCAGTCATCGAATAGAAATTAAAATAAAATGTAATTCAGTAAGGGTAATTAAATTAAACAAATGAGAACAAAGATGCCATCCATGTGGGGGCTTGCACTATCGCAATATATAGCTTGTTATTTTTTTTAAAAGTGTGCGCCATTTAGAAAATAACTTTTCTTTTAATATACCCGGTTACTCGGTAACTCGCCACCATACTCAGCAAAAGAAGCGTATGATCCTGGTGCTATGTAACGCGCCACAAAGACACCACGGATACGACAACCAGGCGTTGCCTGGACACTGAGACCAGTGTTGGCCAGGAGTTCAAGCAGATAATAAGGAAAGCTGTTGCCAACGCGTCAGTCAACGAGGATGTTCATCAAGCATCTGTTCGTGATAAATGAAGAGCTCTAGCTCTGTTCGCTACGAGATAACATGCTGGCTGCAGGAGCTTACCAATAATAATAATAATGAAATAAAAATGCCATACCGAATCGCTGTCTTACTTTCCTTACGTTTATAACCTCAAACGAATCCTTATTTGACATGTTCGCCGTCCACTGTTTGTAATATCATATCAAGATAGCCATCTGAAAAACCTGAAATTCGGATTCATTATCCCACGATCTGATGTCGCAGATAGGTGGTCCAGAAAATAATAAACTGTGGGCGTTTTCATCATTTTACTTAGAAACCCATTGAAACACATGTTTTACACTTGCTACTAATTTAGTAGGCAATTACTACTGATACACATGGCTCTGAACAGATTACTATGTCGCTCGAATAACATAACCAATCGCTAATGGAACGCGGTGAAGTCGGATTTACATCGCGGTGCGGCATTCCGGGTAACCAACCATAATTCACACGTCGCATTGCACACTGACAGCCATCCCGGCTCCACAACTTGCCCGCGCCTCTCGCGCTTATTAAAACCCGTGTGATAAATCCGCCAATCGCTGGCACTATGACCTATCTCATCAGAAGCGAACCATCACAGCCGCATGGGTGCTACTCTTCGCAAAGGGTATGACTGTGCATAGAAAACAGTCCACGTGCACTTCTCGCTGGCTCCGGCATTACGCGCTACTGACTGGTCAACACACGCAATACCTGCTTGATCGCAGTCCATCAGTACACACTGTACCCAGTTGTGCTTTCCATAAAGTAAACGTTGTGCAATGCTAATGCAAATTAAACTCTGCCATAATAACGACGTTCTACTTTATCGTCCGCTCAGCTCGGAGGCTGTCTAAAGAGTGCCCGCTGCCGGTTGGCAAGTCAATAGCTGTCCTCTGTGACCCCCGCCACCGCGTGTACTCAAATGACAGTAGACAATTTGCACGGTGCTGCCATCTTCAACTTCCGAATACACCCAAGCTAGTTCCAGCTTGACGTTCCATTTTATGATTTGAAATTACTGATTTCCGACATATATATTAACATGCTGTTATCGTCAAATCAGTCGCTATCTAGATCCTTTGTTACGAATTACAAACCTAACGCATAACGAAGCGGAGAAAGTTTAATTTTACTCCCCGTAAGTTTAATACCGCGGGCTTATATACGAAAATCGATTCTAAAGGAGTTAAACTCCCAAATATCCATAAATTTATTTATTTTATTTATTTATTCATTGAACGCCAACATAATGTACACTGTTATCAACTTATTACAAAATATATCGAGCACTAGGGCAATATCGTAAGTGTCATTACAATTATAGGCGAAGACCACGTGCGTAAAAGAAAGCGGTAACATTTTTAAAAATCCAATATATAAAATTAAAATCAAATGAAAATTATATTTATGATTAATAATTAAGATAAAAAAGAAAACCTAAGTCAATATTAACAATTAAAACAAAATTAAAAATATATTAAAATGAAGTTAAAATTCAATTGAAAATAAAAATAAAAGACTAGATCAAAATTAACATTACAATAAATTATAAATTAAATTAAATAACATTTATATACAATTTACAGATGAAATTAAAATTTAAAATTTAATTAAAATTAAAAATTAATATAAAAATTAAAATCAAAATCAATTATAATTAACATTAAAGTCAATAAAATTTAAATTAAATAATTATCAATAGCAACTGAAACATATATTAATTATATTCAGAAAGAAGCATTTTTGACTTTACTGTACTTAATGTGTCTGAGAACAAGTGTATATTTCTGGCTTTGGATAAACTATTATATCTTCTGACAAGTCTGCTTAAGGGCGCTTGACGACCGAGATTAGATTTGCACAAACGATCAGTAAATGTGTTCATGTTCTTTTTAGCTCTAGGCAACCGAGAGGGAATTGAGAAATTTAGGAGGCTAAGTAGCTCAGGAGCATCAAGCAAACCATTAACCAGTTTATATAAAAATACTACGTCAAGCATATGCCTACGGTCACATAATGGACTCATATTAAAAATGATCCAAAAGATGCTATTTTCAAAGGGTTTCCTGATAATTTGTACTAAATTACTTACACCGTGTCCTACGTGGGCGATTCAACGCGAACGCGATCCGAGTGCGACGCGGAGCGAAGCGGCGCCTCTGTCCTACGTGCACGCGAATTGTCACTTCACCGCCACTGACATACGCCGCGCCGCTGAAATTCGCGCGAAAATATCAAACCAACTGATCGCGTTCGCTTCAAACCGCGCCGCACCGCAACGCCCTCTACGTGCTTTTGGTCACGGAGGACACTTCAATACAGTCATCTCGACTGTTTGTTATTTTCGCTTGGCACCGCGTCGCTTTGCGTTCGCGTTGATTCGCCCACGTAGGACAGCGCGTTACTGATTTATTATAGTGAAACATGCAGCTAGCATGTACCTTATGAGAAAAAATCTAAATGATCTCCTAGTTTGTGGACTCATCAATTAAACCGGGCAAGTGCGTGTCAGGCCACGCGCAATGTAGGGTTCCGAAGTAGTAATTTATCGACTACTTATGCTAACATACAGCCGTGATCGTTTATTTCTAAATACATCATCTATACATACAAATAAATAAAACTGGAGTGTCTGTTTGTAATATTAAAACTAGCAAAAAAGCGGTGCTTTAGGAAGGCTCGCGAAGTTTTCTTACCTAGTAATTTTGAAGACAATTTTTTCAAGATAATTAACTTGTAATGTATATGTTACCGGATATCTGTATAATGCTGGTATTCAACACAATTCCTAGGAAATGTGTATAATACCTGGGTCGTTTTGGCAATGTATTAAATTATATGAATATTATCATCATTACATAGTTTGCCTTGGTAATGTATACGTTTCTCAACTACTGTACAGAATACCTGCAGGTCCACCGGCAATGGATAAAGTTAGATTTGGGTATGTGTAGTCAACTTGGAACCTGCATGAATAGATATTTTTTTATACATTTTAAATTAATGCTTGACCGAAATCACACTTGATGGTAAGGAGAGATGCAGTCTAATGGCGCCTACACTACACTGCTCGCCTACGCATCTTCGGATTTTTCAAAATTGGTGACAGAACCGACTTAGTCAACCCCGACCCCACGTGGTACTAGTCTGCCCTACCCCTAGAGTGAATGTAAACCCCGGAGGCGCGGAGGGAGAGCAGCCCCCGCCCGCTGTAACTAACTGCAGGCACCATGTGAGCCGAAGCGGCTGAGGCTGGTCGCCGTAGGCGACCAAAAAGCCGAAGAAGCGTAGGCGAGCATGGAGTGCCTGCAGTTAGTTACGCAAGGGCGGAGGGGCTGCACTTCCCGCAGCGCCGGAGATGTTTGGAAGCCTTTTTGTGTATCAAAAACCCCTAAATTCGCCCTAAAAGTGCATATGTCACCGGAAGATAACGAGAACCGCAAATTTACAAACCTAGGTTTATAAACAATATACAACTAAATTAATATTACTCTAACTGAAACATTCGCTACTTGAAAGTTAGCCTTTTGAAAAGTGTCATTATAAAAGGCAGACCAAACGTACAGTTGGCAACTGTTAGATTGGGAAATAAAAAAAAAAATTGTGATAAGTTGGCAAATGATTATTCGGCGAATTAAAATTCTGCGAAAAGTTAGTTGGCAAGTGATAATCGGCCAAACAATTTTCGGCGAAAAGGCAGAGAACCGTCTTTAACACACATTACCAACTACGCATGGAGTATTGTATAGAATGCCTGGGCTAAGTATGAAATAAATAATATTCAAAACGTTACCTGAACGTTTTAGATATTCTATACATTGCCTAGGTATTGTATAGAATGCTGAATTATACAGATATCCGGTAACATATATACGACAAACTGTCCGTCTACTTCATTGCAGAACATGATTTATATCGTTCTGGAGCAGTTGGGAGTCTGAATACTGTTAAATATCCAAAAATAGCTTTAAGTCGTCTGCAAATAACAGGCACACAGCCGCGCTGACCACATCCGGTAAGTCATTTATGAATGTTAAAAAATCTAGAGGTCCCAAGTTAGAACCTTGACTGATCCCAGAAAACGTATTATACGATTTTGAAACATATCCATTGACCATTGTACTGAACATACTGCCTCCGGTTACGGAGGTAGCAGGAGAAGAATTTAAGAAAGAAAGAAAGAAAGAAAAAGCATTTATTCGAAGTAGCAGAGCACAAACAATAAAATCTAAGAATCTCACTCCCTTATTCACAAAACAAGCAGAGACTAAAATAGGTTAAACTTATAAAAATAAGGCCGTAAGACCGTTAATCATAAAATTGAAAGATAAAAAAACAGTAACAAATGAAGTCTGTGCTGCAGCAAGGCCTTCGAAATGGTCCAGACTCGGCTTAAGTCGTTCGAGGCGACACCGATTTTCAGTCTGGCCTATGTGAAAATAGCTCGGTCATCTGTCAACACCGTATTAATCAGAGGAATCAGGTAGAAATGGACAAACACATAACAAATTGCAGTAGTACGTGTAGGTAAGATATTTTTTTTTTCTTTGCAAATTGAATACATATAAAACTAAATTATAAATTATTATTATCTGGTGGCTACGTTTGGCGCATGGGATCAGGGAACTTTTAAAATGCATACAATTAAATAATTTATAAATTTTATAACGGATTTAATAACAGATTTAATATGTAATTATAAAATTATAACAAATTTAATAAATAATTATGAATAATAACGGATTTAATTAAAATTATGAGATGATTTAAGCTAAGTTTGTTTCTGCTCCTCCAGTAATAACTGTTTATACCTGAATTTAAAAGCCTTTACTGTGAGCAGTTTACATAGAGGAGGAGGGAGATTGTTCCAGCACTTCGTAGAATTATACTTGAAGCTCCCCCTAAATGCTGCTGTACTGCTGGAAGGATACAGCAACTTGGGAACTCCGAATAACCGACGAGGCCTGTCGCTACTATCCCAGGCCAATTTGTTAAATAAATATAACGGCTCCTTATTTCTCACTATACCAAATAGCAGAGTAGCAAAATGCAGTCGCCTTCGAGGTTCCATTTTAAGCAAGTCCGCGCTATTTAAGAATGGTGTTACATGTGCACGTGGAGGGACATTAAAACAGAACCGAGCGCAGGCGTTCTGCACACGCTGTATGACCTTTTTAGTACGTGCTAGAAGACGCGGGCCCACGAGAGCGTCCGCATAGTTAAAAAGGGACAGCACTAACGCTTCGCATAAGTTGACACGTAACGTGGCCGTAAGGAAGTTTCTTATGCGGTAAAGAACTTTAAGCCTATAGAAGCAGCTACGGGCAGTGTTTAAAATGTGCTTCTCAAATCGAAGGCTTTCGTCTATTGTTACTCCAAGGTTACGAGCCTCTGACACCCTAAGAATCTGCTCACCACCCAGTGTTACTTTCGGATACCTGTGGCCAATTTTTCGAACCTGAGTAGGCGTCCCAAGGATCATAAATTTAGACTTCTTAGAATTTAAAACAAGTGCATTACGCTCAGACCATGAAGATATACGAGCTAAGTCAGAGTTTAACTTGTCCAGAGCCGAAGCCGTCTCACAAGGTTTAAAAGAAATATATACTTGCAGGTCGTCAGCATACATGTGATAATTACAATTTACAATACTGCTTACAATGTCTGCGCTGTATAAAATAAAGAGCAAAGGTCCAAGTATGGACCCCTGCGGCACACCGCGACTGATTACCTCAGTTTTCGAAGACATGCTTACCCCCCCTAGTTCTAAAACAACCTGTTGAGAGCGTTTTGAAAAGTAGCTGTTAAACCAGTTCACTGCGGAAGAGCTAAGTCCGTAAAACGACATTTTTGAAAGCAGTAAATTTACGTCAAGAGTATCGAATGCTCGTGAAAAATCCAGCAGTGTTAAAATCGTTCCTTCTCCTTTGTCCTGCGCTGTCAGTATATCATCAACTACGTCTATCAAGGCTGTGGTGGTGCTACGTAACTTCCTGAAGCCAGACTGCTTCAAAGGAAGAATATTATTTTGCTCAAGGTAATCAGTAAGCTGTTTGCAAACTACTTTTTCTATAATTTTAGATAGGCATGGCAAGATGCTGATAGGGCGCAGATCCGACATACAGGTAGGATTAGGAGCTTTAGGTAGTGGCTTTACAATGGCTTGTTGCCAAATGTCTGGGTAAGTATTCGTTTCAAAAGATCTATTTACTATATTGGTTATTGCCTCGAGGCAATCAGGTAGAAGAAGTTTCACCATTTCAAGGGATATGCCGTCACATCCAATAGCATTGGACTGTAGAGATTTTAGGATTTTAGCTACCTCACCCTCTGTGACTGCCCCGAACTGAAAGGAATCTTCAGAGAAACGATGAAATTCAAAGTATGTCAAAGTAGATAATGAGATATTAGGGTTACCAGGAACATTACGAAAATGCGCATTAAGTGCGTCTACATTGCAAAGGTGAGCTGGAAGCGACAGATCCTTGCTCTTTATTTGAACATGTCTTTTAATATGCTTCCACATCACCTTTGGTTGGTTTATTCTTGTGTTCACATAGAATGTAAAATATGCTTTTTTTTCACTTACGATGGCCTTATTGACTATCGTTTTGAGTTCCCTATAATAAGCGACATGCCCATCTAATTTTGACTTACGGGCTCTAGTTTGGGCGGCATCACGGGTCCTCATCATACACTGAATATTATACGTTATCCATGGGTAGCCCTTATCTTTTACATATATCTTTTTTAGCGGCGCATGCTTATTATAAATGTGTAAAATTGTAGAATTGAAAGCTTCGACCATGTTATTGACATTTTGTGTTGAACCAAGTCTAGACCAATCAATACTACTTAATTCTTTGGCGAAAAGATCAGAATCGATGCTCGTCAGCGGTCTATACGTAAGCCATTTCGGTTTGGACCGATCCTTGAGGATGTCAAGTTCACAAATTATAACTGCGTGATTGCTCAAATCTTTAATAAAGTCTACTTGTATATCTGCCACCGGTGCATCAGAACAGACTAAGTCTAACAAAGTTTCGCTACTGTCGGTAAAATGCGTAGGCAAGTCAACTAATTGCAAGAGATTGCTACAGTTAAGAAAATCAGTTAATTTTTTTACACTGACACAATTTTTGTTTAAGAAATCAATGTTAAAATCTCCCAATAACACAATGTAATCATACTGTAAAAAAGAGCCCAGCGATTCACCTAGCGCATCAAGGAATATTTGTACATTCAACCATGGCGGACGGTAAGCGGTACCGATGGCCAGTGACTTGCCACTGACTCTGATGCTAAGCCACATTTGTTCCACCATGGGAGTAATTTAAGTAGTATTTTATCTAATTAATTTTGGTTGTTTGTTTGGCAGGGTCTCAAAATTATTTATTTACTGTTAATTTAGGATTTTAATTTATAATAACTAAATGGTTTATTTTATTTTTCGCTTTTCGGGTTTTTTTCGTTAGTTTTATTTATTGTTAAAAAGTAATTATTATTTCGTCATAATTTTTTTCATTTGACTTTCTTCTTCTTTTCTACATTTTAACATATTATGAGAATTTTTAATATAACCTAATCTATCATAAGAGAATTGTTTATATAACGCTAATCTTTCAATTGTTCTTACTCTTGAAAACGCTACATATGTATGTTAAACCAAGGACGTTTCTTTATTTCCAATACCTATAACTGCTTTGTCTAATGTTAAACCTTGTGACTTATGTTTTGTAATGGCAAAAGCTAATTGTAATGGAAATTGTTTCCTAGAGCAATTAATATTTTCACTTTTCCAAAATTTAGTTATAGGTGGTATTGGAACACAACCGCTATTATTATAAGTTGAATGAGAATAATTTTCAAATCGAACCATTTTTACTCGTAGCATTTGATCAGGGAGACTATAATTTTCTTCATAAATTACTTTTTAACAATATATAAAACTAACGAAAAAAAAAAAACTGAAAAGCGATAATCTAAATTTTACTAACAAAAAATAACCGACTTCAAAGTTACTGAAAAACTACTTGTCAGATCTCGTTCAAATTTATGTGGGACTACATGACAAGCACCTGCTTTCGATTAAAAAAGAATCATCGAAATCGGTTGGCGTAATATTGAGTTATTCGTCAATTTGTCGCGCACATTTTAATATAAATTTACGACTTATGTGGTTTTGTCATGGATGCCATTGTCAGATCTCAATAAAATTTATGTGGGACCATAAGACAGCCACCAGCTTTCGATTAAAAAAAGAATCATCAAAATCGGTTCGCCCAGTCCAAAGTTCTGAGGTAACAAACATAAAAAAAATACAGTCGAATTGAGAACCTCCTCCTTTTTTTGAAGTCGGTTAAAAAATAAAATAAACCATTTAGTATTATACGAGTAACCGCCCTCGCTTTGCTTCGGTTTTCTTATTTTTTACACCTTGGATTACATTATTGGAGTTTTATTAAGGATCCCTAATTTTTTTGAAAATATAATATAGCCTATGTTACTCGGGGATAGTGTAGCTTCCCAACAGTGAAAGAATTTTTGAAATCGGTTCAGTAGTTTCGGAGCCTATTCAATGCAAACAAAAAATCAAATCTTTCCTCTTTATATATTAGTATAGAAATTGTAATTGTCTTCAAAATTACTAGGTAAGAAAACTTCGCGAGCCCTCCTAATTCCTAAAGCACCGCTTTTTTGCTAGTTTATTTCGTCATAGGAACAAGGCTCACTTAACGAAGCATAGCCAAAATAAACACATTAGACAAGTAATCCGTAATCGTATTAATTAAAACTAAGGAACTAACATTTTGATTGGTTGTCTGAGAAACCCGCTGTTTATAGTTGAAAATGCACCTTAATACTTTGCATTAATTCTTATTTTTCCATGTCATACTCAGTGACTTTAGTATCTTTATCAATTAAGATCATAATACTTTTCAAGTTTTTCTATTCACCGCTAGATGGCAGATTCTAATAGTCTCAAATCCGACTGCAGAATAGGGATGTTGACACTATCAGTAAATTAAAATATATTTATGTTTAAAGTATAGAGGAAAACATTTAAAAACCTAAAATATTATTCTTTTGTCGAAATCAATCACAACAAATTAAATATAATTATTTTAAAATGTTAAAAATAGTACTCACCGTCACGTGACCTCAAACGCCATTTGAGCTTATGACGTCATTGTTCGTATTCTATATGCAAGTGCAACTAACTTCAGTCGACAGATAGTATTGAATATCGGCTAGTGCCGTCACGTGACGTTTTTGGTGGGAAATTTGAAAATGATTTTTATTGATCAATTTTTGTTTTTAAATTGAAGATTATTATTTTTATAATATTTTTTTCGTTAATCTTAAGGTTCTATCTATTAAATCAAATTGAATCCTAAAATTAGTCAGCATCCCTAACATATTCATAATTAGGAGAATATATAATTACCAGGTTGCCTATCAAAATTTGGCCGCTAGTATTTTTAATTAAATTATTTTTAATTTATTTTTGGGAAAAAATTTCGTTTACTTTTTTTTAAATAAAATCTCGTCTATATCACGGCCATTTAAATAAAGATTCTAAAAAATCACGGTTGCCGTTGCGCAACCCGCCGTACCTCTTCGCAGCCAGGTGTAAATAGGTATGACTTCGATACATTTATACGTTCATAACGTACATTTATCCATACTTATATTTTAAATATGAAAGTGTGTTTGTTTGTTTGTTTGTCCGTCTTTCACGTTGCAAGTGTTGCAACGAAGCTGTTATATGGTATAGTTTTGGAGATAGTGAGGAGGATGGAGAGTAACGTAGGCTACTTTTTACCGCGATAAAACATCCCCATGGGAAGAGCGATATTTTGTTAGTTGCTAGATATTTAGTTCCGGATGTTGTTAATAGATGGCGTGAGTAAAATTCATTTGTATTTCACGCTATCAAATGATACATGTAAATTACTTAAGTCATGGGCAACTAAGTAAAAGTAAGTAAGGATTTGTAAAAAATCGATCTCTACCGCGGGCGAAGCTGCGGGCAAAAGCTAGTTAATTATATATCAAATTAAAGCTAATTTTTTTCTATTTATTATCGTATATTATCGTATATGGGTTTTTAGCAAAATACAGATGAACGCACTAATCCTGCAGCCGGATCTTAGACCATACGTAGAATCTGCCATCTAGCAAATAATTCCGTCTCCTGAACGCTAGATGTCGTGACTAGAATCTATATATTGAACCTTAGGGATATAGTGGTAAGTTATATTGTTGGTTATCAACATCATCCTGCTTCTTACTTTTATGGGTTTAGGCTTAGAGATGTGCGAGGTGCTTTTACCGCGTTATCGACAATTATCGATATTTATATCGAAACTGGTACACTACAAGGCCGTACTACCGTAATCGTAACCATAACCGTAACCGTAAACTTCTTGTTCTTGTGCTGTCTATGTAAAAACATGCTTAAAATTTTTAAAGCTTACACGGCGAAGACAGACAGTACAAGGCGAAGACGTGACGTGAATTTTTATCAAGGTTATCTAAGTAAACTGTCACGAAATACCATGCCTGGTCGTTTTTAAGCTCAACTTATTTTGGTGGAATTATATTTCCTAGCTTCGAAGCGCTCATAGCCCGGCGGCTTGCGTTGATCCTAAGCGATCAACAAAGTTAAGGAACAGCGCTGCAGCGGGCGAAAAAATATAATCGCCACTTACCATCAGGTGGGATTGTTGTCAAGCACTAACTTATCTTATGTAAAAATAAATAAATAATAATATTCAAATAATTAATTATTCATAATAATGTATAGACCAAGTTGACTGTTAAAGATTGCCAACTGACATTAACTACTTATATGTATGAATTATAGGTTATTTGCGAAGATATTTTCTCTATAAATAGCCATTTTAACCCTTATCAGTCGTGTCTTGGTCGTATAACATTACATGGTAAATAAAATTACAAAACTACGGTATCGATAAAGTAGCTCATCCCTGCCCGAGTAGCAGAGAGAGTTCCGACTGTTCTGGAAATCAATAGACGAATAGCAATACCATTTAAAACATAAAATGAACCTTATTGCAACAGAACTAAAGTAGCTTTTTGATCATAAATTATATTATTTCCTTGTATCTGTATTCCGTGGGAAGTTACATTGAAGTATTTTTTTAGTTGTTCTACATGTCCATAGATGGCGTTAGTAATACGATAAAAATCGAATTTCTAAAATTTTTTTTTTTTTAAAGTGGACAAAATAATATTTTGATGATAGATAACACATCTAGACACGAATAGAAAATTCTATGTCAAAACTCAAACCTGTAAGTGCAATAGTTTCTCCATAAAAGGGATAGAAAATTGTATGGATTGTCGACTATTATTTAGGGCTCGCTTCGCTCGCCCTGATAACCACTTTTTGCTAAGTGCATTTGGATGCATGTGTCACAGGAAAATAACAAGAACCGCAAATAAAATAGGAAATTTCCTATGAAATTTATTTACCTTCGCAGGATTGTAAACGAGAGATAAATTGCATTATTTTACGGCCACATTTTCGGAAATTTAATATATAATAAATAAATAATAATAATAAAATAACGAATCGCTGCAAAACCGACTCCACGTAGTCTTTTTTGCCCTACCCCTAGAGTGTAATGTAAACCCGCGTAGGCGCGGAGCGGCGAAGCAGCCCGCGAGCTAGGAGCAGGTGGTTTTAATGCTCGCCGCAGCAGCTGAGGCTGGCCGGCGGCCAACAAGCCGAAGCTGCGGTGGTGAGCATTAAAAGCATTTGCGACGATAAACTCGCGTGGGACCGCCGGAGCCGTGACAGAAACAGTGCTTGCTGCATGCTGCATGCTGCTTACGTCTTAGTGCTGCCTTTCAAGGATGTGTGACGTTTGAAATAATAAAAAACATTTGTTAATGATCATATGAAAATTATATCATTTGATTTGGCGAATTGCGATTCGATAAATTGTCATTCGATTAACACACGATCAACCGGTTTGTTTATCTGCCGTCCACTAACTAAAAGGCCGTTAAGCCACAGTTGGTCGTTTTTCACTTTTTAATGTAGTCTTATACAACTTTCGATCTTTTGGTGTAAGAATCATTTTTCTATGTTTTATAGTTTTAGAGATACAGAACATTGCTGAGCAGTTAAACCACATAAATTTCGTTACTCCCATAATTAAAAAGCGGCTAAGTCACAATACTTCTGTAGAAAGACGTTAACATACTTTAACGGCAAATTGATGTATAATTTTTTTCTAAATTTACTTAACTAAAAGAACGTTATCTAGTCATGCTTGACTAAAAAGCAGCTAAGCGTCTTTAACTACCTTCATGTATTGTGTCATACAAATAACCATCTGAACATCGTGCCTTAACTATAAAGCAGTTATAAAGAAAAACTACACTAGAAAGCAGTTATACGCCAATAGCGGCTTTTAAGTTATGTATTGAAATTAGTATAAGCTAAATATCAATCGCTAGAGAGCAGCTTAACGACAATACTAGACTAAAAAGCAGTTAAACGCTCGTGATTTGCGTTTGCGTTTGACCAGCTCAGGTTATAATTCCTTCCTTTTCACTTCGGGTGCTCGTAGCGGAAAAAAGGCAAAGGTAAGGTGACATTATTATTTCATTTATTGTAATAAATAGCTATTTGTAATATTATTATAAATACGAAAGTATGTTTTGATGTTTGTAACTCTTGTAAGCAAAAACGAATGAATGATTTTTAACCGACTTCAAAAAAAGGAGGAGGTTTCCAATTCGACTGTATTTTTTTTTTGTTTGTTACCTCAGAACTTTGGACTGGGCGAACCGATTTTGATGATTCTTTTTTTTAATCGAAAGCTGGTAGCTGTCATGTGGTCCCATATAAATTTTATTGAGATCTGACAATGGCATCCATGATAAAACCATATAAGTCTTAAATTTGTATTATGACGAATAACTCAATATCTCGCCAACCGATTTCGATGATTCTTTTTTTAATCGAAAGCAGGTGCTTGTCACGTAATCTCACATAAATTTGAACGAGATTACAAGTAGTTTTAGAGTAACTTTGAAGTCGGTTATTTTTTGTTAGTAAAATTTAGATTATTAATTTATCTAACTTTATACTCGTAAATGCCTGTTTTTGTTACCATACATTTTTCTGTATTCCGCAATACCTGCACAGGTAAAACGCGTGCTGCTACTTTTCATTATATACTTACCAAGAGGCAACCAAGAGGATACCTGCAAGAGGCTTTTAAAGTACGTACCTACTCAAGTTCATCGTAATTGTTGTTGTAGGTATCTGTTTCGATTGCTGATTGTTTTATACCTACTAGTGCGAAAGAGATGTGTCGTATAATTGGTTCATTAGTTAACTGATTATATTTCATTGTATTTGAGACGTTCCTGTGTATCATCAAGGATCCAAACTATGATGAATGAAAGTGTGTTGGTGGACCAGGAATTTCTAACTGCACAACGCCTTGACACTCTAGTATCTCTAGTAACATACTTCTTTATGCTGATGATGCAAAAAATTTCAGAGTAATTACAAATGAAAGTGACTGTGCTACATACACTTCAACAAGATCTCGATTCTTTGGCTAACTATTGTTCTCAAAATCAATTATTCTTAAACCTCGATAAGTGCTCGGTTATAACCTACACACGCAACCACGATGTTATTAACTACACCTACACTTTGAATAATAATGCCCTTTCCAGAGTAAATTCAGTTCGAGATCTGGGTGTTCTATTAGATTCTAAATTGTCATTTAAAATTCACTACGATTATATGATTCAACGATCGAACCAGCAACTAGGGTTCCTACTTAGAGCATGTAAACCTTTCAAAAGCACAATCACCTATAAAACTTTATACTTTTCATTGGTGCGATCCATACTATACTTCGGCTCTGTGGTCCGGAATCCTTATCATGCATGTCATATTAATAGAATTGAGAGGATTCAAATAACCTTCTTAAGGATTCTAGAATACAGAGCTGGGTCCCGGAATGTATCGTACAGTACTGCACTAAAAATATAACATTTTACCCCTAAACCTACGACAGCGACATCGTGACTATAATTATGTTCTTGTACAAAATTTTAAATAACTTCATAGACTCCCCTGACCTTTTAGAAAAAATACACCTTAAAGTACCCCTCAAAAGTATTCGCAGACCCAATAATTTATTTGCTGTTCCTACCTCTAGCACTAAATACACCTCAAACTCATTCTTCAATCGTTGTTTGGCTATTTGCAATAAGGAAATCGGTCATATCGATCCTTTTTGTAATTCTATATCTAAATTTAAAGAAAAAGTTATGCAATTGTTAATTGAAAAAATTTAATACACCTTGTAGTATGTACCTACTATTAATTTAATAACATTAAACACATAATAATATTAGTAAAACTGCTATTATAAGTACTATTATATCTTCTGTGGTAAAACCTAAAGTTACTTAAATTTAAAGAATCACTTGCCTTATTGTATCAAGATTACATAAAAGATTACATAGATTATATAGATTACATAAAAATAGTATTATATATATATAAGTGTTGGCACTCAATGTATGTAACTAAACATAGTTTTTGTAACATATGAAATCTTATATTATTATGACTGTCTGTGTCCAAAATAAAATAAAATAAAAATAAATAAAAATAATAAAATAATAAATAATAAAAAAATAAAGTTCTGATTTTCATAAAATAGTTTTTAACTTCTCAACTTTTTACCCACAAGTGCTTATTTAAAAGGCAGTTAATTGCGAGCGAGATGTCTTTAACTGCCTTCTAGTTAAGCAATAGGAGAACCAGTATAAAAATATGTTTTACAATACCGAGCTTAAAAGCGTTTAAAATCCCATAACTGCTTTCTAAGTAAGTAAAGTTAGTTTTCCAAGTGTTAGTTACTAGGCTATAAGTCTGTTAAAATCCTTTAACTGCTTTATAACTAAGTATATTTTGATAACATTTACTATAAGTACAAGACGTGGCGGCTACAAGAAATTGCTTTACTATAAAGCAGTTAAGGTACGGTTAGCGGCCTTATAGTGCAGTATATTATGTAAATATGAAAAAAATTGCTTAGCTAAAAGTTAGAAAATGAATTTAAATAAAATGTGATTAATATAAATGAATGAAATATATCACATATTGTGCAAAAAGACTATGCCTACATATATAACTTGCAACCTTGTTCCTAGGTAGCATACTTTTCAAGAGACGTCAATTCCCACCTATTTTTGCGTTTTCTCGAAAAGTACTTTTTGCACTTAGCTGCCTTTTAGTTAGTGGACGGCAGTTATGTTCCGTGGCGAACAATGGCGGTGGAGAGGAAGGAGAAGGAACACGTGACTTATTCAACCAATCAGAGCGCACGTGGCGTTTGGTTATTGCTTACTTATTATTTTACGGGTGAGTTGGGTAAGTTTATCAATTTACGAAAACGTGGGCGTAAAATAATAAAATTTATCTCTCGTTTAGAATCCTACGAAGGTTTATAAATTTCCTAGGAAATTTATAAAGGACAATGTCCATTTTCGGCTATTCGTGGACAGGATGCTCAAAAATAAATAATTACACGAAAAAATGTATTTTGTTTTTTAACTTATACATGCATTGAGATACATACATAGAGGAGACATCTCAAACAAAATGTGTGTTCCACCGCCGGCTTGCCCTCCGTTCTCTTTTCAAATTAGAAGCCTCGTTTGCACACTTGCCATAGAGTAACTTTGTATATGACACTTGCCGAACCAAGACGGCAACTTATGCAAGTTTATATATTCCATTAACACGCTTGCCAAGTTGTTTGCCAAGTGGCTTGCCAAGTTCAAACGCTCCTTATGATTTTTTCATTCAAAATGGCGGGAACATTGCACAATAATTTAATTAAATTCGTTTTAGTTTATTTAACTGAATATTTTGTTTTCTTACCGATGATAAATCGATACAATTATCTTTTTTTTTTGTCGTGCAATTGTGATACGTTCTTATTATGCACGACGGCATTTTTTCAGTTTTTTCATAAACAATTTTGGCATGCGGCCGCCATGAGCGCAGCCGAGTGACAGAATGAAATGCAGCCGGCCGGCTGCAATGCACACCCCCGAACCCAATGTTCGCGGTGTCCGTTCTATACGCTAGTAATACTAGTTCAATGTATACATGCGAATTATTTTTATATCAATTTACTTTTTTAAAATAATATAATTAATATAACATTCTACTGATAAACACTTCCTATTGTCACATACACAGAGTACTCACGTCAGTAGAATTGCAACATTTGTAGAAATCTTTTTGATGTCAAATGTGATTTGAATTTAAATACATATTAAAGAATAATTTGTAAATAGAACATAAAATATTATTCTTACAAATAATAATAGATGTCGCTACAAATTTATATTGTGAATCACGCTGTTGAGATTCTTTGTAAATTATATAAGTATTCGGCCCAGTGCCAGAAATAAATGAGAAAGTTTACCTGCACAAAGTCTTTACTTATTCTTAGTGATAGTACCTAACCTACCTCCGTGGTTATAATGTCCGTCGGTCGGGTCGAATCGGGTTCTATCGATGTTTCGCTAACATGCTCGAATCGATGCATTGTTTGCATCCCCAACTGTCAATCGTTGGACATAGTAATCTACGTTCAACTTTCAAGTCGCATTCGCTTTGTTTTTCGCATCGTGTTTCGTCTGTGTTTTTCATCATTAATATTATTACGACCTTTGGCTTACGAAAATGGATTTAGACCTGCATCCCACGTTGACCTTGGCACGCTATGGACGCTGAAACTAATCCTATGGTCAATGATATTGTATGTATAACTATGGTTGACCCCGGCTTGAATCTGGATATCGTGCATCACTTGAACACGGACACGATCCACACGGAGGACTCGGAGGAGATACATGGCAAATGCAATACATGGCAGTGGGCCGGAGAACAGTTAGGTTGCTGTGCTCATGTAATGACTGTTGTTTGGTTTCTGAGCTGGGCAAGGTACAGAGATGATATAAATGCACCAGCCAAGTTCTTGGACAATATACATATTAAGACCATACGAGTCAGATTAATAAAAAAAATGTCAAGGAGATTGGGCGTTTTCTTTAAAATACCTACAAAAAATTTATTCAAATAACCAGTATAATAAACATCTGGTTACAAAACAATTATTATTTTCGTTTTTAAACTGAGTAAAGGTATTATCAAAGTTAAAGTATCCCCCGTGTGGTGTCCGGGTTCACTTTGTAGAATAGCACCACTCCCGTTCTTTCTGGGATGTCGTAAAAGGCGACTATTAGGACAAATCCAGGAAGATGGGCAGCAGCATCTTCCTGTGCGTGACGAATACCAGTCAGGTCATCTGCCGTCACCAACACGCACTAGCCAAGCGTGGTGACTACCGGCTAAAACCCCCGCATGCAAGTCACGAACAAGCCTCGGCCCCCAGTCCCCGGCAGCCCCACTATTCCTAGTTACGGTAGCGGCTATGGTAACGGCGGGGCAGGGGGTGCTAAGAATCGCCGGCAGAGATCGGGCTACCAATCCAAACGACGACTTCTGCACCTGGCAACATACAACACCAGGACACTGAGGACCGACGACAAGGTAAAAGAGCTGGAAGAAGAGATAGACAAGTTAAACTGGAGTATTGTGGGTTTATCTGAAGTCCGAAGACAGGGGGAGGACACGATAATACTCAAATCCGGAAACTTGTTCTATCACTGGGAGGGCGAACATCTGTCCCAAGGTGGTGTCGGGTTTCTCGTTCACAAGTCCCTCGTCAACAACATTGTGCAAGTCGGGAGCGTGTCGGCCAGGGTAGCGTACCTTACACTCAGAATATCCAAACGGTATTCGTTGAAGGTTGTACAGGTATATGCGCCGACTTCGACACATCCCGACGATGAGGTTGAGGTTATGTATGAGGACTTAAGTAGAGCCATACATACCTCTAAAGCTCACTTTAATGTTGTGAAGGGGGACTTCAACGCGAAGCTGGGCACGCAAAGTGGCGCCGAGAGGAAAGTGGGTCCCTACGGAATTGGACGACGGAACCACCGAGGACACTTGCTGGCCAACTTTTTGGAGAAGGAAGATCTCTTCATGATGAACTCCTTCTTCAGAAAGAAGCCACAACGCAAGTGGACTTGGATGAGTCCTGATGGTTCCACGAAAAGCGAGATAGACTTCATTCTGGCAGACAAACGGCACATATTTAATGATGTCTCTGTGATCAGCAGGTTCAAAACCGGAAGCGATCACCGTCTTGTGAGAGGCACATTAAATATCGACCTGAAGCTGGAACGGTCACGCCTGATGAAGTCTACGCTTCGCCCAACATCCGTCCAAATCCAGGGATCCGAGAACTTTCAACTTGAGCTGAAAAATCGTTTTGCGTGCCTAGAATCGTGCACGTCAGTGGACGAGTTTAACACCAGGATGGTAACAACTGTCCACGAGGTAGGGTCAAAGTATTTCAAGACCCACCCTAGTGATAGATCTCAGCTTCTCTCAGAACAAACTCTCGGTCTTATGAGGGATCGACGAGAACTATGTGTGCAGTCTCCAACCTCCATGAGGGAATACCGACGGCTCAATGAGCAGATCTCCAAGTGCAGGCGACTCGATTTGCGAAAACACAACGCAAATCGTGAAAAAAAAACACAATTGAGCGAAACCAGGGCTCCAAAGTGTTCGCCAGAGATCTGTCTATTGGGCAAAGTCTGCTTACGAGGTTGAAGACCGAGTCCGGCACCATGGTTTCGTCGAAACCGGAAGTTCTGAGAGAGACTGAGAGATACTAGATAGCTCCACCTCCTAGCGAGGAGAGCGATAAGAGAGCTAAACTGACCCGACACTACACAGAGGATATCCCGGACGTCAGCCTGTATGAGATTAGAGAGGCTCTATAACAGCTTAAAAACAACAAGGCACCGGGAGATGACGGAATCACAACCGAGCTTCTAAGAGCTGGAGGAAAACCCCTTCTAGTGGCGCTCCAAAAACTGTTCGATTCCGTCATTAACACTGGAACTACCCCGGAAGCGTGGGGCAGAAGTGTGGTGACGCTGTTCTTCAAGAAGGGCGATAAAGCCCTTTTGAAGAACTACAGGCCCATCGCACTTCTGAGCCACGTTTATAAGCTGTTTTCGAGGGTGCTCACAAATTGCATTGCACGCAGGCTTGACGACTTCCAGCCTCCCGAACAAGCAGGATTCCGAAAAGGCTACAGCACCATAGACCATATACACACACTGCGGCAGATTATACAAAAGACCGAGGAGTATAATCTGCCATTTTGTGTTGCCTATGTGGACTATGAGAAAGCCTTTGATTCTATCGAGACCTGGGCGGTGCTAAATTTTCTCCAGCGGTGCCGGATCGACTACCGGTATATCGAGGTGTTGAAGTGTTTGTACTCATCAGCCACCATGTCCGTCAGAGTACACGACACAGCAACGAACCCCATCCAACTGCAGAGAGGTGTCAGGCAAGGGGATGTCATATCCCCAAAACTGTTCACCGCTGCGTTGGAAGACGTGTTCAAGCTGATGGAGTGGAAACGACGTGGCATTAACATCAATGGCGAATACATCACACACCTGCGATATGCCGATGATATAGTCATCCTGGCGGGTTCCCTGGAAGAACTTGGTACAATGCTCGGGGACTTGAACAGCGCCTCAAAACAGGTGGGTCTTAAGATGAACATGGACAAGACGAAAATCATGTCAAATGTCCATGTCACACCCGTACAGGTTGTGGTTGACGGCGCTGCTCTTGAAGTTGTAGACGAATACAATTACCTGGGACAAGTGATCCAGATGGGTAAGTCCAACTTCGAGAAAGAAGTCACTCGTAGAATCCAACTCAAATGGGCTGCGTTCGGGAAACTGCGTCATATCTTGTCGTCCAAAACACTACCTCAGTGCCTGAAGTCGAAGGTGTTCGAGCAGTGTGTGTTGCCAGTGATGACATACGGATCCGAGACGTGGTGCTTTACTATTGGCCTGATCCACAAGCTCAGAGTTGCGCAGCGGGCTATGGAGAGGGCTATGCTCGGTATTTCTTTACGTGATCGCATCAGAAATGAGGAGATCCGTAGACGAACAAGGGTAACCGACATAGCTCAAAGAATTAGCCAGCTGAAGTGGCAATGGGCTGGCCACATAGTTCGAAGGACCGATAACCGTTGGGGAAGAAAGGTCCTCGAATGGCGCCCACGTCTCGGAAAAAGGAGCATAGGACGCTCCCCGACCAGGTGGACTGACGACCTGAAGAAGACAGCGGGCATCCGCTGGATTCAGAAGGCTCAGGACCGGTCAGAGTGGCGCAAGTTAGGGGAGGCCTATGTCCAGCAGTGGACCTCTAAGGGCTGATGGATGGATGGATGGAAAGGTATTAAGCCTATATAATATTTATGTTGAAATGTGGTGTTCACTGATAGCCAAATGTCCATACAAAGTGGACATTATCCTTTGCGGTTTTGTTATTTTCCGGTGACATATACACGGTACATATGCCAAAACAATATTTTGTACAATTTTTGTCTGTCTGTCTGTCTGTTTGTTCCGGCTAATCTGAAATGGCTGGACCGATTTTGACGGGACTTTCACTGGCAGATAGCTGATGTAAGAAGGAGTAACTTAGGGTACTTTTATTTTAGAAAAAAATAGGCGATACGAAGTTCGCCGGGTCAGCTAGTATAACCTATTTTTGAGAATTTTTTCACTTGTCCAACTCCAACTGTTTAGCCGGCGGGAGGGCGACACTTGACTCTAAACCAAAATTAGCACTGTAAAGCTAAATATTTCGCAAACGAACCCCTAATTCCAGAAATGGTTTTAGAAGACCCATAATATATTTGAAAGACCTTTAAACGATACCCCACACTATAGGGTAGGTACGCGACGAATAAAAAATCATCCTCACGGTACTACGGAAGATTGGTTCCCTTTACGTCGAGTCCCATTACGTCGAGCCGAGAATCTTGTTTCGCTTCAAAAGGGATAAAGCTGCGAAGCTTTTATTCATTAATTCATTAACTATAACTTTTGCTTCTTTTGGATTGATTTGATTTAATATACCTACACACTTTTTATTTCATTTGCTATTCAAAGTCAAAGAACTTTTTTGAACATAGAACTATTACAGGTTTTTTTATAGAAATAGCCGGCTAACGAGATGATGATCCACCTAATGGTAAGTGGCTACCGTCGCCCGTGGAAATCAGCAACACCAAAGGCATCACTGATGTGTAGCCGGCCAAGAAAGAAAACTGGCTCTCAAGCCCCCAGCCGGAACACGACGAGTCGTTTGGCGGCTGACTCATGCTCAAGGGTGGTAGCTATCCAGGCGAACCCCATGGAGAAATAATAATAGCAATAATGGTCAGTACGATCCCTCGAGGTGCCCTACCATCAGTGAGCCGGATTTAGTCGACTCTTACGACAAGATTATTTTATGTGCATAATCTAATCTCTTCGAACGAAACACCTCACATAATTATGATAGATAATAATAATAATCATTTATTTTAGATTTAAATCCATATTTTATTAGTAGGTTTGATTCACATCTTTCTTCAGCCTCCGCCTCCGATTCTGATTTCGGTTCGGTTCCGATTCCGATATACTTACTGAATTTAAAACCTCCGATTCCGATTTCCGTTCCGATATCATCACTTCCGTTACATCCCTGATATGTATATCCATGCCAAATTACAGCTTTGACGGACGGATGGACATGACGAAACTATAATGCCCCATTTACATGCGCGCGCGAGCCACGAGACGAGACGCGCACGTACGCGCGCGTGTGAACAGGGCGCTCGCGGACCAGACCGCGTCGCGTCTCGTGGCTCACAGGGCTCGCGTCGGGAGCGGTTTTTTGGGCGCGCGCCAAAGGGGCTCGCGAGGTGTTCACACGCGCACGCTTCATTCGACAACGGCTACTAGCGCCATACGTACCATACGTACGTGTGTGTGATTGGATTCGTATTTTTGTAAATAAAAATAGGATACTGAACGTTAATACTGAATGATAATAATAATGAACCTAAAATAGTAATAAATCTTCGTATATTCAAACAAACATTATTATAAAGAAGAAAATGTTTATGTTTTGGTTGTTTGTTTGTAATGAATAAACTCAAAAACTACTGGAACGATTTCAAAAATTCCTTCACCAATAGGATGCTCTTTTATTTAAAAAAAATAGAGATCTACACGAAAATTAAAGCAAAGCTAGGGCGGTCACTAGTTAAGAATGTGTTTAACTTGATTGAATTTTAGTATCTACATAGTATACCTACAATACAACATATAAATAAATAGGAATCCCTATGTCCTGGAATGCTATGGATAACACACAAAGACAAGAATACACAAATCCAGACCGAGAACAGAAATTAAAACTCATCATTCTAATTTCTGCCCCATTTTAGTTACGTACAATAAAGCATAATGTACAGAAATCTACCCATAGTACAATCTACATTGAGTATTTTGCCTATAAATCATGGTAGAAAGGTTTCATTGACTGGATGCCGATGTATTACGTCAACATGCACCATCCTTGAACGTTCGAACGCATCTGAATTCTGAACGCAGCGCGCGTCTAAACACAAGATAGCGCTCGCGCGCTTAGGGGGCGTGGCTTATGGACGCACCACGAGACGATCCGCGAGACGCGCATATAAATGAGCGGTAAGGGTTCTGATTTTACTTCGGAACCATATTATTATAAAGTATCCAATTACGGGTGCGATACAACAGCTATTTTCGAATATTCAGACACTAGCGCCATTCATTACGGGTGGCATAACTCAGCAAACTTCACTCCGTCTACAACAGCCATGTTTATATATCTATTTTTCACTCACTAGCGCCATTCTGAAATGGCTATTAATAGAACCTCTATTTTCAGTAAACAGCTGGACACTTTCAACTTTCCCCTCATATGAGATGGCCCTCCTTAGAAGGAGTCTATGCTCCATGCTTTGATTATTATGTGTTATAGATAAAATTAAGCCTTATGAATAAGTCTCCAGCGTACTCTAGCCTTCTTGGAGTTTTTGATTACAAAGCACTCAAAAACAATGTGAATGGCTCGGTTACTCGTACAATAATAATTATTGTCAATTTTCAATACTTTCAAATTATAAAATGGGATTACGATGGATGTCATTTGTAGCAACCCAGGCTATAGTGAGTTTCACACATGGATATAATATACTCTATCTGGATCATAGACTTTGTAGAGGTACCTAAAGTTTGATTCTGACATCTATATTATATTTTCATCTTAGATGTTTTAAAACCTATAAATGAAATCGCAATCTAATTATATTATACATATTATATCCTGGGACTATAGATAACATGGACTTCATCGATCGTCAGGTACCACTACGAAGTTATCTATCCAGTTAGAGTTACAATCCATGCTTTCACTTATATACTGCACTTGAAGTAAGAGTTGCCAACATAAAGCGAAATGTAGACTAGACGTGAAACCCAATATAGCCTGGGTTCTACAAATGACATCCATCGTATCGTAAGTTGAAGTATTGAAAATTGACAATAATTAATGTACCTGTAACTTGACGCCAAGGATCGCCAAACCTATCCAAACATTTATTTTGGAACAACCTCAGTGACAGCTTGCTATGGCTTTCGCAAGCGTAAGCGTGCAAACTTAAAACGTGAAATTTCCGAACGATCCGTGTCATGATTATGTCACTTGTATTTTTAATCTGACATGTTCATGACATTGAAGGTTACGTTACATCACGAACGTCACGTCACTCATACGTCACACGTACAACACACGATAATATTTTACAGCTGAAATAATCAAAATTTACCGATTATACAGCGCAATTACATGTTCTCCGAGTGTCGACGATGTAAACAAGATGAGGAGTAAGATAATCAGCTTCGGGCGGTGAGCGCAATGTCGATCGAGTACGTGTCGGTGAGCGAGGGCGAGCAGGACGAGCCCATCGAGCTGCCGGCCGAGGAGGACGGCTCGCTGCTGCTGAGCACCGTGGCGGCGCAGTTCCCGGGCGCCAGCGGGCTAAAGTACCGGCAGGGCGGCCGCCTGCGCGGGCTGCGGCTGGCCGACGAGCGCGTGCTACCGCCCGCCGAGGGCTGGGCAGCCCACCGCTACTTCTGCGCCTTCCCGCGGGTCGACGCGCCCGCCTCGCCCCGCCCGCGCTGCTCCGACCTCATCGTGCTCGGCCTCCCGTGGAAGACCGGCGAGGATGCCGTCCGAGAGTACTTCGGCTCGTTCGGGGAGCTGCTGATGGTGCAAGTGAAGCGGGACGTCAAGACCGGGCTGTCCAAGGGGTTCGGCTTCATCAAGTTCGCCGAGTACGAGGCGCAGCTGCGCGCGCTGGGCCGGCGCCACATGATCGACGGACGCTGGTGCGACGTGCGCATCCCCAACAGCAAGGAGGGCGGCGCGGCGGCGCACCGCAAGGTGTTCGTGGGCCGCTGCACCGAGAGCATCACCGCCGACGACCTGCGCGAGTATTTCGGAGCGTTCGGCCAAGTGACGGACGTGTTTGTGCCTAAGCCGTTTCGAGCCTTTAGCTTCGTGACTTTCCTGGACCCGGAAGTGGCCCAGTCGCTGTGTGGGCAGGACCATATCATTAAGGGCGTGTCGGTGAACATCTCGACGGCGTCGCCGAAGCGCGAGGCGGGGCGCTCGCAGGTGGTGGGCTGGGGGTTGCTGGAGGGCGGCGCGCCGCGCGTGTACAGCTGGCCGCCCGACGCGTGGCCGCACGCGCAGCCGCCCGACCCCAAGCCCTACCTCAAGTATGACAAATATGAGTGACGCCCGAGGCCATCTCCTTGTTTACTTCTAACAGATTTTATATGAAAGCAAAAGTGTAAATAATATATAATAATATAGTTTGAGATGAAGTTATATATATTATATGTTATAGTTTTATTTTTTTCACTATATACACACCTCTGGCTCAAATAATGAATTCCTACTCCCTATTAACTCAGCAATATTAGAGTAAAACTATTAAATAATGTATTTTGTTGGAGAAATGCAGACATTTAATAAACTTTATAAAATGGGAAACGGCAACATTCTATCTGTTACTACAGATAATCGGGTAACAATAGGGTAATCTGGGGATTGTGGGGAACAATATGATAGGTAAGGTAAGACAGTCTTAGAAAAATCAAAATATTTATTTAACGCAAAGACAATATCATTGATTTACGGCCGGTCTCCATAATGTACTAACAGATGGAAGACTGTGGATAGGGCTACCATTAGTATGTTATTTGTCATACTTGTCAATTTTTCAGACGCAAAAATTGACAAATATGACAGATAACATACTAATGGTAGCCCTATCCACAGTCTTCCGTCTGTTAGTACATTACTGAGACCGGCCGTAAGAGTGTTGCCCTATCTGCTTTTTAAGAGTTTATTAAAATATGACATACAATGTCTTCGCATTTCGACCCTCTAGCCTGGTTGGTAGCGACCCTGCCTGTGAAGCGAGGGGTCCCAGGTTCGATTCCCGGCTGGGCCAGATATTTGTGGGACAGATAAATATTTGTACTTGGGTGCAGGGTGTGACTGTGATGTGTTATATGTGTCGTCCATGCCACCCGCGAAACAGGTAACAACCTACAGCGGGGGTGTGAGTGTGTAAGCATTTATTTATTTCTCCGTCAAGCTATATCTCAAGTAAATTGTTGTACTCTGTGTTATGTAGGTATGTATTCATAATAATTCAAATTTTATTTATCCGACGATTACTTAAACAGCATCCACCAAAATAAGTGCTAGTTAGCAGTGATAGCCTAGCGGTTAGAACGTTGGTTTCCCGAACGAAGGAGCCCGAGTTCAAATCCTGGCACGCACCTCTAATTTTCAAATATTATGTGCGTATTAGAAGTTAATTATCACTTGCTTCGGTGAAGGAAAACATCGTGAGGAAACCTGCACACCGGAGAGTTCTCCATAAAGTTCTCAAAGGTGTGTGAAGTCTACCAATTCGCACTTGGCCAGCGTAGTAGACTATGGCCTAATACTCCTCACATTGTGAGAGGAGACCCCGAGCCCAGCAGTGGGACAATTATGGGTTGTTGCTTTGCTTTTGCTTTGCTTTTTATTTTGGTGGATGCTGTATAAATAATGATATGGTCAGAGTATTATTAATAAATGTATTATTATTTATGTAGATTCTAATATTTGTTTCTCCATATTAAAGAGCCATATACATATATACATAATGTGAACACAAATGACGCGCGAAATGACAACGAGATGAAGGTGGGACCCTTTGGATTTGGACGACGGAACCACCGGGGACACTTGCTGGCAAACTTCATGGAGAAGGACTTATTCATGATGAACTCCTTCTTCAGGAAGAAGCCGCATCACAAGTGGACCTGGATAAGCCATGATGGTTCAACAAAAAGCGAGATAGACTTCATTCTGGCAGACAAACGGCATATATTTAATGATGTCTCTGTGATCAGCAGGCTTAAAACCGGAAGCGATCACCGCCTTGTAAGAGGCACATTAAATATCGACGTCAAGCTGGAACGGTCACGCCTGATGAAGTCTACGCTTCGTCCAACACCTGTCCAAATCCAGGGTTCCGAAAGCTTTCAACTCGAACTACAAAACCGTTTTGCGTGCCTAGAATCGTCAGTGCACGTCAGTGGACGAGTTTAACACCAGGATGGTAACAACTGTCCACGAGGTAGGGTCGAAGTACTTCAAGACCCACCCCAGTGGTGGATCTCAGGTTCTCTCAGAACAAACCCTCGGTCTAATGAGGGACCGACGAGAACTATGTGTGCAGTCTCCGACCTCAATGGCGGAGTACAGACGGCTCAATGAACAGATCTCTAAGTGCAGGCGACGCGATTTGCGAAACAACAACGCAAATCGTGTAAAAAACACAATTGAGCGAAACCGAGGCTCCAAAGTGTTCGCCACGGATCTGTCTATTGGGCAAAGTCAGCTTACGAGGTTGAAGACCGAGCTTGGCACCATAGTGTCATCGAAACCCGAAGTTCTGAGAGATACTACGGACGGTTGTATGCCTCCTCTCAAGCTCCAGCTCCTTTCGAGGAGAGCGATAAGCGAGCCAAACTAACCCGACACTACACAGAAGATATCCCGGACGTCAGCCTGTATGAGATTAGAGAGGCTCTCAAACAGCTTAAGAACAACAAGGCACCGGGTGATGACGGAATCACAACCGAGCTGTTAAGAGCTGGGGGGAAACCCCTCCTAGTGGCGCTCCGAAACTTATTCGATTCCGTCATTAATACTGGGACTACCCCGGAAGCGTCGAGCGGAAGTGTGGTGACTTTGTTCTTTAAGAAAGGGGATAAGACCCTTTTGAAGAACTACAGGCCCATTGCACTTCTGAGCCACGTTTATAAGCTGTTTTCGAGAGTGCTCACAAATCCCATAGCACGCATGCTTGACGACTTCCAGCCTCCCGAACAAGCAGGATTCCGAAAGGACTACAGTACCGTGGACCACATACACACGCTGCGGCAGATTATACAGAAGACCGAGGAGTATAATCTGCCGCTATGTGTAGCCTATGTGGACTATGAGAAAGCCTTTGATTCTATCGAGACCTGGGCAGTACTAAATTCTCTTCAGCGGTGCCGGATCGACTACCGGTATATCGAGGTGTTGAAGTGTTTATACACATCAGCCACCATGACCGTCAGAGTACACAACACAGCAACGAACCCCATCCAACTGCAGAGAGGTGTCAGGCAAGGGGACGTTATATCCCCAAAACTGTTCACCGCTGCGTTGGAAGACGTGTTCAAGTTGATGGAGTGGAAACGACGTGGCATTAACATCAATGGCGAACACATCACACACCTGCGATATGCCGATGATATAGTCATCCTGGCGGGATCCCTGGAGGAACTTGGTACAATGCTCGGGGACTTGAACAGCGCCTCGCAATGGGTGGGTCTTAAGATGAACATGGACATGACGAAAATCATGTCGAATATCCATGTCACACCCGTACCGGTTGTTGTTGACGGCGCTGCTCTTGAAGTTGTAGACGAGTACATTTACCTGGGACAAGTAATCCAAAAGGGTAAGTCCAACTTCGAGAAAGAAGTCACTCGTAGAATCCAACTCGGATGGGCTGCGTTCGGTTACAGGTAGGGCGGAAGTAAAAAAATTATAATAATTGATCTGCTCCGAAGCACGGGCCGAAATCAATCACCTAGGTCACAGAACAAAGAATTATTACAATATGAAAGGAATGTCACAACTGTGGTATGTTCGGAAAAGTTTAGATACCTATCGCTACAATTCATTTTATCTCAAACTATGAACAAACAACTTAATTATAATATTTTATCTTAGTTTTTGGAATTTTTAAGGTAGGGCATTGCCCCACAATGCCGCCCCCCCCCCCTAGCTACGGCCATGACAAATCACCAATGTTTATATACCAATGATTACAAAATCATTTGGTACATGATGATAGGAAGAATCATATTATACCAGAAATATACCATCTCCCACATGAACCCAGACTTCGACAGACATCACATTAATATCAGAAACTTGGTTCTGTATGTATTTCTTTAAAAGTAAAGCTGTGTATAAGGAAATCTATCGCACCACCAGTGGTGCAAGCCGGTGTCGTGAAGGGTACAGAAGGATTACGTCTTGCATACGTGAAACGTAGGCAGGAATGGGACATAAAACATGTATACTCAAATAATTTGAATATTAATTCTAAACCTTAACTTTATTGCAGACATCATTTCAACTTGAAGTAAACCGTGGAGAACTACTCAACTGCCCGATGCCGGTCTAGGCCTAGGGCTCAATGTGAATATTTTAAAACTATAGATGCTCCAGGCGGCTACGGATCACTGCGCTTTGGCTGCACTGGGCACCTCCGCAGCTCCGCTGCTAGTGTAGCTGGTGCTGCCGCTGGGCGCGGGCAGCGGGATCAGGGACCGGTCAGCGCAAGTACTTGGCGGCCCAGTCCACGCGCGTCAGGCCGCTGCCCACCGCAGTCGCTTCTGAAAAAAACGATCCACATCTAAATAACATATTTCAGATTATTGTCTTATTCTTAATATTTACTTAATATAATAAAGTATGATTTATTTTACATCTTTAAATACACAGACATGTATTTAAATAAATAAAAATTAACTTTAATAGGCATTTGTCGGTAACCAGAAACCGTACTAACGGCTGAACCGAGACATTAAAATGTTCTTGAGGTGCAGCGCAGACGACGCTCTTTTTGTGCGATCGAGTGTGCGGACGCACAAATGTTTACATGGCGCGCAGCCGCACTTTTTTGCGCGTCGTATGCGTTACTGCATATAATTGCAAAGGTTCTATTTTCACAGACTTAAAAGTGCGTCACGGACAGTGTGCCGTCTGCGCTGCACCTGATGGTCCAAAGATGGTTGTTACGAGAAGACAAACCGCATCTGGATTAGGTGACGTGGAAAATCAAGGGATAGGGCAACCTACTATTTATACTACTAACTTTAAGATTGACATTTAATTTTGATTTTATTGTAGGTACCTAACCAATGGGGTGGTAAGAAGAAATTCCACGGGCCCCCAGGTGGAAGAGGCCTCAGATCAGAGGGCCCTGATACTAGAAAGATTAGGTACTTTTAACTTTAATTTAATTTATTAATTAACCCCCGACGCAAAACATAAAAGAGCATCGAGGCAACAAGCCTCAACCCGAGCCACAGTTTTCTCAGTTTCGTACATCCGTCTCCACTGAAAGCTCTCACTGAGGCGCCTTTGAGCACGAACGTTTACCGAACTTAACTGCGCGGCCGCATCGTTTGGTTCAGACGCGGCACGGTCTCCACTTACTCTGCCGCGAGTAGAGTCAGCTGCTCGACCCGCGGCTACCTTAGATACTGGCGACCAATAAAAAACCGACCAAGTGTGAGTCGGCCTCGCGCACCATGGGTTCCGTACAAATTTGTAAAATGGAATTTTGCTCTTACATAAACTCGATTGAGTGACAAAATTAACATCGCCACTGGGAAACTGTTTTGTCCCGTATAACGACCACGAAATAGGTCGCAATCAGCTGACCAACAGCTGCAAGTAAATAAATAAGTAAAAGTTATATTTTTTGTGATCATTTTCGGTTTTCGGATTTTTTCTTTACTTATGCTCATGATTCATGATTCTAGCCAAACAGTAAAGGTTTTGATTCTCTTGCGAGTGCCAAAATAACTCGAAAAAACGACATAGACGGCTGTATACTTTACGTGCGCCTGGGTGGGTGGGGTTGCCAGGTCGGACAACCAAAAAGCCGGACAGACCAGCCAGTTTGGCCGGACATTTGGGTAAAAAGGCAGGACACCCTAAATTATCAAGAATTTGATGTATTAATATTATTAAGAGAATTTTTTAGAACTTCTTCACTAATTAATAACATTTAAAGTAAACAAACTAAAAATATTAAATAATTAGCAGAAACGTGCTTTAAAAGTTCAATATTTTTCAAAATAAAGTTGTAATAATATTTAATCGTCAAATATTTTAAATTAAAAGCCATCTAGACTACTCTCATGGATTTAAAATAGGCTACTCATTTCTTGTATACTAACAGCTTCTTGAAATCAACTATCAATTGGTCAAAACCTTTGCTATCGTGAACTTTAACGTCTTCTTCGTGGACTAATAGTTTCGGAAACTTGATTACATGCAGGAACGTCTTTTAACAGTCATCAGTATAAATTGTTTTGTGTCCTTGTATAAGTTTCTTATAAGTTGGTAAAATGTAAAAAGCCTAACAAAGCCGGACACCGTTGAATTTGGCCGGACATGCATTCAAAAAGCCTAACCATGTCCGGCTTTATCCGCGCCGGACGCCTGGCAACACTACGTGTGCCTCTTTTTAACTTCGCGCCCCTAGACAAAGACCCCTAGACAAATACCTTCCTTCTCTAGACCTACGGGGGGGCGCCCACAGCCTATCTGTCCCGTCAATAAGTATAGCAATATCCTTAACCGTTTCGATAATTAAATCGTTCATTTGTCCCTGTGGGAGCGACTGTCGATCTCAATGAAACTCACACTAATTACCGTGATGGGATCTCAGCGCGATCGGTCGAAACAGAGTGGTGTCGATGCGCGAGCCGGACACGTAGCGCGCGGCGCCCAGGTAGGCGGCGGCGGCGGCGCCCGCGCGCGGGGCTGGCGCGGCAGCGGGCGGAGCGCCCCCCACGCTGCGGCCCTCGCCCCCACCGCCGACGGCGCCCGATCGGGAATGCACTACCTCACCTCTAAACACGTATACATTAAATTTTAAGTAGAAAGATAGCAATAACGCTAAGCCACATATTGTTTAATTAAATGAGTCCGTGACGTACCCCAGTATGTCGGCAAATCTATCCCGGTTGGGGGCGGGAGCCGGCGCCGCGGGCGGGAGGCTGGCCACTGGCTGGGTGATCTCGGTTTCACCTCTTGCGGTACTTCTACCCAAAACATTTACAGAAATTATCAATTTCCTATCGATGTCAGAAAATGCACCTATAAGTTTGACTTAAAGTAGATACTTAAAATAACCTTCTAGCTCGAGATGTCGGAGGAGGTAGAACGAGGGCGGCGCCGACTGCGAAATATGGAAATCTGGAACATACAATAGACAACAAATGGACAGTCAAACGACATGACCAAATATTAAAATTTATCATTGAATCGGTATCATTGAATAAGCGGCGATTACCTCAACGCTTGAGGGGCCGTCGGTCGGTCCCGGGGCGGGTACCGCAGCAGCGCGGCCAGCAGCGCCAGGCCGGGCGGCGAGGCGGCGGGCACCACCCGCGCGAGGGGCACGCCCCCGCTGGCGGGAAACCGAAAACGCAACGCATCGGCGAGCGCGTACCCCTCCGGCCACTCGTCGCGGTCCGGCGTGCCGAGCACGGCGGTGATCTTGTACAGCTGGTCTATCTCCGAGTTGCCGGGGAAGAGCGGGCGGCAGGTGTAAAGTTCGGCCATTATGCAGCCGAGCGCCCACAGGTCGATGGGGGCGCCGTAGCGCGTGTCGTGCAGCAGCACCTCGGGCGCGCGGTACCAGCGCGTCGACACGTAGTCGGTGTAGGGCGGCCGCGAGCGCACCTCCCGGGCCAGCCCCAGGTCGGCGATCTTCACCAGCTCGGGCCCCACGCATAATAGATTCTCCGGTTTGAGATCGCGATGAAAGAACCCATGGCGGTGCATGTGCGCCAAACCCTGCAGCACTTGATAAAGAATATTGCGCAGCACAGGTTCGGGATACGGGCGCTCGGCGTCCCTGATCAATTGATACAAGTTTCCGCGCATGTACTCGAACACAAAATATAGGGTATCGTTCTCGCGAATCACTTCGCGTAACTTGACGATGTTAGCGTGGTTTAGCTTCTTGAGCGACTTGACCTCGCGCAAGTTCATCGCCTCGTCCCAGGAGTAGTACTTGCGCTTCATCCGTTTGATGGCCACCTTTTCCCCGGAGTCGCGGCGCTGCGCCAGCACCACGGAGCCGTACGTGCCGTCCCCGAGCTGCTGCAGCACCACGTACCGGTTCATGGTGAGGGCTCTATCCTCCACAGCTCTACCCGTCGCACCCGAAACATCATACAGACAGCCTTCAGTCACTCCTCACATTTTAACATCTCAATTTAAATCTGATTATTTTAAATTATCTTTTTCTGTGAAATTTATTTCAGTATCTTATAGCATTAATGAATGAATAGATTTTAATTTGTGACTAATAAAACTGACGTGGTCATCTTCATTTAATTTAAACCATTTGTGTACCTAACTGTTGCAACTCCAAAAATTCTATTTTTACAAACTCAGTATTTTCATAAATTAATAAGAATTCTTCATAAATTAATGCAGTTAATGTGAAAAGTTATGCAAACAAGTCGCTATGGTGATTGTGGTGATCGCCACCGGCCACCGCTCCAAACACGTTCCAATCTTCCAGTGCTGCCAGGTACCTCGCGTGCCCGGCTTGTAAAAAATACTTATACCCCATTTACACGTGCGCGCGAGCCACGAGACAATCCGCGAGACGCGTGTGAACAGGGCGCTCGCGGACCAGACCGCGGCGCGTCTCGTGGCTCGCAGGCTCGCGTCGGGCGCGGTTTTTTAGGCGCGCGCCAAAAGGGCTCGCTCGAGCGCTCGTGCGGTGTTCACACGCGCGTAGGAGGCATGGCTTACGGACGCGCCATGAGACGATCCGCGACACGCGCGTGTAAATGAGCGGTTACAGAGCCATTTCTGAATGGCCCTAGTGTATGGCAAATTGATATATCGCTCACCTAGTAATATATTGGCACATCTGCAAAAAATGCGAAATTTAGTTTATATGGTATACGTGTTTAAAAGTGCATAATCTACATAGTGGTAAATATGTATTAATGTCTATACTAGTAACCAAACCTATACAATCTGATAGAAACGTAAAAAGAACCCATAAATTAATTTTAAACATTTTTATATAATTTTTGAAATTCGCTTCTGTAAAATATGACAAACGTAGATGTGCCGTTGTTTTACTAGGTGAGCGATATGAACATGGCTGTTGTAGACGGAGTGAAGTTTTCTGAGTTATGCCACCCTTAATGAATGGTACCAGTGTCCGACAAATAGTTATTTGAACATAGCTGTTGTAGACCGCGTCGCAGCACCACTCGTAATTGGACGCGTTTCTAAGGACACTTTTCATAAACAGAGATGACCTTCCTTTTACTCTATCTTCCATGGTTCAAACGTACTTTAATGACAAAAAGTTTTACGCTTATAGATTTAGCACTTAAAATCTATGGTTGCACCTGTTTGTTTGTGGTTGCTAGGCAACAGTTTGTTTACATCGAGTCCAAACCGAGTGTACCTCGGCCCTCGAGTATAAATCTATGGATCTATCGTAATCCTTAACATTTGTATCACAGGTAGTTTTTACAGTTATTTACGGTACCAAGGATGAGTGATGATAACTCATAGAAGTACAGTGCGACCAACTTAATATCTGTGAACTGAGGGAGGGCGCTGTCGAACGCATTGGACCAATCACTGGACGCAATTCGAGTCGTAGTAAATGTCAATGAATGAACACAAAGAACTTATGAATGGGGCGGCATTAGTTCCAATTTTCGCCATTTCACAGATAAGTTGGGCGCACTGGTACTTATCTCTGGATTAACTCTACTCATTATCCTAGTCTGTGGTCACTGATCACGGGGTGAATTCGCGTTTTTGAATTATTTTGGTGTTTTTTTTTTAAAGTATGTGGAAATGCGTGCAAAACCATGAAAAAAATTAGCACATAAAATTTCCTTTCTAAGCCTTCAAAAATCCTCAAAATTCGTTATGCTAATCAAAAGTTATTGGGTCGTAAAATTTTTTATAAGAAATGGTAATGATATTGAGCAGCCTGGTAATGACTTTTATTTAACGGTAATGATTTTTTGTTAATGGGAATGACAAAATTTAATGTTAATCAAAAAAATTTTAAAGCCGTGTGTATTAAAGTAAAGTTATGTCTTTAAGTTGCATAGAAGATAAAAAATGTCAAGCTAAAACACGGTAACGAGACTGGCACGTTGGTAACGTTGGTAACGAGATTGGCAGTAATAAATTACGCAATTCTAAATATGAATTATTAGTTCATGGAAATAAAATTACCTCTGGTAAAGAAAGGCATATGAATTTGAAATTTTGTGGGGAATGTCTGTTAATATTATAAATAATATAAAAGATGTGATAGTCCCTTATTTAGCTAGGTTAGTAAATAAATGTGTAAATCTAGATACTTTCCCAGATCTAATGAAGTACAGAAAGATCATACTGATTTTTAAATCTGGGGACAAACCAGACCTTAATAATTACAGACCTATTTGATATTTTACCTACGGTCTTCGAAAATAATTAAGTTAAATTAAACGCTGAAGCACTTCACCGCTTGTAATTTACTCCACCCTGAGCAATACGGTTTTACCGAAAGCCGTAATACAACAAATGCAGGTGCTAGGCTTCTCAAACTTATCTTTGAGACCTGGGAGAATTCACAAAATCCCATAAAGGGTATTCTGTGACCTGTCTAAGACGTTTGATTGTGTTGAACACTAAACATTACTACTTAAGCTACTACTACAGCATCAATAACAATTCACTTAACTTGATTGTGTCGTACTTGACGAGTAGAATCCAGTGTGTTAGTATAAATGATAACAAGTGATCGAGATCTCAATCTGTGATGGGTGTACCACAGGGCTCGTTTCTGGGCCCCTTCCTTTTTCTAGTATACTTAAATGATCTGCCGTATTAAATTAAGAAATATGCAGACATTATCATATTTGCTGATGTCACTTCTCTTATATTTAAGACGAATAGAAATAAAATAAATGACGATGTAAAAGTTCTCAGGTTTGTTTGTCACACCGGTTTACTACAAATAATTTACTGATAAATGCTAAAAAAATAAGTATATAGAATGTTTGCTACCAAATGGAATAATACGAGACAGTCCCCTTTAACACGTGCAGCAGTACCAAGCGCGTCACTTCACTCTGCGACTAGTAAAAAAGTCCGGTTTATATTTGATTCACCTTATAAATAATGAAATTATAACTATGGAAAAATCCACGGTTTTCTTGGGTGTCACCTTAGATTCTAAACTACAATGGGGCAATCATATATCGGCTTAGTTAGTTAATGCCATTAGAAAGATAAGACAGTTTACTGATGTAGAAATTGCTAAACTTGTTTATTTTGCACACTTTCATAGCCTCATGTCCTATGGTATATTGATATTATTGATGTGGAGTGCAGAGGCTGACATTGATGCGATATTTGTTTTGCAGAAAAGGGCAATTAGGACCATCTATAATTAAAATTACGCCACTACCTGCGGGAGAGATTTAAAGAAATGAGCATATTAACAGTAACATCTCAATTTATTTACAATTATATTTTATTCATAAAGAAACAACGGCGGTTGGTTCAAGCAAAATAGTGATACGCAAAATCATCAAACTTGAAACAGACATACTTTTGGTTACGGATTCTTTTCACCTACGTAGAGTACAACGTTCTTTTGAGGGGCTCTATGTACGTTTTTACATTAAATTACCTAAGTACATGATTTGCTTATTCAAATGTATAAGAGATCTCTGAAATCCCAGCCAGTAGGCAAAGGATATTATAGTATAGATGAATATATTATTGACAAATATGCATGTAAATTAGTAATGCATCCAGTTCCGCGTCAGTTACATCTTGTGTAATAATTTCATTATTTTAAAAGATGTGCTGTGGAGTTTCTTTACGGATTTCCTTCTCCATGACAAAGCACCGTTCCGAAATGCTGTTAGATTTAAAAAATGACGTTCATAAGTGTATCAGTGATATCGACATGAATAAAAGATTATTTCATCTTATTTCATTACATTTTTTGGAACGAAGTTCCTTATCGCGCGTTGCGAAAGGGGGCTAGGCGGAAAATTTGGTAACGAAAAGTTGTAACGACACTTTTTGCCATCATTAGTCATTATAATTCGTGCGGCGTCGTTACATGTCGTGCGGCGTGCGCATGTTTCTCTGTCTGTTTTCTCTCTCTCTTATAGAAAGCAAGCCAGATATTTTTGTTTCTTGCAGTAAGTACTAGGATAGCAAAAACATGCAGCAAGTATGCCAAAACAAATCTGGGGTATTAAATTTCTCATCGGCTTTGTTCACGTAGTAGCTTGCTACTAACGAGGACACTTTAATTTATTTTTCTTTTCAGATAATTTTCTTCAGAAACTTTTCTTTATTTTCTTTTCTTCTTATCTCTTTCTTTGTTCTCCTCTTCGTACAATGCACAATCTCCTCTGATTTCGGTTTATCTCCTCCGTCTAGCAATTTTTTGTTTCTCTTAACGGTTTTGGCCTTTATTTGCATTAAATTTTCGTTTATAATTTATTTTACTAAAAAGATATTGCAAAATTAAAAAGTTTTGTAGATTCTTTACCAACAACTTGTAGCTCAAATTTAATTTACAACACACATATCAAAAATTTATCGTTGAAAAAGAAATTGCTAGGTCTCATTACTCAATCAAAATTGATTTCAAAATCTCCAATCGTCATTACCATTCACACAAAATCATTCCCATTTACAAAAAAACAAATGGGAATGATGCATATGGTAATGATATTTTTTTCTTTTTTGCTTAAAATTCATTTTGTTAATCATTAATTTATGAACTCTTTGTGCCAGTCAAAATCATGTTCCTATTACACATACGTGTGGAGTATTAAAATTAATGTTTAATTTATATGTACCTTGTAAGTCCAGTAAATGGCGATGATTCAAAATCGGGACAAAGTACTGAACGTCGTTGTTTTCATGAATAAAAGTTGTTTCTCCATGCAGCAGTAAAAAAGTTGGCCTGTTCCACTTTTTACAATGGACCAGACGAGGAGAAACGAGGGGTACTTTATAGCGTAGCCCAAAAAACATTTGAGAAATTTATCGTTTGACGGTACTGACATGGAGTTGACGAATTTTCGTGACTAAATTTTAATTGATGTTTTTTACTAGTTCTGCACTGCTGATTTCATAATATTATGTGTTATAATGTACCTAATTAAATATTGTCTCAAAATATAAAATTAAACACGCAATGTGTAAGGCAGGTTTTTCAAAAAATATTTTGGAATATCAATATCAGCAATTTCCCTACAAATGGTAATGATGTTTTGGGTGTGTTATTCAATTTTTTTATATAAATTACTTCAAATAATGTAATGAAATATGTGGGCGCTTATGTAAAAATATGTTTAAAAGCAGTTTCTAAATTAAAAAATTATAAAAATAGTAAATTAATTTTTTTATCAATCGGAACATCTTTTTTGTGACTTTGGCGAATTCACCCCACGTCACTCGTCAGACGACTCAACGAGCCAAGTCTGTACTCTGAACTACTCTGTGGTCCATAATATTTTTAAATGACGACTTGACGTTGACGAGAAATGTTTGTTTTCTTTGTGGTTCATATTTGTGGTTCTATTTTCCATACCATCAGAATTCAAATAAAATCGTGGATAGTTAATTTGTTGAGTTGTTAGTAAATACTAAATAGTGAACGTTCACTGATGAAGATTTTTTCCTTGTTACTGAAGCGGTGTCCGTAATCGGATAGGCCGTGTCTAGAGGTCGCATCATACACGAGATATGCATAGAAGCAATGAGCAGTGCGGTGCTTAGTCGGTGTAAAGTGAGTACGGAACAGCTGGAGTTACTGCTGTCGTTTATGGAAGATCACCCCGACTTCGCAGCGGGAAAATCGAGCTACTCGCGCTTTAGCTCCAGCAAGCTGTGGCGGCTGCTGGCCGAGCGACTGAACGCGGCGGCGGCGGCGGACGGCGGAGCGCGCAAGTCGGCAGACAAGTGGTGCAGGGTCAGCTAACCTTTGTTAATTTTTAAGTAAAATAATGCTTAAGTATACAATACAAGAATAGTGTCAACCTAATGTAGGGCTGCTATAACCTAAATCACAGTCGCCGGACAAAAACTTTACAAACACCGGACATTATGATTTTTCCTAGACACGTAATATGTAGACTTAGAAGGGACGCGTATTCCCGTTTACGTGTTCAATAGGAGGCAGTACTGCCTCGAAGCGCGCACGGGTTTGTTACGCTAATTCTCTTTCCAAACTCGACGAGTTTAACTCGTGTGCAGTTCAGGGCATGCATCCTCCAATTAGGGATGTTCGATCCAGGTGCCTTGTATCGATACTCTGGATCGATACGGATCGTATCGCAGTGTATCGATCCAGGTATCGATCCAAGTTATTTGATACAATACTCTGGATCGATCCAGTATCAAATGTTTTTTTTTGTTTTGATAGAAATAGCCGGCAAACGAGCTGACGATCCACCTGATGGTAAGTGGCTATCGTCGCTCATGGATATCAACAACACCAAAAGCATCACTGATGCGTTGCCGGCCAAGAAAGAAAGTAGAAAAAAAAGTAGTTTTTAATTGGAATGTTTGATCCGGGTGTTTTATATATCGATACTCCGAATCATCATGAATATCCCAATATAATTAATAGTCCAAATATCGATTCATATAATTATTAAATATGTAAGTGGGTATCGCGGCCAATGGATGTCAGGGACCAAAGCGTTGTCAGCCAAAAAAGAGAAAAAAAGAAAGAAATATGTTAATAAATAAAAGATGATATTTTATGTAGATATACCGTATAATTTAAAATTATGTTTTGTATCGATCCAGAATCGAATAAAATATTTTAATTAATATGGTTATATAAACTATCGACAAGCTTAATTCAGTGGGTTTCTAAATAAAGATAGATCATTAAGCCAATATTAAGATCACTCGTTTTAGATTTGATTTTATATCAGATTTAATTTTATTCAAAATATGCTATAAATAAATATTGAAAAAGTTACTCTAGTTACTAAGTTTTTAAACAATGTGGTATGTAGTAGGAACATCATATCTATACTAATATATAAAGAGGAAAGATTTGATTTTTTGTTTGCATTGAATAGGCTCCGAAACTACTGAACCGATTTCAAAAATTCTTTCACTGTTGGGAAGCTACACTATCCCCGAGTAACATAGGCTATATTATATTTTCAAAAAAATTAGGGATCCTTAATAAAACTCCAATAATGTAACCCAAGGTGTAAAAAAATAAGAAAACCGAAGCAAAGCGAGGGCGGTTACTCGTAAATAATAAATATAATAATACATATCTCACTTTATAACACTATATTTGATTTAGAACTCTCGTGTATTTAAACTCATTATAAATCCAATAAATTAATATATCATGCAAAGCTTATAAATTACATTTGCCAATCCTTAAATTTTAATGAACGCTGGAATAGTAAATTGGATAAGCGCCTAGGATCTAATCAATTACTTTCACTTAAAATGCTATTGACTAACGAGAAAAGCCATTCGGAGGGCACTGAAGTTTCTACCACTGATAAGTACCGAAGAGCTATGTCGCAGAGTTTCCCCAAATAACTTTTCTAGCTAACCAATAATTTAATTAATGGATAAGACTTTCTATCCTACAAAAATTCAGACAAATATTGCTTAAATGTGTGGAAGCCTTCTTGTTCGTGTAATAATGATGCGCCAACCACTGATCTGAAGAATTCTACCTCAATTCCATTATAATTTTGATCCAATCCGATCCACCCTGCATGTGTATCGATCCGCCAGTGGATCGAATGCCATTGTATCGATACAAATATCGAGCGGATCGTATGCCATTTTATCGATCCACACAAGTATCGATCCAGATCGAACATCCCTACCTCCAATCGCATACGGGTTTGCGAAGAGCATGAGCCCTGATTGGCGTATTTATTTCCTTGTTCAATAGGAGGCAATACTTGTCGTGATTATGACAACTAAATGTTCAATTTCTATTCAGTTATGCAACAAAACTACACTTCATCATAAATGTCGACGGAACCCTGCTTCGCCCCTATTTCCGCGTAAATCATAAAATATACGAACCTAACCCATTCCGTTTTGGAATCACATAGTTTTTTCATTGCGGGAGGCTTCGCCCCCCTGTGCCCCCATATGCAGCACCTTCGCCCATCCCCCCTTGTCTCCTTAGCGGAGGGCTGTGCTCCCCGCTGCCCCTGTCACGGGGATCCCTCCATCGAAGTTTGCGCGTGAACTTCACGCCTAAGCTACATGCCTCGCCATGAACACGTGTAACATCGCCAAGAACAGAAGGAACTCCTCCCAATGCCTCAATAACTAGAACAAATCTGGGGTAACCAGAATGGATGGTAGCCCTACCCTAACGTCGATGCGCTGCCCACATTACATTGCTATGCATGCATGACTTCAAAAAAATAGTGAATAGGTTTTTATTAAGGTGCGCTCACCATCCTGGACCACATCTCCGCTTACCATCAGGTGGGATTGTGGTCAAGCATTAACTTATTTGAACTAAAAAAAAAGTAAAATTTACTATGTAAAAGGGTAAACTACCAAATACTGGCCATGTTAACATTTTTCAATATTTAACCTGATGTATATTTGATATGGTTGGGTTTTTATGTCCTTGTGATATTTTCAGGTTTACATTAATTAAATTCGTTTTACTTTATGTTTTGTGCATAAATTAGGCTCTTAAGGCTTATGTCCATAGAAAACAGCTATTTTGTATGGCGACGCGTACGCATCCTTTCAGCTTCCGCGTCTATATTTAGCTTTCGCGGCAAACATGTAGAAAATGAGGATAAATGTGTTTAATCATGCGAATAAAGTTCTTGAAATAAAAAGTATTAAATCAAATCAATGTAACAGAAGCAAGTTAAACTTAATGAATAAAAACTTCGCAGCTTTATCTCCTTCCAGTGTTATTTCTCAACGGGCTAGGCCAGCACCACAAAAATAGTTGTTCACTTGCTACTGAGCTTGGTGGACAAGACAAGTATTGGCGGACAATAGAGTTCAGGGGTTTAAATTTAATATATACTTTCCACCATAATAAGGGATCGTCATTAATACGATTTTCTCTATTGTACTCATTAAGTAAGCCCTTGCATATAAGGTATTTGTCCAAAACTGCATATTCGTCAGATGTATTATTATCATCATCATCGCTGCTCAATATATTTGACCTCCAATATACCTCAAAAATTTCTGAACCGGAGGTTTAAAAACAATCGGAAGTTCAGACTTTTCGGAATCGAACCTCTGTAACATCCCTAGACTATATAATAACATGTAAATATTAAAAAAAAATGAGAGGTGTCAAGGGACACCCGGATGGAACGAAGTTCCTTTCGATTAATACTAAGCGAGCAGAAGTGTTCGAGGGTGATACAGTACAATCATAGTATGTGGCTGTCTTATTCACTCTTCGGTATTTAGCATAGGAACAACAGGGACGTCCATATCACCATAATGCACATTAAGTTATTATTGCCATTTCTCCCGTCATGCCAATTAATATGCAGAAGAGCGACAGGGATAGAATAAATCTATCATCTATCTGACAAGTGTCTTGTCAGAGCGACAGTGATAGATTTATTCTATAGATTTATTCTATCCCTGTCGCTCTTCTGCATATTAATTGGCATGACGGGAGAAATGGCAATAATAACTTAATGTGCATGATCGTAATATAGATATCCAAGATATCCAATAAAAATAATAGAAATAAAACTTATTTCGGAACTGCTGTTTTAATTTAATAATTTCTAGGTGTAAGATTTCATAATATGTGACGTCATAGTCGGGGGTGAGGCCTCACAGGTGTGACCAGCTGTGACAAGGACGGGGGAGGGGTCAAAAAGTCACGAAATTAGTGTGATGTAATTTATGGATGGCCCCCTTAATTTTTGTATAAAAAACGTAAAGTGGTTAACAGAATACATCTACATACCAAGTCTCAACTATGTAGTCCTAATAGTTTCAGAATAAAGTGGCTGTGACTTACACGGACGTGAACGAAGAATATAAGGTAGGGGCCGATATTAGGACAGTTTACCCTTTGTTATTTAATCTCACTCTATATTATTTAATCTATAATCTATAGATTTTATTATAGAATACATATGTATATCTTGGACATAATTCTATCGATGAATACTGAATACAGATGTCTGGCAAAGTCCCACTAAATGTTATTATGATGAATTAGTTGCAATGTCAGGATGCCATAATGTAATGTTAAATTATGTAGGTGTTGTCTTTGAGTTAGCTGATGTTCATGTATTATCATGTATTATATTATTAATAATGAGTAGTATAGAAATAAGAGTAATATTGATATGTAAAATGATTGAATATTTGTAAAATAATAATAATAATAAATTTGTAAATGGCTCTCGAACTGTTGCAGTACTGGGCGGACATAAAATACAAGACTCGCAGGAAGTCTGCGGCGGGAGGAGCTCTGGGCGACCTGTCCAGTGCCGAGGAGCGCTTGCAGAACATTCTTGGAACCAAACCAGAACCAGGTAAAAAAGGAACCCTTTTTGGATCACTACATTTCGTCATCGGTCTGCCTGTGGGAAGTTTATCTGGGGGCACGGTAGTGCCCCCGCCAAGTCGAGCAAAAAAGCGGCACGGCCGTACCATCCTTTTCTCGAAGCAATTCAGGCCATTTTCGACCCCCTATAACTTCGTTGTGGATAAAGCTAGAAGCCTGAATTTTTAGTAACCAAGCAGGCATCTGGGGGCACGGCAGTGCCCCCGCCAAGTCGAGCAAAAAAGCGGCACGGCCGTACCATCCTTTTCTCGAAGCAATTCAGGCCATTTTCGACCCCCTATAACTTCGTTGTGGATAAAGCTAGAAGCCTGAATTTTTAGTAACCAAGCAGGCATTGTATAAACTCGGTATATTTCAAATTTCATTCAATTTGATCCAGTAGTTTAAGAATTATAACTAGTCAAAGTTTCTTAATTTCGTCACTCACTGACTGACTGACCGATCATCAAAACTCTAAGGCACTTCTAGCAGACATAGAAGCTTCAAATTTGGAACACAAGTAGTGTTTAGTGTATAGATCAAGGAAAAACTAAAATATTTTGCAATTTCGGTCCAGTTTTCTAGATACATCAACTGCATAAATAACTTTGTAATCCCATATAAATGTATCGGATTACAAAGTTACATTTGCAGTTAATGAATCACTGTACCTGTATAGCAAAGTATTGCAGTGAATAAATCAGTGTACCTGTATATAATATAATGGAATAATAGTGTAGATAGGTACCTAGATATAGGTAATTATGTTCAAAGGTAACTTGTAAAAGGAAAAAAAGTAGAACTATCAACAAAAAGAAATGAGATGCCATCAAAAACAAAACTTGTAAAAAAAACCAAGTCTCGCAACTCAGTTCTTCTACCGTAAAAAGTTGTGAGATCCATGTAATACCAAGTCGGTTAATTTATTCAGTTCCTACTTAAGGGTCCTTCTGTCTTAAGTTATTACGTAATTAGCTAACCTAACAAGTAACAACATCTTATAGTGATCATATTATCAATATTAAAAATCTTTTATGTTTTAAATAAATAGATTGACTTGGCAATCGCACTAAACAATCAAATTTAATATAATATGTAGGTATTACTTGTGAGATACATTGTGTTTTCATGCGATGGTCAAGTCGATCTATTTATTTAAAACATAAAAGATTTTTAATATTGATAATATGATCACTATAAGATGTTGTTACTTGTTAGGTTAGCTAATTACGTAATAACTTAAGACAGAAGGACCCTTAAGTAGGAACTGAATAAATTAACCGACTTGGTATTACATGGATCTCACAACTTTTTACGGTAGAAGAACTGAGTTGCGAGACTTGGTTTTTTTTACAAGTTTTGTTTTTGATGGCATTGTATAAACACGTTATATTTCAAATTTCATTCAATTTGAACCAGTAGTTTAAGAATTATAACTAGTCAAAATTTCTTAATTTCGTCACTCACTGACTGACTGACTGACCGATCATCAAAACTCTAAGGCACTTCTAGCAGACATAGAAGCTTCAAATTTGGAACACAATTAGTGTTTAGTGTATAGATCAAGGAAAAACTAAAAGATTTTGCAATTTCGGTTTAGTTTTCTAGATACATCAACTGCATAAATAACTTTGTAATCCCATATAAATATATAGGATTACAAAGTTACATTTGCAGTTAATGAATTACTGTACCTGTATAACAAAGTAACATTTGCAGCGAATGAATCAGTGTACCTGTATATAATATAATGGAATATTAGGTGTAGATAGGTACCTAGATATAATTATGTTCAAAGGTAACTTATAAAAGGAAAAAAAGTAGAACTATCTACAAAAAGAAATGAGATGCCATCAAAAACAAAACTTGTAAAAAAAACCAAGTCTCGCAACTCAGTTCTTCTACCGTAAAAAGTTGTGAGATCCATGTAATACCAAGTCGGTTAATTTACCACTAAACAATCTTTAATATAATATGTAGGTATTACTTGTGAGATATATTGTGTTTTCATGCGATGGTCAAGTCGATCTATTTATTTAAAACATAAAAGATTTTTAATATTGATAATATGGTCACCATAAGATGTTGTTACTTGTTAGGTTAGCTAATTACGTGATAACTTAAGACAGAAGGACCCTTAAGTAGGAACTGAATAAATTAACCGACTTGGTATTACATGGATCTCACAACTTTTTACGGTAGAAGAACTGAGTTGCGAGACTTGGTTTTTTTTTTACAAGTTTTGTTTTTGATGGCATTAAAACTTACTACTGTAATTTTTGGCACATGTGTGAAGCCAAATCCGAAACTATGAGGAATAGCGAAAAATGCTCAAAGAAGTTTTGGGGCCGATTTTCGATGAAAACTAAAACTGCATCATAACATTTTTTTAAAATCAATATTTCTAGCCAGGAATCAAACCCGTTGATTTTGAGAAAAAACACACTCCCTATTATTACACCATTCGATAGTGTCGCTAACAAATCCTTGTTAAGTCTGGGAAGTAACGATTTACGGCAAACTCAAGAAAAGAGCTCATTTTTAAGAAATAATTAATAAAAACGTTTAAAATACAGCAGTTTCTTAAAATTCAACATTTTCCTTAAGTCTGCCGTATGTCATTAGTTTCCAGAATTTGATCCTTGTTAGGGGCCATCCATAAATTACGTCACACTAATTTTATGACTTTTTGACCCCCCTCATTGTCACAGCTGGTCACATTTGTGAGACCTCCCAGCCCTGTGTGACGTCACATAATATGAAATTTAACACGTACAAATTATTAAATTAAAACAGCATTTCCGAAATAAGTTTATTTCCATTAATAGGCGTGATGACAGTAAGTAAAAATCACTAAAATTATGTATTTATTTAATGAAACCTTATTAATGGATTATAGTCCAAGAGCTAGTAAACTCTCCGAGTAACGGTCTTCCTGTAAGGCTAGAAATTTGCACACTGATGATTTATAGCTAGGGATTGCAATCCGGTGTCATTTTCAATCCGGCCGGATTTTATCGGATTTTCACCAATCCGGCCGGATCCGGCCGGATCCGACCGGATCCGACCGGATTGATCACGTGATCAGAATTTTTCCTTCTCGTTCGAATATAGACTGTTTTTGAGTTAATTTTTTTTTGGATTATAAAGGAACGCAAATGCGAGCCGTAATAAAGCTGTAGCACCTAATGATAATCATCTTAATATTTTTACGAGGAATATATTGATATTTTATTTATTTTTTATAGTGGATATACCCAAAAACTATTGGAGTAATTTCAAAAAAATTTACACCAATAAAAAGATACATTATTCCTTAGTGAGATATGCTATATTTTACTGTGATTAATTATATGTTTTTCTTACTTGATCAGAAGTAAAAATATTTGACGCCCAGCAAAGTGGCTACGGTTCAGCTAGATTATCATAAAGGGTGGCGCAAAGGTTGCCACCAGATGTTCGTTGACTGTATTTTTTTTAATAAATGAAAAACTTTAGTTATGCTATTGGATTGTGTTTATTTAATGTCTAAATATTTGTTTTCATGAAGTAGAAAAATGATACCAGCCAAGTGGCTGCTGCTAGAATCGGGCCTGTATGGTCCCGATTTATGGCATTTTCCATCACTCCTGCCAGAACTTTTGGCGAAAGTTTTCCGCATTTATGACAGATATTCACTTTGAGGGCTTCGAGATTCTGAGGCTTGTTGACATAAGCACGTGCCTTCAAGAAACCCCACCAAGAACACAAAATAAGTCTAAAGCGGTTAAAACGGGCGATCTTGCCGGCTAGTGCAAATGACGAAAAACGAAAGATAATTATGATTACTCTGCGTTTTTGAGGAGTAGGTATAGCGATTCATGTCTTATTGACATGTATTTTGTATCTGTTTTCTACACAAATGACACAGCAAAACTTATATTTACCGACATTTGAAAAAAAAATATAACATCTTCCGATAGGGTAATGATGACTCTTGCGCCATCCTATATTATACCTGCATCTGAAAACTGTAATTTTAGTTAGAAGTAAAACAGATTGTCAATACAACTTATCTTCTAAAAAATACGTATATATCAATTGCTGTATCTGTTTCTCTTTATTTTCTTTAAGAAGGGAGCCAATAATAAGTACATGTTTACTACAACACTTCTTCATAATAATATGTTTAAGGGCGTTTTTCTGTTGTAGTGTTATGGCGCATCAATTGAAATACATCTACAGCTTACGGCTAACATCCATTTAGGGCAAATGTTACAAATTATAAACAAGAAGTAATATTAACGAGAACATAATTTCACACTTTTATAACTTACAATTTATCGTTTCAGTAATTTGTGTCGTACATAACATCCTTATTGAACGTTAGGAATACCGGAATGCCATGCTAGATTAATTACAACATCTATACCAGGCATTTACAGCATCTACACTACCAACAGGATGGTTATTTTGTCAAAAATTCGCGTGACCGGATCCGGTCGCCGGATCCGGTAAATTCAACCGGATCCGGTATGCTTAGAAAACGCCGGATCCGGCCGGATTACCGGATCCGGTTTTCCGGATTGCAATCCCTATTTATAGCATGCTAAGGGCAATAACCTTGTAATTCTAACCATTGTAATCGCCTGTCAATTTTTTTTTCAAGATTTGCAATAAATAAACTACATCCTATTAAATTTTTAAGCTTACAGAAACAAGTTTTTTTTTATTATTTATGATTAGTGATTACCCACATTGTGTTATTATATATTTTTTTCATATTGGCGGCGATGCGTCGCCACGGCCTATATCACCATGGCAAAAATCAGGTTTACCCCTCGCGTAAAGATGTTTCACATCAAAAGATTTTCCATAAAAGCGTGTTGTTTTAGTTTTTTTTTAACTATTATTTATTTTTTCATTTTTAGATTGATTTTTGAAATGAAATTAAGTTTTTTTCTTTCTTTTTTCTTTAATTATTGAATTGTCATCGATTCTCGATAAGTCTACGAAGTTTGAAAGAAATCTGACCGTTTAAAGCTAATATACAGCGTGTAATTAGGTTTTTCTCGCACGCCCTTATCATCTTTCCCCTCGCCTGTCAAGGTCTTATGCTATTCGAAACCGCCTGTCATTGTACATAGTTATTCTAAAACCTTTACTCAAAAAAATATCCAAATTTCAACTATACAGGAGAAAGTTTATTTTACCTCATCAACTGTGCAACTTTCAATTCGCCTGTCACATACTCTTGCTCATTGTAATCGCCTGTCAATTTTTTTTCAAGATTTGCAATAAATAAACTACATCCTATTAAATTTTTAAGCTTACAGAAACAAGTTTTTTTTACATTTTTTTTACAGTTTAAAAAATTAAGGGGATGATGACGTGCAGGGCTGACACCTGCCAGGTCATGGCTATTGCCTTTAGCATGCTATAAATCATCAGTGTACAAATTTCTAGCCTTACAGGAAGACCGTTACTCGGAGGGTTCACTAGCTCTTGGACTATTACAAAACACGCATTTATCGTATTATTATTAGCCAGATAAACAATATTATTGATAAAATAAAACTACAAAATACGGCAAGCCGCCATCTTGGCTAAAACGCTAGTCAGTCTCAACTATAGTCAAAATTATCTAAGATGCCCATAATGATAGCTGCTATTTATTAATATGAACTAACCTTGTATGGGTGTCTTTGAGCGAAATGGAATATTCATTTACTTGACACGAATAGTTGAATACTTAAGGACAAAGGATTTTGCCAAAATTTGTTAAAAATCCCTACTCATTTTCATTGGCGTTGATTGTAAATCATATTATACGTTAAAATCTAGTAAAAATCCCATCACATCATAATTTATGCAAAATTTAATAAAAATATATGACGTCGAAACAATCTTATATGAAGAAGCCTAAATCTAATCTGACGTAGGGTGATGTGACGTTTTGAAACCGTTTATAAAAACAGTCATAATCGATACATTACTATAATCGAAATTTAAAAATGAAAATTGATTAATTTAATTACATTGTTAAAAATGATTTGCTTGCATTAGAATTTAAAATTAGGTACCCAATAATATCACGGTGAATTGGATGCTAACAAAGGACATTTTCCATTATGTATGGGCACTTCGCCATCCATGGACAGTAACTGCAGATAATATATTATTATGTAATTATGTATTTAAGGTTGCGGTAAACATTTTTTTTTTCAACAAAATAATAATTATGTGTATACATGAATGTGTCTTACGAAATAAGCAAGAATTTATTCACTGTAGTTTTTTCCTGACGCTCATAATATAATATTATGTCAAAATATTATTATGAAACTGAGCGGGACTTTCATTCTATCATGATCTATCTTTCTTTATTTTTCTTCTCTTTCTTGGCCGGCAACGCACCGATGATGTTTTTGGTGTTGTTGGTGTTCATGGGCGAATGGATAAAAGAATATTTTATTGAAGTCGTAAATAGGTACATATTAAGAATACGCGGTACGAGATAGCTCAATCGAGGTAGTAGACAGCTCAATCGACCTAGTTACCCTAGGTACCTAAATATTACGGTTTTTAGTTTAAAATTTAATTATCGAATCGATTAGAAAGTCTTATAATTTTGAATCGATTTGTTGTAAAAATTGGTTTCTTTCGTGAACCGATTCTTTTGTACATCTCTAATGTCACTGTGATGGCAAACGACAAATTGGGCTTCTTAGTTCGCGGTGACTATAGCGCAAATTACGTCACACGTCTTAAAACAAATGAATATCACCATACTAAAAATGTCGTATCGTCTTTTGTTTTCCTGAGGCATGACGTCACCACCACGCCATGACAGTTTGAAGCGTTTTGGTGCGAATTTTAAACTTATAATTTGAAATGTATTTATTTTATATAAACCTTATTTTTTTGCGGAAATATGTTATACTTACGTTGTAATTATAATATATTTCCCAACAATATAGAACAGTATTTCAAAATCATTTTTTAATATTTACCTATACATACCAACGTCACGAAGTTTAGGACTCCCTCCCACCCCTTGTCACACAATGTCACTACATCGACCCCCCCCCCCCCCAACTAACGTGTGACGTAATTTATGGATAGCCCCTTAGCAACACTATCGAATGGTGTAGTAATATACAGAATAAGTTTTTTGTGAACAATGTGTGAGCGTGTGAGAAGTGTTACCATTACAAAATGAGACCTCATGCGTCGATCAGTGATGCACAATAGGTGACCGTTATAATATACTGGCTCACCCGGCGAACTTCGTATCGCCTAAGAATGTAACAAATCAGAAATCATTAAAATCGGTACAGCCGTTCTTAGCCGTTACAGTTTCTGTATGCTCCTCCCTCTCTCTCTCCCTCTCACGCTCCCGCTCCCGCTCCCGCACCCGCTCCCGCTCCCGGGATAAAAAGTATCCTATATCCATCCCCGAGCTTTATTTTATATCTGTATAAATAACTAATCTATCAACTACATATAACAAAATTTTACCTTATCCCACAGGTACAGGTCTATTTTCCGGGATAAAAAGTATCCTATGTCCATCTCCTGATTCTAAGCTACCTCCTCACCAATTTTCAGCCAAATCGGTTCAGCCGTTCTTGAGTTATAAATAGTGTAACTAACACAACTTTCTTTTATATATATAGATATATTACTCCTATTAAATTAATCATAATTCTTATCATAACAAAACACAGCCGGCGGACAGACGCAGTCGGACGAGGAACGCAAGCCGGCGCTGGACGACGACATGTTCTCAGAGGGCTCGGCGGCGGACGGCGCGCGCCTGTCCACTGAGGAGCTGCTGGCCGAGGCCGCCATGCGCAGCGCGCTCGCCGCCGAGAAGCAGGCCGAGGCCGTGTCGCAGGCCGTGGACCTGCTGCGCGACCTGCTGGCCGTGCTGCGCGAGCGCGTGCCGCCCCCGCCGCCGCCGCCGCCGCCGCACCTCGCGCACGCCGCGCACGTCGCACACGCGCCCCACCCCGCGCCGCACCCCGCGCCGCACGCCGCACCGCACGGGGGGAGCCAGGATCACTCTCTGGCCATGCAGCAGCACCATCACCACCGCCTCTGATCCAGCGTAGCGAGCTCTTCCAAATAAACGTCCGGGAGGTGGGTGGGCCGCCTCCCGCGCCTCCGTAGTTCTCGACTAACGATTTCTACGAAGTGCGAAACAGCCAACCAACAAAATATACAATAGACTACATCGTCACCGAAGTTCTACCCGTCGCGATATTATTATCCCGTTCACGAACGTCGGGCGCCGGCGAGGGCGAGGGGCACGGCGAGGGGCGCGGCGGCAGCGCGGCGGGCGGGCGGCGCGGGCGGTGCGAGCCCCACGAGGCGGACGACGTCGTCGTAGACCTCGTCGGCGAGCAGCCGCGCGCGCGCCGCGCCGTGCCGTAGCGCGTCGTGCAGCACGGCGGGGCGCGCCAGCAGCGCGGCGGCGCGCTCGCGCACGGGCCGCAGCGCGCCGCACAGCGCGTCCGCCACCACGCCCTTGTACTGCGCGGTAGTCAGCCCCTCCGCCTCCTCCACCACCTCCTCCGGCAGCTTGTCCTCGGCCAGGCAATGCAGCGTCACCAGGTTGGACACGCCGGGGCGAGTCTCGGGGTCGAACGTCACCTGGGGAGGGGGGCGACACGATTATGCCCAACCGTTAAGTATTAAAAGTTCCCCCGGGCGAGTGGCATGCGCCGAGCACCGAGGCCGGATGTCGCGTTACCTGCGGTGTGAAGTCCGTGACCGCTTTCTTTATCTTGAGTCGGATGATCTCGTCGGAGTCGCTCAGTAATATTCTTGATTTCGGATCCGGATCAGATTTTGACATCTTTTTCGCTGGATCGCGTAAACTTCGAATTTTGTCACTCCCGTCATCTGCCCAAATTAAGGTTCGCTTTGATATTATGGTATAATCGAGAAACTATTAAGTCTGCGACCGGCGACGAGTTCTCTCTTATCCTCATTTGAATTGTATTAAATTCGATTATTATGTTTATTTACAATTAAGTGAAATAAATTATGTTACTGAATATTAAAAACAATAATACCAAGTGAAATTATATTATTGTTACACTGAACTGTCTTTTTTAAAATGTATGAAACAGTATCCATATTTGGACATAAACCACCTAGACCTTTACCCAATAAGACTCGTCTCGTCAGACTACATACATTTAAATATTGTAATATTATTAAAATGTAATTCATTTAAATATATACAAGGTGAATTTTTCAAGTGTGCGTGAATGGCCAATTTTGAAACTATAAGGTCTACAGCCAATAGCAAAAAATCGTCAAAGGAGTCCCAGGGTCGATTTTGATGAAAACTAAAACTACATCATTAGATTTTTGAATAATTAATATTTCTAGCCAGGAATCTAACCGGTTGATTTTGACACACACTTGAAAAATTCACTCCGTATATAATTAAACTTTTTCTATGCCATCGCTTCAGCAAATCACAATCCCTACCACATAAACACAAAACAATAAAAATCTATGAGATTGTTGGCAGACGCTACAAATCGCGATATGTGAATGTGTTTAGTGACAGCTGACAAGAACCATGACATCATGACATCGCAATTCGTTAAAAATGTCGTCATCAAACAGTTCACTTGTCGTGAAAATGTGAAACGAGCTATAAGATTATAGATGTAATACGATACCGAATATAAAGACAACACCACAACAATATTGAATTGTCAATAAATTCATTCATTACATATATTATTTATTTTACATTAAAAGAAAACTGATCACTTCCCATAATTTGTTGGGACTTAAAAACCTTGAATTACCAACTACTGTAATAAGTCGAGAAAAATATCAGTTTACATAAAACTCATGGGAATAATCACTAATCACAAGATTGCATTAAATTTAATACGAATTGAATTATTATACCTACAACTTTCTCAGATGATAAATAAATTGTCAAAAAAATACACTTGTGGCGTGCTTTAAAACTATTTAAAGCTTTTTTCACCCGACTGCCGGGAAGGGTTATGTTCTTCGCGCCGCGCGTATTGTAGGTATGTGTGTAATATTCTATTACCTCGTATCTTCCAAACCGCTTGACGGATTTATACAATTAAGATATCGTCAGATTCGTCTTCATAATCCAAGTCCAATAAACGGTCCTTACATAAGTAAAATAAAAAACAAATATAGTGGCTATGAGATGCCATCGTTTGAAGTATCAATAAATATAATAATGCAATATGGGTATCAAATTAAAGAGCTCACCATAAGGATTTCACAAAGGTATATCATGATAGCTTTTTTGATAGCAGGCAGGTTTTTTATAAAGACAGCAGTAGAGGGTGACGTTACCGGGCAGCAGCGCGCGCGGCGCGGGGAAGGCGGCGCCGTGGCGGTGGCGGAAGGTGCGCGCGAGCTGCGCCGCCAGCTGCAGGTGCTGCAGCTGGTCCGCGCCCACCGGCACGTGCGTGCCGCGGTACACCAGGATGTCCGCCGCCTGCAACACGATTACATCATCACTGCATCGCATCCATCTCAGAGAAAATATTAAGTTAAATCAAAGGCCTGGGAGCACGGGTTTTTAAAAGTTAAGTTCCGATAAATTACGTGCTTGCCGGCAGATGCCGCTGAGAATGGCATGGTTGATTTTCTTATGTAAGTAGCCGACGAGCAGATGAGCCATGGGAATCAAATCAAATCAAATCACTCTTTTTTCGGAATGACTTGATAATTTATTTACTTAACATGCCGCTTGCCACCAGATGATTATTTATTTATTTATTTATTTATTTATTTTGGATTACCAACATAAGATACAGCGTTAACATTTCTGAAACATTATTTTTTTCCTTATTACAACTATCAAACTGTTCTTACTATAACAGGTAACCACAGCATGCTTTGTGAATAGGGTTTTTTTTTATTAGGTTCACAAAACTGGACATTGCACTTTACAAACTTAGTAAATACCTACATAATATATAGTTGATTATTGTGAACGTCCTTCTAGAGTGAACACTGCATGCATAATAAAAATAGAAACAATGGAAAAATTAAGTAGAAGAGACTAAAGCTACCTTAACAGACAGATCCCGATTGATAACTATAACGTCGTCAATCAGGATTTGTCTGAAAAATAATTACGATAAAAGTGTGTCTTGTTAGAGGAAGTTGCAGAAGAGAAGATATCTAATGCGTGGCAAACTTTGTTATAAGTAGAACACATACGATGTATCGACGAATGCTTACGATATTTTCGCTTACAAACAGGAAGGTTGAACGCTGTTCTAGTATAGACGGCTGTTTTGGCGCGGAATAGCATAGTTAATTTTTGCAACAAGATCATGGCAATCAATTTTCCCACTAATTAATTTCTGCAGGCACACTATATCCGCGGTATCCCGTCTATAATTTAGCGGCAATATTTTATAATGTATCAGTCTGGAGTCATATGAGCTCAAATTTCTGGTCTGGTTATTTGCGTACGACAGGTGGTATAAAAATTGCTTTTGTAATCTTTCTAGGCGATGAATGTGCACTGCATATGATGGGCTCCAAATAGGACTACAGTATTCTAGTAAGGACCTTACATAACAATTAAAAAGTAATATAGATTGAATTGAGGAGGTCGTAGAAAATATCTACTGCTTCATCTAGCGTCTGGTTTGGACTAAAGTGGTCATCCCAATTAATCTGGTCCAGTTCTTCTTTTATTTTGATGAAATTTGATTTAGAAAAATTTAATGCTGTCTGCTTATTAATTTTAGGTGGCTTTGATGATTGTAATTTTAAGTAAGTGTATAGAACAGGGTGGTGCGGATCTTCTTCAACCAAAGGGTAGTTGTATTTAGACACAATAAAAGCGTTTGGTGTGTTTGAATATATTAAATCTAGTATACGTCCGTTTGCATTACGTATACCATTAAGTTGATGGAGACCCGTTAGTGAAGCTGTGTCAGTGAGAAGGCTTTCAGTGTTGTTTAGAGCGTTGACTGGAAGTAAAATGCTAAGCTTTGTGTCTAGTTGCCAGTCTATGCCAGGGAGATTAAAGTCATTATGTGGCATTTTGTGTTGAACCACTTCCGCTATATTAAGCATGATCGGGTTGAGTGCATGTTGGGTAACCGGGGGAGGAACATATACGATACAGATGTAAAGAGAAATCACTGAATTACCTTGCCTTATTTTTAAAACAATCCAGAGGTCTTCACCCCCAGTTTCCCATTTCAGTTTGCGAATGGGTTCATATTTCTTGGAGACTGCGATAAGTACTCCACCGCCCTCGCTCTTTCCAGTGGATGTCGAGGAACGGTCGCGCCTAAAAATCGTATATCTACTATCTAAGATTTCATGATCGAATACAGAGTCATTAAGCCACGTCTCTGTGAAAAGAACAACGTCCAACTCCTGCTTAAGCGCATTCAAAAAAATATTGCTTGTTTTGGTCCTAAGTCCCCTTACATTTTGGTATAGAATTTGAATATTACAATTTTTACGAATAGGTTCACTCAGAAGAGACATTAATAATTACAGATGTTTTAAGGCGTCCAAATTCTTGATCACAAAACTTTTAGAATTAGCGTCTTTTCTCATAAATATACGGCCGTTCCGTACCCACACGAATTGGAAATTCTTATCCTTAGCGGTTCTTCTGGCAGCCGCGTGTAGTTGCTTGTTGACTGGCGATAAATGCTCGCAGACGTACACAGGAATTTTTTCCCCTCCGAGGCCAAGGTGCGTTGAGTTGAGCTTATCGCTAGGGTGGTTCTTGTTAAAAATCTTAACTGCGGCGATTATTTTGTCTCTAACTAAAGGACTGCACAGTTTTGCGATAATTGAACGAGATCGGTTGGAGTCTTGATTGAATTTTGCAACTCGATGGAAGTTAAGCAGCTCGTGTTCAGGTAGTTGGTATCCTACAGTCGCTGTAAGCTGGTGCACGATGATCTTCAAATTCTCAGACTTATGTTCCGGCACGCACTGAATTTCCAAATTGCAATCACGGGATTGCTGCTCAAATTCGTTTAGTCTATTGCTTAAGTTCGAGACTTGTGATTTTAATGCGTTATTCTCTAGCTCTAAGTTGTCGACTTTTTTTATTTCCGTATCCAAGGATTTCTGAAGTGCATCACACTTCTCAGTCAGTGTCAGAACTTTCCGTTGATAAATCACGTTTTATTTCTCGAAGAAGCCGAACGAAAGTTTCTTCCAGCTTTTTATCAATATATTGCTTCAGGTCCTCGTTGTTATCTAAGGTTGGTGAGTCTGATATTTGCACTGAGGTCTTAGGCAGTGAAGGTGTGATTGATTTATTTCGGATTTCAATAGACTTGCAGTTAGAGCACTTCCAATTAGCTTTGTGTGCTTTAGACTCCTTGCTAAAGTTATCTGTGGTTATGTTTAGGCACTGATAATGAAAACTTGCTTCACACTTCGAACAAGTTTTTAAATCACACGTTTTCACTTGTTTTGAACATTTACTACAGATGCCCATTTTAAAATCTACCACAACTCGATTTCTCTCTCTCGCGATGGCAACACTTTTGTAATGTCAGCAGTACTGACTGTTGGCGATTTTGATATTTTGATGTATGGCGTATGTCAAATCCGTATTGGATTAATTGTGGGTATTTGTTAAATTTTCTTGAATAATTGTGCGTGCAAAAGTAGGTAGTAAATTATAACTTTAGCAAAATTGTAACTTGTACGTGTTAATTAATAAAGAATATGGTTAAATACTCGCGAAGATAACACTATCACAGATTGCACAAAACATCCTCTCTGCATAGTATAAGTTTTCACAGCATGAAACACAACTTTTATTGGGTTTTAAGGTAAGTAAGATAATTTTCACGGGAGCGCAGTGTATACAGTATGACAGACGTACATCCGTACACAGACAGACAGACAGTACAGACGTACGTCCGTTTACAACTCATTTAAAATAAGAGTAAAAATAAAATTTAAAATAACATCAAATTAATCAAGATTAAAATATGAAATAAATAAAATTAAAATTAAATTAATTTTTTTAAATAAAAAAAAATTAAAACATTAAATTACAAACATTTAAAATCATAGCAATAAAATTTAAATTAACATCAAATTAAAAACCAAAATTAAAATACCAAATAAAATAAAATTAAAGTAAAGCGGCCAAGTGCGATTCGGACTCGCCCATGAAGGGTTCCGTAGCAGCAAGTAACATAATATAAAAGTTCTTGTACTTCATTGTAACTTTGATCGATGTTTTTTGCGGTTTACGATTTATGACGTATTAAAAAAAACTACTTACTAGATCTCGTTCAAATCAATTTTCGTTGGAAGTTTGCACGGTAATGTACATCATATAATTTTTTTACTTTTATCATTCTCTTATTTTAGAAGTTACAGGGGGGGGGACACACATTTTACCACTTTGGAAGTGTCTCTCGCGTAAACTATTCAATTTAGAAAAAAATGATATTAGAAACCTCAATATCATTTTTGAAGACCTATCCATAGATACCCCACACGTATGGGTTTGACGAAAAAAAAATTTTTGAGTTTCAGTTCTATGTATGGGGAACCCCCAAAATTAAGGGTTTTTTTTTCAACTTTTGTGTGAAAATCTTAACGCGGTTTACAGTATACATCTACTCACCAAGTTTCAATAGTTCTTATAGTTTCGGAGAAAAGTGGCTGTGACATACGGACGGACAGACAGACAGACAGACATGACGAATTTATAAGGGTTCCGTTTTTTGCCATTTGGCTACGGAACCCTAAAAATTAGACAAAAAAAATTAAAACATTAAATTAATAACATATAAAACATTAAAATTAAAACAGTAAATTAAAAATACAAGCATGGAATCAAAATTTTCGTCCAATAGTTAACGTCAGATTAAAATTATTCAGAATCAATAATAAAATATAAATTAAAGATCGAAGGCACACAACGAAATAAAATATTCAAATTCAATATTTGACTAAGACTAAAATTAAATTAAAGCAAAACAGAACTAACACAACACAAACATAAGTTAATCAAAAAGAATCAGGATATGTCAACTTTTTGAGCTTGAGTCTAAAATTCGAGATGCTATCGAAATGAATGTCAAGATCTGGGTAACGTTTGGCACACTCGTTATACAGGCGAGAAACACGGACCACAGGTGAAGAGCGACCAAGGTTTGTCCTGGTCAGCCTATTATGGAAAACAGTACATGGATTTCTCGGTATTTTGCTTGGAACATTATGATGAAACATATAAATTGGAAATGAAGCGCCACCCAGGAACGCCAACTTCTTTGACCTCTCGACATGCTATTCTGCCAGCATGCTGGGAATATTCTACAGGCATACAAACGCACAGACATGCATTTAAAATTTTAATGTCTGTGTATAAACCTAAATGTAAAAATATATAAGCAACTGAAATCAAAAGTTCTGAACTCGACAAGTGTGTGAGAGAGACAGTGTGGAGTGTGTGAGACCTGCAGCACGGGGTAGAGCAGCAGGCCGATGGGCACCTCGCGGCCGGCGGCGACGCGCTCCCGGTACTGCGGCAGGTGCTGCAGGCGCGCGGAGGTGGTCAGGCACGCCAGCAGCCAGCACAGCTCGGCGTGGCGCGGCACGGCCGACTGCGCGAACAGCGTGCAGCGCGCCGGGTCCACGCCGCTCGCCACCAGGTACGCCGCCATCTCCAGCGTGTGCGAGTAGATCCTCTCCTGTGCCATCACTCAATTAGCTCCATGACTCACAAATGTTGAACAAAACCCTGATACCTGTAACCCTCCTACTTGAATGTTTCTGATATAAAGAATGTTGCTCCTTTGTAACATAACAAATTCTTAACAGAAGTTCCATAATCACCCCTCTTATGTTCAATAAGTATTTTATCCCACAAAAGAGTTTTTACTTTTTTTCAATTAATCACCTTTATCTTGATAAAAAATATTGCTCAGATAATTCATTGATAATTGCTAAATATTTTCCAAAAATAATCTTACATTAGATAAAAATAAAAAGTAAATGAGGAAGACTTGTCTAAGTACAGTATAGTAATTAACTTTAATTTTTTGTAATTGTATTTATGTTTTTGTTCCAAACTCATTGTTTTATTTGAAAACCAAACTGCATCCCAGTATACATATATATGGAAAAAATACCAAAATTTATCATTTATATCCATATAATTTCTCCCATTGTCACAAAAGCATGTCACAAAACAAGTGAATAGTTTAAAAAACTCATAGATTACCCCCAATAGATTCCGCATTAGTGAATATTTCTTAGACTTCAAAGTCACAATTTGGCGGAAGGTGCGGTTTGCGGGGTACGAAACAGATGCGCTGTGATTGGATATTTAAAATTCAAATTTGGAATTTATCGAGCTCAACACTGTCCATAGTGACTGAGTATGTATGATCGATAAATCGTACGATCAATGTTTGTGATTATCATTATTTACTTTCATCACATTTATAATGAACTAGCTGTTGCCCGCAGCTTCGCATGCGGAAATTATGCTTATCATATTTGTACCCCTTGCAGAAAAAAAATTAAAAACAGGTTAATTTATATGGAAGTACTTATATTTAGGAATTTATATACTGAAATGTACGATATAATCACAAATCATTCCTCCGGGAACGAATTTTAAAAAATAAAAAACATTAGTTAACATTACTTTTTTCTTTTTCATGAAAAAATTTGAAAAACTCGAAAACATGTATTTCATCAATTAAATGAGGAATTTTTGTTGCAAATTTAAAGCAAATCGTTGATATTTCAAAATATTCCACACTAAGTTTCATCTTGTTTCCGGTGAAAACTTTTAATTTTACGACGAAAAGTTTTTTAAACCGTGATCCAAAGTATGAGGAACAACATAACTAATTTCCGTCGAAATCAGTTCAAGGGTTTTCATGTAATGCCCGAACATACAAACAGACAAACAGAGAATAATTTTAAAAACAAAATTTTTGGTGTTCTAACACGTTATTGATGTGCCCCTAACCGAAATTTTGAAAAATATTATATGTACAGAAAAACTGGCTCTTGAGTTTCATTAGAAAAAAACAAAAAGGTCCCGTTATTTCCATCCATCCAAGAGTTACATATCTTGTCTCGAAGTAACACCACCAGATCCTAAATGGATCAATGATGAACTGGTTTTACGATGTCAACATGAACAGTACAAATATTTTTAAAAACGGTTCTGTTGTTTCCATCTGGACACTCCTTCTCCCTCTCCCGTTCCCACTCCCTCTCCCGCTCCCACTCCCTCTCCCACTCAAACACTCTCTCCCACTCCCTATCCCGCTCCCTGTCCCTTTCCTTCGCCCGTTCACGGTCCCTCTCTCGCTTCCTGTCCCTCTCCCACTTCCAGTTCCTCTCTCGCACTCGGTCCCTCTCCCGCTTTCTGTCCCGCTCCCTCTCCCGCTTCCTGCCCCTGTCCCTCTCATTCCTTTCCCGCTCTCTGTCCCTCCCCTCTCCTTCTCCCGCTCCCGGGTCCTCTCCCGTTTCCTGTCCCTCTCCCTCTCCCGCTCCCCGGCCCTCTCCCGCTCCCTGTTCCTCTCCCGTTCCCGGTCCCTCTCTCGCTTCCTGTCCCTCTCTCCTCCCCCTACCGTCCGTAAAGTCCTCTACACAATTTTTTTGTTTCTCACTATAAGCTTACATATTCATTTTCATATTTCTGAGTTCGAAAATGACAAAGTTCTGAAAAAACTTGCAACCTCTTTATTTACCTCTTAGGGGATGAAATTCCAAAAATCCTGTTACAGTTAATTTTTGATTTATTTTCACATTTCTGAGTTCGATATTGACGAAGTTTCGTACAAATTTACATCCCCTTTTACCCCTTAGTGGATGAATTTCCAAAAAAAAAACTGTTACAATTAATTTTTGTTTCTAATTATAAGTTAACATATACATTTTCACATTACTGAGTTTAAAATGACATAGTTTCTTAAATAGATATTTACAACCCCTTAGTATTACTATTTATGGGGATGAATTTCGAGAAAACTGTGATACAGTTAGTTTTTGTGTCTAACTATAAGCTTATAAACAAATTTTCATCCTTTTTACTTCAAAACTGACGAAGTTGCCATACTAACTTCCACAACCTTATTCAACCCTTTAGGGGTTGATTTTCCCAAAGAACACATAACCTTTAAATTTTGCTTCTAATTTTGAACTAATATATAAATTTTCATGTTTTTAACTTCAAAAATGACGAAGTTGCGTACTAAGTTCCATCCAAGAAATTAACCCTTTAAGGGATGATTTTCCAAAAAAATGTGTTGAAGTTAACTTTTGTTTATTACTATAAACATACATAAAAAAATTTCATATTTATAACTCTAAAAATGACGAAGCTGATTTATATGTAAAAGACTTCTAACCCCTATTTTTAGGGGATGAATTTCGAGAAAACAGTGAAACAGTTATTTTTTGTGTCTAACTATAAGCTTATATACAAATTTTCACCCTTCTTACTTCAAAACTGACGAAGTTCCGATACAAACTTGAACAACCTTATTCAACCCTTTAGGGGTTAATTTTCCAAAAAACACATAACCATTAAAAAATTTTTCTAATTTTGAACTAATATATAAATTTTCATGTTTTTAACTTCAAAAATGACGAAGTTACCTACTAAGTTCCATCCAAGAAATTAACCCTTTAAGGGATGATTTTCCAAAAAAATGTGTTGAAGTAAACTTTTGTTTAATAAACATACATAAAAAAATTCATAATTATAACTCTAAAACTGACGAAGCTGATTTATATGTAAAAGACTTCCAACCCCTATTTTTAGGGGATGAATTTCGAGAAAGCCGTGATACAGTTATTTTTTGTGCCCAACTATAAACTTATATACAAATTTTCACCCTTCTTACTTTAAAACTGACGAAGTTGCCATACTACTTGCACAACCTTATTCAACCCTTTAGGGGTTGATTTTCCAAAAAAAAACACATAACCCTTAAATTTTGTTTCTAATTTTGAACTAATATATAAATTTTCATGTTTTTAACTTCATAAATGACAAAGTTCCGTACTAAGTTTAATTGAAGAAATTAACCCCTTAAGGGATGATTTTCCAAAAAAACGTGTTGAAGTTAACTTTTGTTTATTACTATAAACATACATAAAAAAATTCATACTTATAACTCTAAAACTGACGAAGCTGATTTATATGTAAAAGACTTCCAACCCCTATTTTTAGGGGATGAATTTCGAGAAAACAGTGATACAGTTATTTTTTGTGTCTAACTATAAGCTTATATATAAATTTTCACCCTTCTAACTTCAAAACTGATGAAGTTCCCATACAAACTTGAACAACCTTATTCGACCCTTTAGGGGTTGATTTTCCAAAAAAACACATGACCCTTAAATTTTGTTTCTAATTTTGAACTAATATATAAATTTTCATGTTTTTAACTTCAAAAATGACGAAGTTGCGTACTAAGTTAAATTGAAGAAATTAACCCTTTAAGGGATGATTTTCCAAAAAACTGTGTTAAAGTTAACTTTTGTTTATTACTATAAACTAACATAAAAAATTTCATATTTATAACTCTAATACTGACGAAGTTGGTTTGTATGAAAGTGACTTCTAACCCTTATTTGTACCCCTTAGGGGATGAATTTCCAAAAATCCGTTCTTAGTGGACGTCTCCTTAGCAGGAACTATCTACCTACCAAATTTCATCTTAATCGGTTCGGCAGTTTCTGAGATTTTTTGTTTAATCAGCGGTGTGTCGCTTTTCAATTTTATATATATATAGATAACAATACAATATAAATATCGATACTTTTAATAATATAATAATAACAGTGTTTATATTATACAATGTCCGATTAGATAAATCAAATATACAATGCTATTCGCGGCTAATTACATTAAAATAATAACATAACTGTTTGTAGTAGGACTGCTTCTTAGCTTCATGAACTTAAAAACTATATTTTTGGGTTTTTAAGACATCATTTTTAGGAATTATTTTTATTACAAACTAGTTGACCCGACAGATGCTGTCATATCTAAATTTCATTAGGTTTATTACTTTTCCTTTCGTGTGTATATTATTTTCATCACACTGATGTTTTTTCTGCTACGGTTTCAAAATTTCGATGTTTGTCAATTCATATTATTATTATTATTTTATTGTTTGGCTAATCCCTTAACTTCCAAATGAAGCATAACAAACCATAATTTATTATAGTAATTCCTAATCACAATTTATTACTTTTGTTATAACAGCATTCCAATATCTCTAACTGTTAACTGGACCCTTATTAATGTACCACATCAAGAACTTCAGACTTCTAGTTTTATTACATTTTTATTTTACTTTAAATTCTCATTACAGTGAATAACTTTTGCTTAGTAGGCAAAATGGTATAAAAAAAGGAAAGAAAAGAAAAATAATTATAATACGAAAATATGTATAACATATCGAGTTAAGTATATATAATACGAGTAACCGCCCTCGCTTTGCTTCGGTTTTCTTATTTTTTACACCTTGGGTTACATTATTTGAGTTTTATTAAGGATCCCTAATTTTTTTGAAAATAAATTATAGCCTATGTTACTCGGGGATAGAGTAGCTTCCCAACAGTGAAAGCATTTTTGAAATCGGTTCAGTAGTTGCGTAGCCTATTCAATGCAAACAAAAAATCAAATCTTTCCTCTTTATATATTAGTATAGATGTACCTATCTACCTACCTGATATTCGCGCAAATAATAATAAATAATAATATAATCAATATTTAGCTGATTTTCCACATAATTTCTCCATAACTATAGGAAAGCACACGAATTTGAAAGTTTCCATACAATAACATTGTTACTTTATATACTTAGACAAAGTAAATGTATTCTATTCTTTTCTATTCTATTCTCGATAAGAAGTATAAGACCCATAACAAAACTGGCAAGTATAACTATGATACAACTGAATCCATCAACTGTCATCTGAAAAGTGTGTTGAACAAACGACACTGTATTTGGTAGGAAACCATCCCTGTCCACGGTGTATTGATTCTTTCCATTTTTCCTTCCTCTCGGGGCATCTAGGAAATCTATAAAACCATTACCACAATGTTTTTTCATATAATAAATAATGTTATCCTTGACTACAGCAACCTTTGTCCCACTTGTAACCTGTTAAAAATTATCGATTTCATAGCAATATCCTCAAAATGAATATCGATACGTCTTTAAAATGAAAAATTCACTTCCCTAGTATTGTCTTTAGTCAGAAACAAGATAACTATTTTGAATAAGGAATGAATTTTTTACAAAATGTCACTCTCAAAACCAGCTTAAGTTGAACTCTGCTTCATTATAAGAAAATTTGTAAAATAAATATGAATTACTAACTTATTAAATTATATGGCATCTTTTGGGTAACTGTTTTTTCGAACTGATTTTCCATACCATTTAACTCGTTAGGATCCGCGTGATCGCGGTACCTTTGAGTTCGAACGTGCTGGAACGTTCCCGGTAACCGACGGGTTAACACTACAATAAGCCATGGTTTCATCAGCAAATTCTTTTTGAAATTAATTAAATTCTGAAAGATCCGCGTGTGTATGGGTCGAAGGTCTTGGTCGATACTAATATCGTGAATGCTAGTATAGCTTTATATGCATAGCAAAAGCACTTCTATGTTGCCGCGCGTCAGTTGCCTTGTATGCGGTATCTTTTGGGGGTAATCTATGAAAAAACTACACACACAGTTTTACAGTGTCAATATTAAAGGGAAAAAGTTGTCACTGTGCTGTTAACCGTTAAGGAATTCCCTGGGCTGGAGCCAAACCTGTGTGTAGAATCAGGTCAAGCTTGTCATTAAAATGTATTGTCATCAGAACTAAAGCAATGTGTACAATTTCAATTTCTTAAGGTAAGTGGAGGTTGGTCTAATTAGGTAGGTTCTGCAAAATTTGACCCAAACAAACAAACAGGGCAAGCTAAATAAAACAGTTTAAAAAATGAATTGTTATCTATAAATGACATTCACATGCTGCCTGAAACACAGGAAATGGTATGGTAGGACTAAGTTTTACAACTTGTGTCACCTGCTTCGTGGTAAGGGCATGAAGATCTGCAATGAACAGCACCAGGTCGTCTCCGGCGTCCTGCAGCCGCACACAGCGCCGCACGGCCGCGAAGTAGTTGCCGACGTGCAGCGCGCCGGTGGGCTGCAGCCCCGACACCACGCGCCGCGGCCAGCGCCCCTCCCCCTCCTCCTGTCCTCTGCTACATTCTGACTCACTCAACTCATTTGCTGCTGCTAATTCGCCAACTCGTGCAACACTCGCCGCTGACTGTGGATGTAAAATTACAATGACTTACATACATGTAACAATAAAATAAAACAGCAAATACATACAATATTTAAAAGCGGTAAACGAAAATTTGTTAAAAGTGGTAATTGGCTCTTGTTAGTTTTGTATTAAATTACAAGTAATTAATCTGTAATTCATAATATACACACTCATGTCTCGCTCCACTATTTGTTATTCAACTATGTTATATTATCTAAATTAACTGACATACCTTGGCCGATTGATTCCTAAAGCAGGTGGTATAAAAACTGGGATTTAATCCTACTTTGTAATAAAGGTAACCCCTCTTCAAAAGTTCCATAATCAGATATCAAATATTTATATTCATGCAAGGTACTTCATTATAAAATGTTTTAATTCCAATTAGAAAAAAACCGAAACAAAATTAAATAATTAATGTGTAATAAAATAATTAACTCAAACAAGTGTGTACTTTCTGCTAGCGGTGGGCGATTATGAGATATACTAATGGAATCATTCGATTATGAAGATGTCTCGAGATATCTCGATTATAACCTTTAGTAGTTACTAATCTGTATCACTACTAATTTGCCGTTTTCGATGGCGGAGTGAGTCAGAGGTGCGCGACTGCGAATGATCTCACTATTCGAATAATCTACAACTACTAATACTAATGTAAGTACACATTCGACTTGAATATTAGTAATATACTAATGTTCATGACGACTACTAAATTAGTAACTAATCTAATAGCGTTTCGACTCGGGAACCGGGTCGCTCGCGCATTCGTGCGTGTTGCTAACTTGGGGCACTTTTTTTCAGGTTCTAGAGTGAAATAATTCCATACTAGCCTACTAGGTATTGACTTTTTTGAGAAATATTTATTATTGTCAACAAATGTACGAATTCCCAGATATACTCGATTTAAAATAAATAGAACATAATTATAACTGTGAATTCATTAATAAACAGTAACTTCAGTAGTTTTTTTAACTTTTTTATGCTATAAAACATTTAATTTTGAGGTTAATACCTATTTTTTAATATATCATAAAACTGAGTTTATATTATCATAAAACTGAGTTATATTTACATTATAACATTCTGAGGTTAATTAATACGTCAAAAAATAAATAATAAACTATAAACTTACTGTACTTATACACCACCACACAAAACTAACGTCACCACACAAAATAAACAAAACACCGGTAGTACTCAACGGCTTACGAATAACGAATCGAAAGTACGACTGATTTAAGATTAGTATTAATAATACAAATAAGTAACGTTATTCGATTATGAAAATAAAATTAGTTACTAACCAATAATCGATTATGAATATTAGTAATGAGTGAATGTTTCGATTATGTAAATCATTCATGATCGCCCACCTTTACTTTCTGCAAAATACAATTCTGACATTTCTGACATGACTGACACTCACTGATGATTGATTCTCTGACGTCTGAGCAGGGTTGCAATATTTTTGTCGCTGTTCCTGCAAAGGACAATGTCCACTTTGTATGGACATTTGGCTAATAATTATACCTTGATAATATACCTGATATTATTATACCATATTCTCAAAGCTTTAATGTAAAACTAAGGTTTCAGAAAAATGTCAAAATATGCTAAATTTTACGATAATGCTAAACATCCTGCTGTAGCTGCTTTTACTCTTAAAAATGCTAAAAAAGCAGGATCCTGTTAAAACTGGCAACCCTGCGTCTGAGTCGTCTGACAGTTTTGACGCATGCGCACGCTGGGATTCATACCATGAAGTATTGAGGTAGAAGGAGGACCATCTCATATGAAGGCAAAGTTAAAACAGCTGTCATGGGACGGCTGACAGATGTGAAATATCGAAATGCGTCGCCACGATCGCCAAATCTAAAATCAGGTTTACCCCTCGCGTAAAGATGTTTCACATCAAAAATTATCACAATGTGCATCACTGCACAATTGGTTTATTGTTACTTAATAAATTAATTAACAGCTGTCATGGGATGGCTGACAGATGTGAAACTTCGAAATGCGTCGCCACGATCGCCAAGTCTAAAATCAGGTTTACCCCCTCGCGTAAAGATGTTTCACATCAAAAGTGTCCAGCTATTTACAGAAAATAGAGGTTTCATTAATGGGCATTTCTGAATGACGCTAGTGTCCGCTAAATAGATATTCGAACATAGCTGTTGTAGACCGCACAGCAGCGCTACCCGTATTTTAATTACCCTAATTGGACGCGTTTTTACGGACACTTTTCATGTACAGAGATGGCCTTCCCTCTACTCTATCTTCCATGACTCAAGTTTAGCTGTCCGCTGCTGTCCTGTCACTGTCAAATGTCATAGTGTTATGACTTGACTCTTGGTGTTGAATTGTCGCCTTGTCGGTCGGTATTTATTGTCAATTTGTATATTACTGAATGTTGTACTATTTATAAGATTTAATAAAGTTGCTGAAATGAAAATACGATACGACAGGAGTTAATTTTGCAACAAGACACTATTTTTATCTGATATCAAATGTAATACATAATTAAATTAATTTAGTTACTCTCTTGGATCTACAGGTAACCGATTCCTATTTTACCTTAACAGCTTAACAGTAAGAATACTATTCCATATAATTAATGTTCATGACACATTCGAAGTGTCTAGTCGTCCGCTAAACGGACGAATAAAATAACTTAGTCGTCCGAATATCGGATGAAACGTTGGGTTCAAGTCCTTTGTGCTACCGGACGAATAAAATAACCTAGTCGTCGACTATCGGACGAATAAGTCTTACTATGAAAGAGTTTCCGCGCAAGGCGGGCTCGGGAGGGTGAAGCCTTGAAGAAGTCACGTAACTGAAAGCAAAAGATAGTTTAGTTACGTTGCTGTTTTTATTTACGGGAAAAAAGGGACCCCGCGAAGCGATGTTCCGTCGACATCTGTACGGAGTCGTATTATTATGACGTTAGGTAAGTTGGCGAAGCCCTCCCGCCTTGGAAAAGTCACGTAACAATAGTAATTTGAGGACATTTTTTTACCATTTATTTGCTAATTGTTCTAGCATCTGCAGTTCACTTCATGATCCTACTGGATAATGAGGTTTAAAAATAACGTGTATTTATATTAAGTATTTATTGAATGCTTATCAGTTTAAATATTTGCAAATTGCACTTTGCACCTCACTTGATGGTGCAGTAAGATTCGTTGTATTAGGGGCAGTGGTCGGAACACTGTGGGGTAGGGGCTCGAGGGGGCCCTGTATGAGCATATAATTTATAATTTAGGTAAACAGAAGTTTATGAAATATCTGATGAAAATTAACATCATTTATGTTGGGTATACAGGGTACAGGTGATATTTATACCTGTTACAAGTGTTATAATTTTTGTTGTTATGTTTTACCTGAATTTACCAATTATATTTTATGAGTGTATTTTCAGAGGTCCTTAAAGTAGAAACATTTATATATTTAGATTAATAAAAGAAAAAACATGTAACAGGAACAGTGATTATAATTTTACAACTAACATTCCTTTTTCGAATAAAAAAAAATTAAGAACAAAGCATCATTTAATGCTGAAACAACTATCTATAATTTTTTAAACTAGTGTATTAAATTTACATTAATATTTAAAAAAATTAGTGACATGGTTGTTTACCATATCAACGGGTTCCGGGCTAATTGTATTAAGCGACACTTTGGGCGATATAGACTTTTATACATATTTGGAATCAGCGAATTTTTCTGCGTCGTTTGAGCTGGGTTTGGTGACGATCGGAGCACTTTTTTGTCGCTTAAAACAACCGCATTTTTGGACCCCATTTTGGACTGCAATGTATGAAGCAACACAAAATATTTACAAATTTAGGAACTGTGTACTTAAGCTCACTACCAAATACCAGACAGTCGTTTAAACCTTTTTTCCTGGAGCAACAATTTACAGGCAATGTACGTTAAAGCATTTAGCCTGACCTTATAAATATATAGAAATGTCGTTTAATACAATTAGCCTCTTCGTTAAATTCTTAACCAGTATCGCTTAATACAATTAGCTTTACCTTATAAATATACAAGAATGTCGTTTAGTACATTTAGCCTCTTTGTCAAATTCATACCCAGTGTCGGTCCAGTGTCGATTAGCTCTGTACATGACATGTCACTGCTGTTCCTAGGTGATTGTCATTTTAAATAAAAAAAAACTAATTCATAATTATTAACAAGATAGGTAGGTACACTCTCTGTATGTACCTTTTAATTTATCAATATTTTAATCACCAATTTCTGCAAACTTCAATATTCAAGTATGATTACAAACAGTTTATTAAAAAATCAGTCGCATAAAATATTTAGCCATACATTAATAAGTTTAAGATATGGTATTTAAATCAATTAGCTTAGGTTTGAAATATGACCAACTCGTTGATTAAAGCACTTAGCTTAGGGCCATTATTTGCGTGCCTAGGCGTTTAAGTCATTTAGCTTGGAACAAGAAATAATAAACCTAGGCGCTTTAGTCATTTAGATTGGAATAAGAAACAATTATCATAGGCGGTTAAGTCACTTAGCCTGGAACAAAAAAAGTAAAATATGGGTCATTTTGTATTAAGCGACATTTATCTTCGTTAAAAATAGGAATATTAGAAAAAAATATGAATCAGATTATGGGGAATATGTTATAAAAACTGTAATATCCTTCTTTTTGAAAAAATAATGCGATTTGCTAAAGTTATTATTTTTTTTCTAAAAATCGAAACTTTAAACTGCTCTGGTGTAAAGTTTCAAAAATGTCGGTTAATACAAATAGCCCGGAACCCGTCGATATAATTATGACAAGTAAAAAAAGGACTTTAACAATGTGCAGATATAACGTTACGTTTTAATATTAGTGTTGATTGCTTGTTCCCTTAACCGGAAACAAATAAAAAATAATAAATGGGTTCTTGAATCATTATTTTTTAAATTTAATTGGCATCGGTCAGTTTAACTTCCTGCTTTTTGAGATCAAGGGACACAGCTTATAATAAAATTATAACCTTATCGTCAGCTAATCAGCGGGATCACCCAGTAGCTCGAATAATGGCGGCGGCACAGGCGCTGGGCGCGCGAGCGGCCGTGGCGGGCGCGGGGCGCATGGCAGCGTGGCGCGCGCACGCGTACGGGCCGCTCAGCGAGCTGCGGCTAGAGAGCGCGCGCGTACCGCCGCTGCGCGCGCCCGACGACGTGCTCGTGCGTGTGCACCACGCCTCCATCAACCCTCTCGATATCGCCATGATAGGTACCATTAGGGGTATTTCTTTAGTATCCTGCGGCACCGGGAGGGGGTGGAGTTGGGGGGAGGGAAAGGGGTGGGGTAAGGACTCCTCCTTTAAAGGGGCTAAGTGAGGAATCACATAGTTTTTAAGTTTTTTTTATTATTTTTTTTGAGGTTAAATCTGTGAAAACTGCTCAATATTTGTTTTAAATTAGTCTCAATTAATGTCAGGCGGTGGAGCAAGAAATAAAATTTCGACCTCCGTATGGGGAAACACACTACACCCACCAATTTTAGAAAATAAAATAAAAGGTTTCAAGGGACACCCGGATGGAACGAAGTTCCTTTAAATTAATACTAAGCGACCAGGTCTTCGAGGGTGCGACAGTACAATCATAGTATGTGGCTGTCTTATTCACTCTTCGGTATTTAGCATAGGCACAACAGGGATCTATATTACGATCATGCACATTAAGTTATTATTGCTATTTCTCTTGTCATGCCAATCAATATGCAGAAAAGCGACAGGGATAGAATAAATCTATATAGCTTCGTAATATAGATCCCTGTTGTGCCTATGCTAAATACCGAAGAGTAAATAAGACAGCCACATACTATGATTGTAGTGTCGCACCCTCGAAGACTTCTGGTCGCCTAGTAGCTCGCTTTAATTAATAAACGACGGCAAAAAGTATCGTTACAACTTTTTGTCCCAATTTTTTCCGCCTAGCCCCCTTTCGCAACGCGCGATAAGGAACTTCGTTCCAAAAAAATGACAAATCATTATGTATAGGTGTACCAGAAACTCATGGCATTCTTGACAAGCAGAAAAATAGGTTTTTTTATATGGCAATGAAAGGGCTTCCAACATTTTTGTATGGAGCCTGGCATACCTACATGTCCGCCATTTTGAAAAAACCTCGATTCGGCGGCCAGTGATGAAACATGTGTCAATCGATAGACTACATGATTATGATCAAAAAGTATTCAGTGATGAAATGTCGTAAGTGGTATACTTTCTGAGATATTTGAGTTCAAAACCATAGAAAAATAAAGTAAAAAACTTTATTTCGGCGGATATTGATAAAACAAGTGTTAATCGATAGACTAAGTGATTACGATCAAAAAGTATTCAGTGATAAAATATCGTAAGTGATATGATTTCTGAGATATTTGAGTTCAAACCCGTATAAAAATAAAACATTTAGTTATTTTTTTTTAATAAACATATTATATTTTATATTAAGTAAATAAATAATTATAAATACATATATAACATCTGGTTGAAGACCACGGGCGACAACATTCTAATTGCTTCAGGTAGTGCTGCCGGACTTCTTGAAGGAGCTTTTGGTAGTCTATGATTTTTTGATGTCTACAAGCAAGGAGTTCCAGAAAAGTATGAACTGTATTGTGAAGGAATTCCCGAAATAAGCAGTGCTATGGGTTTCCTTTAAATAAACAGGAGAAGACACATTATTCAAAATAGCATAAAATGTTGAGAGAATTCTGAAGTTTCGCCTGTATCGAATGGGTAGCCATTTAAGTTAGGAATGGAACTGGGAAATGTGGTCATACTTAAGTAAGCCGAAGATATATCTAATACAGTTATTAAGAAGGCGCTCCAATGTATTCAGAAGTTCCTCTGACAAATCTGTACAACACATAGCATAATCAATGTGAGGGATGACCAGTGTTTATGGCGTATTTATGGTTAAGTGCTTATGGCGATACAGCAATTGAAGTGTACCGGTCACTTTTTTCCTTTACCTCAGTTACGTTACGTATTATAAAAATTAAACAAATTCGTCAAACAAACAACTTAAAGGTAGAGATAAAATCGCGGGATGGTACTGCTCATGCATAGTGGGAAAAAGAACCTTGTCCTGTTGTTCCCATATAATGTGTGTTATATTATGGTTCTTGGCATGGGCTCGACATCAGGAAACATTGCCTTTATCACCAGCGGAATTTTTAGATTCAGTGATTGTCAGACATGATATAGAAAACTAAGCCAATAATGAATTTTAACTTTTGGTTTAAAGTAATTGGCAAAGCTGTAGCCGCTGGTGGCAAATAAATTATTTATAAACCAACCTAGTAGTTTTCTTTTGCTTTGCTTCTTTTTTAAATTCAAACCTACCCGTTATTAATAAATCAAGTACCTATGCAGCACATACACATATGGCATAATATACTTATTTTTCATTATTGACCCAATAAATTCAAAATAAGTAAATGATCATTTTTAATGCAGTATTTTTGTACGGTTTTGAACTCAAATATCTCAGGAAGTATATCACTTACAACATTTCATCACTGAATACTTTTTAATTGTAATCATTTAGCCTATCGAATGACATATGATTTATCAATGTCCGCCAAAACGAAGTTTTTTGCTTTATTTTTCTACAGTTTTAAACTCGCTTATCTCAGAAAGTATATCACTTACGACATTTCATCACTGAATACTTTTTGATCATAATCATTTAGTCTATCGATTGACACATGTTTCATCACTGGCCGCCGAATCAAGGTTTTTTCAAAATGGCGGACTTGTAGGTGTGCCAATTAGGTTCGATGCCCTTTTTTAAAACTATGACAATTGTCAAGTCAAAAAAAGAGTTGTATGAAATTTTTTCTTTTTCTAAAATTATGATTATTTTCGATTGAATCTCAGATTTATTCATTGATCTGAGGATTGAATACCGACAATACCTTTACGATCAGTAACTAAAAATATTATTTTCAATGTTTATTGAAAACTCAGATATTCTTTCATCAGAGATTGAAAAACATATGAGAAAATAGGTGTATTTAAAAGACAATCTACAATATTAATATTATCCATCTCGTAGGATTGACTGGTTTTGATACTTATTTTTCTTGATTATATTTTCTTAGTAATTAATCTAATTATGATTTATTTATATGTAAATAGATTTGCAAATGATATTAAAATAAATGAAATTCAGAATACAAACATTGTTACAAATTCGAGCTTGCAAACATGTTGTGAAATATGACATGAAAAGTTACATCATGCAAAGTCACGTAACTGAAATGTTAGAGAAGCAACTCATTATTATTATCTATTTATTCTCTTCATCGAATGAATTAAAAATACCTATACAGATAGAAATTTTTAAATTGTAGTTGAATAAAATAAATTACCTAGTCACTCTTATAATTAATTGTAATATAAAAACATGTGCATAATATAACATTTTTCTTTATATATTTTCATCTTTAGTTAATAAACCAGACATCATCATCATTATCCTGCCCATTTCCCAATTTTATTTGGGGTCGGCGCAATATGTTTTCCTCTTCCACAATTCCCTATCAGCCGTCATCTTTACACTGACTCTCTTATCTTTCATATCATCTGTCACACAATCCATCCATCTTTTCTTTGGTCGTCCTCGTCCCCTTCGTCTATCCATCACATTCATATCCATCACTCTTCTCGCCACATGCGTTTCCTCTCGCCTCTTCACATGCCCATACCACGACATTCGGTTCCCTTTCAACTTTTCTGTCATTTTTGCCACTTTCAAACATTCTCATCTTTGTGACATGCAATCGTCTCTCATTCGTCTTCTTTGTAGCCCAACATTCTGATCCATACATTACGACAGGTCTGATGACGGATTTGTAGATTTTACCCTTCAATTTAAGGGGCATCCGTGGGTCGCAAATAGTTCCTGTTACCTGTCGCCATTTCATCCAACCTGCATTGATCCGATGTGTGACATCCAGGTCAATGTCACCATTCTTTTGAATGATAGAGCCCAAGTACCGAAAATCAGAGCAGACTGGTAAGGGCATTCCGTTGAGTGTTATAGGTACAGGACTGGAGAGACCACCGAAATCACAGAACATGTAAGTGGTTTTGGTTCTGCTTACTTTCAGGCCAACACTCTCCAGCCGTTGTCGCCATTCCTCCAATCTGCTCTGAATCTCGGGGGCATTTTCCGCCACTAGCACGATGTCATCCGCAAACAGCATGCACCAAGGAGCCTCCTCTTTCATGTCCGATGTAAGGGCGTCTATAAACAAGACCAAGGGGTATGGGCTCAAGGCTGAACCCTGGTGCAGCCCCACGGCCACACCGAAACTAGTAGACGTGCCGGCCGCTGACCTTACCTTTGTTGTACATTGCCTGTACATCGCTCGGATCAACTGTAGGTATTTCCCTGGTATTCCTTTCTCCTTAAGGGCCCACCACAATACCACACGAGATATTTGGTCGTATGCCTTTTCGAGGTCAACGAACACCATGTGCAAGTTCTTATGTGCCTCCCTGTATTTCTCGCATAGCTGGCGAATTGAAAAAATAGCATCCGCTGTTCCTCGACCAGGCATAAAACCGAATTGGTTGTGTGAAATTTCACTCTCCTCTCTCAGTCTTCTCTCTATCACTTTCTCCCACGCTTTCATAGTATGTGACATTAGCTTTATTCCTCTATAATTGTTGCAGTCCAGTACATCACCCTTATTTTTATAGATTGGCACCAGCAAGCTGCTGCACCATTCGTCAGGGATCGCCTCATCTTGCAACAATTTATTGAAGAATAAAGCCAACCACTTCCATCCATCCGCTTGCAGAATCTTCCATACTTCTATCGGAATCCCATCTGAACCAACCGCTTTTCCATTCATCATCCCTTTTATTGATCTTTTCACATCATCCACACTTATTTCTCTCACTAATCCCATGTTTACTAGGTTTTCTTCAAGCACTCTGCTCCAGTCATTCTCTTTATTCATTAAATTTTCAAAATATTCCTTCCATTTATCTTTAATTTGTTCATCATCTGCAAGAATCTTTCCAGTTTCATTTCTAATACATTTTATATGAGACATATCCCTGGATTTTTTCTCCCTAGCTTTAGCAAGACGGTAAAGGTGTTTTTGACCTGCGGGAGTATCCAGTGACTCGTATAATTTGTTCTGCGCTTTGGCTCTTGCTATATCGCAACAACTTTCTTCCCTTTTTTCTTCCATTCATTATATTCATTCTTCTTTTCCGCTTTCAAACTTTTATTCCCCTCTGCCACGCTCTGCCATTCTTTAAATCTTATCTTCTTTTCCTTTAGCACCTTTTGAACTTCTGTTGACCACCACCATGTATCCCTATCTATCACAGCCTTCCCTCTTGACACTCCTAAAACACATTTCGCAACTTTTCTAATACATCCTGCCATTTCATTCCAACAATCACTCACCGTTCTATTCGCCATGTCACCCATTTCTATCATTTTATCCACTACTTGCTTTCTAAAATCTCTTACACACTCTTTATTTTCTAACAGGTGCCACTTTATTTTAGGAGTGGGGCGTTCCTTACTCTTGTTAATCTTTATTTTTATATTTGCCTCCATAATAAGGAGTCTATGTTGTGATACCAAGGCTTCCCCGGTATCACTTTGCAATCTTTGATGTGGTTCAAACGGTGACGTCTTACAAGGAAATTTATTTATTTATTTATTTATTTATTTATTTTCATTTTTTCACCCTAACATTACAGGCTATACCCAATGCGTTAGGCAAATAAATTTAACACTTATATTAATATCTACTAATTAACAATACAAAATAAACTATCTTAAGTACCTATAACACAATAAATACAAATAAAATCTAATATTAACACTAATTAACAATAACAAATAATATACAGTATAGCTATTGCAATTTTATTCCATTGACTATTAAAAATATCAATTCTATCATGGACCCTATTCACTACTTTTATTGCCCGTGATATCGGCGCCTTCGCCAATAAGTTGGTCTTGGCCACTGGTACAACGAGCAATTGCGGTTGCCGCCGTCTCTCCACATAATTGTCAGGCACATATATATTTAAATGACGCAGGACTCCCGGGTTGGAATCCTTCCCACACAGTATTTTAATTAAATACGACACGAGCGCAAACTCCCTGCGCACTCTTAATTCGTTATAACCGACCATCCCCAATACGAATAATGTCGGATACATCAATGGGTAAAAAGGATAAACCCCATACAGTTTCCAGTACAAGTGCCGTGTAAATTTGTTTTGGACTCGTTCTAACATCGTGATGTATTTCGCCTCATATGGAGCCCAAACGACTGCGCTGTACTCCATATGACTTCGCACCAGTGCATCGTACAAGACTTTGACTGCGGTGATGTTAGTAAACCCCTGCGACTGTCTCAAAACAAATCCTAGGTTCCTGTAAGCTTTTTTACAAATTTTCGTGATGTGATCGCGAAACGTTAATTCAGGTGTGACATAGACTCCCAGATCCCGCATCTGCGTGACTCGTTGTATCGGCTCTGCTTCTATTGTGTAATCATGAAGTAAAGGTGTTCGAGCACGAGTGAACGTCATGATGGCACACTTGGTCACGTTGAAAAGCAATTTATTATTGCGGCTCCATTCCACGATCCTGTCTACGTCTTCCTGAAAGCTTTCGCAATCACTTTTGTTCCTTACCTCAAGCATTAGCTTAAGGTCATCTGCAAATAACAGGCATGACCCCCGTCTGACAACTTCCGGAAGGTCATTGACCATTATTATGAACTCGAGAGGACCCAAGTTACTGCCCTGGCTCACACCGGACCAGGCATTATACGGCTCAGATTCGTAGCCCTTGTAGTCTACATACTGCCGGCGATCAGTCATGTAGCTTGCAAACAACTGCAGGAGATGTGGCGTGCAACCAAATTTCGCGAGCTTCATTAGCAACATGTCATTATCGACTGAGTCAAACGCTTTCTTGAAGTCAAAGTACGCCACATCCACCTGCACCCCCGCATCAACTGCTGGGACCACCTGCGCCATGAAATTTAAAAGATTCGTGGCCGTACTGCGTCCAGGTCTGAATCCATGCTGCGCTTCCGATAGCCGCGCACGGACCTGCTCATACACACGACGATAAATAAATAAATAAATAAATAAATAAAATTTTTAAAAGTTTAACCCTAACGGTTGTCACTTTTTTGACCTTAAGTTTTTATTATCTAAAGTAAGCAGCTTTTTTATCTCAAACAATACTAACGATTAATATTAAATCATTATTAGGTGAAATTGTTAAACACAATGACTACTGTCTACATATGTATATTATACTGGTTGCAATCAGTTTCTACGGTTTTGAACTCAAATATCTCAGAAAGTATATCACTTACAACATTTTATCACTGAATACTTTTTAATCGTAATCATTTTGCCTATCGATTGACATATGTTTTATCAATGTCCACCGAAACGAAGTTTTTTACTTTATATTTCTACGGTTTTGAAATCAAATATCTCAGAAAGTATGTCACTTACAACATTTTATCACTGAATACTTTTTTAATCGTAATCATTTTGCCTATCGATTGACGTAGTTTTATCAATGTCCGGCGAAACGAAGTTTTGAACTCAAATATCTCAGAAAGCATATCACTTACGACATCTTATCACTGAATACTTTTTGATCGTAATCATTTAGTCTATCGATTGATACATGTTTTATCAATATCCGTCGAAACAAATATTTTTTCATATTTTTCTACGGTTTTGAACTCAAATATCTCAGAAAGTATACCACTTACGACATTTCATCACTGAATACTTTTTGATCATAATCATTTATTCTATCGATTGACGCACGTTTCATCACTGGCCGCCGAATTGAGGTTTTTCAAAATGGCGGACTTGTAGGTATGCCAGGTTCCACAAAAAAATGTTGGATCCCCTTTAAGGAATAGATTGATAGATTATTCAAGATTTGGATCAATAATGTTTTTTTATGGTTTTTGGTTTTTAAAAAGAATTACGTATTGAATTGATAACCTCCTTTTGAAGTCGGTTAAAAAGCTTGTCTTGAAAATATATATTAAATCCATCCATCATCAGCATTATGTTACGTTTAAATGTGAAATTACCGTCGCTTTGAAAGGTGAATCGGATTCGACCTTTTTGTGACAACCCTAAATTTGGATTTTTGACCTCAGTACATTAAAATCGTTTTCTCGTAACCTAGGCCCAAGTTGAAAGTCATTTTTTTGTGGGTGATAAACCTTAGCATAAGGAATGTATTTGTACCAGAGAGAGGTTCTACTTCGAGATAGAAAAATTATAAAAAAATAAATACTGATTTCGATAAAACATTTTTTATTGTGGCTTCTATTATCATTATTGATAAAATAAAAACGGGAAAGTATGCATCTAGAATTGCTTCATAAACCTGCAATACAAGCGAAACTCTATTATGTTAAATTATTTTTTTATGAATTATTTTTAGTATTTTGACCTTTGGACCCTTGAAAACTTTAAACATTAAAAAAAAAAAGTATACATAATTGACACGTGGGAGTTCTACTCTAGCATTTGTAATGAACTATTGAGTAGAAATCTGCAGTTAAAAATGAATGTCACTTTTTTGGGGCAAAAAAAACACTGTGTTGCGTAACAAATTGCAGGCACTCCATGCTCGCCTACACAGCTTCGACATTTTGGTCGCCTGCGGCGAGCAGCCTCAGCCGCTTCGGCTTACGTGTTTGCATTCACTCAATTTTTGCCATTTATGACTCCCCCTACCCCCATGTAAGACCACATAAGATTTCTCGGACTCCCCCTCCCCTTCTTACGTATGATTTGACATGATTTTAGAAGGGAATCAATTGCACTAAAACTTATAATTTGACGTAAATCAACGATTTTTAGTTTATAATATTAGTATTTCGACTGGTAAAATTCTTAAGTATGGCTTTACCCGCTCCCCCTCCAAGATGACATGCAGAGATTTTGAGGACCCCCTCCTCCTCGAGACCCTTACGTAATTAATGAATGGCCCCTTAGCTGTCTTTCAATGATCGGCTCGTTGGGTTATCTATGGGGACGTAACATCTTCCGTGTGGTCCCGCAGGCGGCTACGGGTCGCGCGTGCTGAATGCGCTCCGGGCCCTGGAGGGTCAGGGAGTGGAGTTCCCGCTGGTAGTGGGGCGCGACTTCGCCGGTGAAGTGGCGGCGGCGGGCGCGGGCGCGGCGGCGCGCGTCGGCCAGCGCGTGTGGGGCGTGGTGCCCGCGCACCGGCCCGGCTCGCATGCGCAGTACGTTCTCGTCAAGGACCATTGGGTGAGATTCCGAGATGGACTTAGGGATTGCAATCCGGAGTCATTTTCAATCCGGTCGGATTTTACCGGATTTTCGCCAATCCGGTCGGATCCGGCCGGATTGGTCATGTCATCAGAATTTTCCTTTTCGTTCCAATATAGACTGTTTTTATGGTAATCAAAAAAAGTGCTTTGTATTAAAAAATAAAGTATAATGTTGATAGTAACTAATGATGATTATCTATACCTATTATTGGGCGGAAAGTTTTGATTTTTTTAGTTAGAAGTAGAACAGATTATCAATATAACTCATCTTCTACAAAATGTATACTTTTTCTCTTTATTTTCTTTAAGGGTGGAGCCAATAACAAGCGTACATGTATACAATTACACATCTTTAGATGTATAAGTGGGTTTTTTCTGTTGTCATGTCACATCAATTGAAGTACACCTATAGCTTAGTTATATCTAGGTGTTGAAGTGTGTATACAAATCGGCCACCATGTCAGTTCCATTACATGACTGAAGCACGAACCCCTTCCAATGCAGAGGGGGGTCAGACAAGGGGACGTTAGTTCCCTGAAACTATTCACCGCTGCTTTGGAAGATGTGTTCACGCTAATGGAGTGGACAGGGCTCGGCGTTAACATCAATGGTGAACACCTCACACACCTTTGATTTGTCGATGATATAGTGATCCTGGCGGGATCGCTGGAGGACCTCAGTACTATGCTAGGGGACCTGAACAGTGCCTCACAACGGGTGAGTCTAAAGATGAACATGGACAAGACAAAAATCATGTCTAATGTCCACGTCACACTCATACCGGTAGTTGTTGACGACACTGCTCTCAAAGTTGTCGACGAGTACATTTATCTGGGACAAATGTTCTAGATGAATAATTCCAACTTCGAGAAAGAGGTCACTCGAAGAATCCAACTCGACTGGGCAGCGTTCGGGAAATTACGACATATCTTTTTATCCAAAATTCCTCAGTGCCTGAAATCGAAAGTGTTCAAGCAATGTATGTTGCCAGTGTTAACATATGGATCCAAGACGTAGTCTTTTACTGTTGGCCTCATTCGAAGGCTCAAAGTCACACAGCGCGCTATGGAACGAGCTATGTTAGGGATTTCACTACGAGATAAGATTCGTAACGGTGAAGTCCGTAGGCAAACAAAAGTTACCGACATAGCTCGCAGAGTTAGCCGGCTGAAGTGGCAATGGGCAGGCCACATCGTTCGAAGTCTCAATAAAAGCAGCACTGGTCGCATCCCGACCAGGTGGACTTATGACCTAAAGAAGACAGCGGCAAGCCGCTGGTTCAGAGGGCCCAGGACCAGTCGGAATGGCGCTAATTAGAGGAGGCCTATGTCCAGCAGTGGAGTTTAAAAGACTGTTAGATAGATAGATATATGTAGCTTACACCTACATACATTAAGGGCAAATATAAAAAATTATAGACAAAAAGTAATATTAACGAAAATATTATAATTTCACGCTTTTATAACATGCTTTTAGTTTTTTATCCATTCAGTAAGTATTATACTTAGTACTTACATTACATCCCTACTGAACGTTAGTAATACCCGATTGCAATACTACATTAACTGCAACATCTACCTATACCAGGCATTCAAAGCATCTACACTAGCAACAGGGTGATTATTTTGCCAAAAATTGGCGTAACCAGATCCGTTCACCGGATCCGGCAATTTCCACCGGATCCGGTATGCGTAAAAACCGCCGGATCCGGCCGGATTACTGGATCCGGTTTTCCGGATTGCAATCCCTATGGACTGCGAATTAATTTGATTTCATGGACTCCGGATAATACGCCGGCTTCCGCTCGTTATACCAACGTCCTATAATCTGGTGGTGGCGGCAGGTGGGCGCGGTGCCACGAGCGCTGGAAGGCGCGGCGGCGGGCGGCGCGCTGTATGCGGCGCTGTCGGCGTGCGCGGTGCTTCGCGCGGCGGGGCTGCCCCCGGGCGCCCCCCGCCACGCGCGCGCCCCCCGCGTGCTGCTGCTGGGGCTGGGCGGCGCCGGTCACGCCGCTCTGCAGTTGCTCGTGCATCAAGGAGCGCAGGTTGTAATTATTATTGTTAATTTATCGACTCCTGCTCACTCAATCCACAATATCGTATTCGTATGCAGGAGGCCACCTCAAGAGGACCCGTGCTTAGTAGTCTCAACTCTAAACTCACCGAAAGAGGAGAGGTCGTTAATGGGTTTAAGCCGATCCTCAGGAAGCGACCTAGCAACTATAAAGAGACCAAAGAGGCAAATACACACACTACACACATAAATGGTATAATTGAGGCAGGCATTATACTAATAATGGAGGCAGTAAGTTACCGGCTGGGTATAATACAATGAAGGGTCACTAGAGCGTGTGGTGGCACTCGGCAGGTGGTGGCGGGCTGCAGCGCGGCGCTGGCGGACGCGGCGCGCGCGGCCGGCGCCGCCGCCGTACTGGACCGCGCCGCCGCTGACTACGACGCGCAGCTCGTCGACGCCGGCCCGTGAGCACACACACACACACACGCACGCACATACACTGTCGGACTGCGGACGGCAGGCGGCAGGCGGCAGGCGGGACCTAGATAGCAGTAATGTGATTGCTGACTTCAACGACCAGAGACGACCGTCTCGGCCTCGAGATGGATGAAGCGTTTTTCTTCCCCCTTAAAAGTTCATAAACTGTCCCTTCCACATATGCGGCCTAACGCGCTAAATAATTAAATAACGCGCATTCTGGCGCAGCCGTTAACATTATGCCCCTGCTACATCTGCGTTAACGTCTAAGCCGAAATGCGCCTAACTTTGCGCGTAGATGCCGTAGATGTGACACAAAAATGAAAGGCTTTTTTTATGGCGAAGAAACTGCCGCTCGAGATATCGCTTAACTGGTAACATTAAAATGGCCATGCTCACTTTAGCGCGCTAAACTGTTTTTATTTTTTATGCCTTGAGCAGGCAAACGAGCAGACGGGTCACCTGATGGTAAGTGATCACCGCCGCTCATGGACATTAGTAACACCGGGGGCGTCATCTATGTGTATGTGTTGCCGGCCTCGAAGAAAACAATAAACACGCTTTTTGAAGGACCCCGTGTCATAGTTCGGAGGAACCACCGCTGCAGGAAGTTCGTTCCACAGTTTACACGTGTGGGGTAGAAAACTACGCGAGAACCGAACTGTGGACGAATGCCAGGTATCCAGGTGGTGTTGGTGGAATGTGGTACACCGTGATGTGTGGTGACGAAAATTAACTGCGGGATTAAACCAAACAGTACTTCAGAACCTTCCCCATTATACAAACGGTAGAATACGCAGAGAGAGCTTACATCTCTCCTCAACTCAAGCGACTCTAGTCCGTCTTTAAGTTTGGGATCGTCGACAAGACGAATGGCTCGCCGTTGAATTCGGTAGAACGGATCTACTTGGCTAGCTGAGGCTCCGGCCCAAAAGTGGGAGCAGTACTCCATATGCGGCCTAATTTGCGCCTTATAGAGCATTAGCCTGTGCTTAGGTGTGAAGTACTGCTTAGCTGTGTTGAGCACTCCCAATTTCTTCCAGCTAGTTCAGCCTTACTAACCAAGTGGTCCCGAAACTGAACTTCATTCGAAATGTCGACACCAAGAATCCCAATACTTTTAGAGATGTTAAGAGGAATGTTCTGAAACTGTGGTGCTATGACGAATGGGGCTTTTATAGCGGTTAACGCGCAAACTTGTGTCTTTTCGGGGTTGAAATAGACTAAATTTAGTCTACCCCATTCCGAGACCCGCTCCAGAGATATGTCGACTTCAGACACAAGTTTCATCCTCTTCTCCTCAATCTGAACTAGAGAAAGATTTGCTCGGCCTGTATAGGTAACGAGCATCACCCGTACTGTCATCAGCATAGCAATGGATATCTAAACTGCGCTAAACTGTTGGCCACATTAGCGTAATATCATTCTTAACGCCTTAGGACGCAGGTACGGAATAGACATTAAAGTTAAGGGCATAACTGAATCATCAATGTCGTTGGAGACTCGTAAGCTCGTCAAACAACATTCGTGTCGGCGGCAGGTACGACGCCATCGTGGACTGCGCGGGGCTGGGCGGCGGCGAGGCGGCGGCGCGGCGCTGGCGCTTCGGGCGCTTCGCCACGCTTACCTCGCCGCTGCTGCGCGAGACGGACGCGCGCGGGCTGGCGCTGGGCTCGGCCGCCGCCGCCGCCGCGCTGGCCGCGCAGTGCGCCGCGCTGCCCCCCGCCCCCGCCGCCCCCACCGCCGCCCCCGCCGCCGCCTGCGCGCCGCGCGTGCGCTGGGCGTACTTCATGCCCTCGAGTGACGACATGGAAATGTTGCGCCGGCTCGCCGAACAAGGAAAGGTATGGAGTGCGGACCAGGGGATCCAGCCGATCTGGGGAGAGGGCATGCTCCTTTGATTGGGGGGGGGGGGGGGGGTCAAAACTTCAGTATGTATGTACTGGGAAGTATGTCATTACTTCCCAGTTTTTTTGTGGAAATAGCTGGCAAACGAGTAGTTGATCCACCTGATGGTGAGCGGCTGTCGTCACCCACGAGCATCAGGGGCTCATTTGATCCTTGTTAGCAACACTATCGGATGGTGTAATAGATTTTCTCAAAATCTACGGGTTCCATTCCTGGCCAGGAATATTAATTTTTCAAAAACATATTAAAAACATGTGCCTGCTAGAATGGTACTTTTTTAATTGACTGTAAATAAAACATTTAAAAAATTCTACCTTTCCTTTTTTAATTAACTGTAAATAAAACATTTAAAAAATTCTACCTTTCCGGGAAACGGGCTAGTCAGGTGGTTCACTAGCTCTCCTACTACAAGAACCATCTCGGCAGACAAGGCTTTCTAAAAAAAAAACCCGTATCAAATCTCTTATCTTCGTTTAACAACGTTTAACGACGACAGTCACTTCAAGCTTATAACACCGCTCCTAGTGTCAGGGGTTAAATATTTGTGGAAGATTAAAGCATAGAAGTTATGCTGCAGCAGCACCCTGTGGTGATATCCAAACTTCACCGGTGAGGTTCGGAGGGACTTAACTCGGGTCTGGAGGTGCAGGTGGGGAACTCCTTACGGACGGGACCGTCCGAGCAGTTTTATAAGTATTATCGTTGACGCCTGCATAATATTGTCGCACAGTTCTCGGTGCGGGTGGAGCGCGTGTTCCCGTGGCGCGCGGCGGGCGCGGCGTACGAGCGCGCGGCGGGCGGGCGCGCGCGCGGCAAGCTCGTGCTCGACTTCACCGCCGACCGCCAGCACGACCACGGCCCCGGCCACGAGCACGGTACTCACCGCGCACAGCTTGACGTTCCTATATTGAACCTATTGAGTTCCGGTGAACTATGCCAAATATTTCATTTTGTTACCTTTCCAGGTGTCGAGATGTGAGGCGGTGCGTGCGCTGCCGCCGGGTACGTCCGTGATTCCCCGAGATCGTTTACCGATGCAGTACTCGTAGTGGGAACCGGCTTGTTACATGGAAACTGATGTACACTACAGTGCACAGTGCACATGTCAGCGTTACGTTGTTATAGTCGTTCTAAAAATAATCAGTTAAACATTTCAATGCGGTTCCCTGTTTCCGCGTAAATAAAAGACAGCGTTGAAGTAACCCAACTGAACTGTGTTTTGTATTTTTCAACGACTGAAAAAAGTTCAGAGGTTATCAATATGATATACACAGTGAATTTTTTGAGAGGGCGGGGATGGCCTAATTTTAAACTATGAGGAATAGCTAAAAGTGCCCAAAGAAGTTTCAGGGCGGATTTTCATGAAAACTAAAACTGTATCATTGAAATTTTTTTTAATCTATTTTTCGACATAGTTTTCCTCATAGTTTCGAATTTGGCCATCTATGTACGTCCATTTGAAAAATTCCCCTTGTATATATAAATATACTCGTTGAATTTGAATTTGACAAATGATTAAAAAGTGAAAAACTAGTTAATGAAAATTTTACTTCCTACTTCTTAATATACTAAAAATATTTATATACATATACGAGTAGGTATATATACAGGGAGTTCCGTAAGTAGTGGCTCAACTGTAGAGAGCAGATAGCTTGAAAGTGGGCCTACAATATGTCAAAAATTAACCTTAGTAAAAGTGTCTTCGTTTTCGAGATTTTGACCTTTTTTAAAAATTTCGAAAATTCGGCACCTTTACTCTACTTTTTACACGCTTTAAATTAGCTTCACCTGTATATTTGTTTGTTTGTAACTTCTCTTTGAACTTGATTTTGACCCACTTCAACCGGTCACATTTCTTTAAAACTTCGTGAACTTATTGAGGACCGATGACAATTTAATATTTAAAGAAAAAAAGAAAGACAGAAAGAAAACCTAATTACACGTTTTATATTAGCTTTAAACGGTCAGATTTCTTTCAAACTTCGTCTTATCATTATTATAGACTTTATAGACTTATCGAGGATCGATGATAATTCAATATTTAAAGAAAAAAAGAAAGAAAGAAAAAAACTAAATTTCTTTTCAAAAAATCAAACTAAAAATGAAAAAATAAATAATAGTTGAAAAAAAAAAACTAAAAAACACGCTTTTATAGAAAATTCAACTAAAAAAAAGCGGCCAAGTGCGAGTCGGACTCGCCCTTGAAGGGTTCCGTAGCAGCAAGTAGCATAATATAAAAGTTCTTGTAGTTCGATGTATTTGAGTCTAAAGGTTAGGTAGGTAGTATAGGCGATGGAAATAAAAGCCAGAGAAAATTTTTACTACAGCGCGACCGAGGGCCTTGACGTTTTCGACTAGAGTTCCGCTGTCAATCTATTGAATTTAAATTTAGTTAAGATATCAATACTGCCAGTAGTTGTGACAAAAGAGGTCCCTCGTACGCGCTCTATTTTATTTAATTTAACAATTATAGTATAAAATATACAAAATGCAGTAACTTTATTATTACTTTACACAATATTAAATTGCGTCGCCTACAGGTAGGTTAGTATTTGAGTTGATTGAATGAAAGGTAAATTGCGGTTTACGATTTATGACGTATTAAAAAACTACTTACTAGATCTCGTTCAAACCAAGCCATCAAAAACAAAACTTGTAAAAAAAACCAAGTCTCGCAACTCAGTTCTTCTACTGTAAAAAGTTGTGAGATCCATGTAATACCAAGTCGGTTAATTTATTCAGTTCCTACTTAAGGGTCCTTCTGTCTTAAGTTATTACGTAATTACAGTGAACGAATATACTACTGGAATAAGCCTCTCAATACTATCTAACGTTAAATATCAGCACCAAAACTCACACAAATGCGAAGTATACATACACAAACCACTCACTACGGTATACAAACTCATCAATTGGACTACTGTCAAGCAGTTGTCCAGCCATGCGAAGTCGCTGACGGGATTGGTTCTCGGCATGACCCGATCACGGCTATTGGTTCTCGCGTCAGTGTCACTCAGTGTACTGTCTAATGCGTTGTCGCATTGTCAGTCAGGTTGTCAGGTGCTTGGATGGCATTACGTATGAGGGGGCCAATCATAAAAGAAATATTGTTTTCTGGACCAACTACATAATAATAATACTTACATATTAGCTATTTAATAATAATTCGGTTATAATGACAAAGGATAGTTACTGAATAAAACATTAAAATAATATATTTAGATTTTAGTTCAATCGTGGCTTTATTTAAAATATTTTATAAATTTGATACCAATAAAAAGACTTTTTAAACGAACATTTACAATCACCAGAATATTAATTTATTCCTACATTTTAATATGACTTTACGATTTAAAAAAATGTCGTTTCGAAGTCTATCAAAAAATTGTTTTCCTTTTAAAAACATTTCTAAATTTTGGAGTTATCATGTGGGGTATCGTATAGAGCTACACGCTAAAACGGATTTTCAATCTTTTTGTTTTGTGTAATTTTCGATTTATGACGAAGAATTAAAAAAAAATATTTTTCACTCTTTTATCTATACATATAGCAACAACAACATTATACTGTCTAAAATAGGATTAATTAACCTAACTAAGAATCAACATTAATAAAGGATTGTAAGTACGGACGTAAAAAAAGACGGATGTAATCCCAAGAACAAATTCAGTGAAGCACCCATAGTAATACCAACTCTGTATTCGTACAAGTACACACACCCACACATTGACACCATACTGCTATGACACTGACACCATCGCGAATCAAAAATTACAAAATTACGCACACATGGTAAGCGAGCTGTCATTGCTATGCTTCACTCTCGATTAGACAAGGTTACGTCCGTTCTTTTTTTACGTCCGTGATTGTAACTATAAAACTGCACAACTACAACCTTCTATTATGTATGTAATATCTAGAAAGAAACAATATGGTTTTATATAAGGTTTATATTTTTCGAATTGCTTAGAACTGATTGTTTGATAACAAATAAAAAAAAACTATTGAAATCAACAAAACTTTGGGGAAAATAATTGTACTCGTAGACTTAAAACCTTTGTTTGAAAACTCAAAATAGTAAAATGGTCTTATTTTGATATTACAATATTCGATCGTTATCCCTCAATAAATTGATAAATGTGCTGACTACATTATGCATTAATCAATCCATAAAGAAGATAAATAGATTTTGTATTTTTAAGATTTCGGTGCACTTTTACACATGAAATGTGATTCCATGATCCTTGGAACGATTATCTGTATGATTCTTGCACCACATGAAGGAATTTTAAAACCAAATTTATCCAAAAATCTTGTTTAATATAACTTTCGAAGCCAACGGCTGACCGTATGAATGACATCAAACTGACTGATTCGCGTTCTGGTTGAGTTTATAAGCCCCGCCCACCGCGGTTGAGTTTTCGTTGCGCTATTTTGAGGCATCAAAGATGCTTCCATGTGTATATTAGTTCATTGCGTAATTAGCTAACCTAACAAGTAACAACATCTTATAGTGACCATATTATCAATATTAAAAATCTTTTATGTTTTAAATAAATAGATCGACTTGGCAATCGCATGAAAACACAATGTACCTCACAAGTAATACCTACATATTGTATTAAATTTGATTGTTTAGTGCGATTGCCAAGTCAATCTATTTATTTAAAACATAAAAGATTTTTAATATTGATAATATGGTCACTATAAGATGTTGTTACTTGTTAGGTTAGCTAATTACGTAACAACTTAAGACAGAAGGACCCATAAGTAGGAACTGAATAAATTAACCGACTTGGTATTACATGGATCTCACAACTTTTTACAGTAGAAGAACTGAGTTGCGAGACTTGGTTTTTTTTACAAGTTTTGTTTTTGATGGCATCTCATTTCTTTTTGTAGATAGTTCTACTTTTTTTTCCTTTTACAAGTTACCTTTGAACATAATTATATCTAGGTACCTATCTACACCTATTATTCCATTATATTATATACAGGTACACTGATTCATTCACTGCAGATGTTACTTTGTTATACAGGTACAGTAATTCATTAACTGCAAATGTAACTTTGTAATCCTATATATTTATATGGGATTACAAAGTTATTTATGCAGTTGATGTATCTAGAAAACTAGACCGAAATTGCAAAATGTTTTAGTTTTTCCTTGATCTATACACAAAACACTAATTGTGTTCCAAATTTAAAGCTTCTATGCCTGCTAGAAGTGCCTTAGAGTTTTGATGATCGGTCAGTCAGTCAGTGAGTGACGAAATTAAGAAACTTTGACTAGTTATAATTCTTAAACTACTGGTTCAAATCGAATGAAATTTGAAATATAACGTGTTTATACAATGCCTGCTTGGTAACTAAAAATTCAGGCTTCTAGCTTTATCCACAACGAAGTTATAGGGGGTCGAAAATGGCCTGAATTGCTTCGAGAAAAGGATGGTACGGCCGTGCCGCTTTGTTGCTCGACTTGGCGGGGGCACTGCCGTGCCCCCAGATAGTTTCGGAAAAAAGTGGCTGTGACATACGGACGGACAGACAGACAGACATGACGAATCTATAAGGGTTTCGTTTTTTGCCATTTTGGCTACGGAACCCTAAAAAGAAAATAAATTTGAATTAAAAATCGTCTAACTGTAATAAAAGCGTGGGGTTGCATGGTGTCAATAAGTAGAAGGGATAATATCTTTAAAAGCACCCCACGCTTTTTTTACAACTAAGTACACGATTTTTAATTCAATTTTTTTTTTAGTTGGATTTTCTATAAAAGTGTGTTTTTTAGTTTTTTTAATTCTTGCTGAGTGAATGATGAGTCAAATGAGCAGCACCTCGCATCAAAGTTGTGTTGAAGAAAATCAAAAACAAAAATATGCAAAGTAGACGCTATTTTATTAGCGTTTCCTAAGAATTTCAACAAAATTACATACTGATAATTATAAAATAACTATCTGAGAGGTTTTAGAAAAAAAAAATCAAATAAAATAATATCAAATGTGTGGACTCAGCAGGAAAAAGTAGGAGTACACCATTCACACACATACACAAACACACTTATGTAGTATATTATATTTGTCATATTACATAAATATATCACATGTACATCACGCATACATACATACATACACACGGAATGGAACCTGGTTCTACGTCACTCTGTGACGTCACACCACTCCCGCACTCCGTCTCCCGCACCGGGCACCCGCTCGGGCTGCGCGCGCGGCGCCTCCGTCCCACATGTATGTGAGCTGTGGTATTCCGGCGTTTCCGAGGCCGGTTACCGGATACCTCGCGTCACACGACACCGTCCATTCGTGTATTATTGTTTATGTATAGTATTTGTAGATGATGTATGAAAGTATGAATTGCTCATAGCCCGGCGGTTTGCGTCGATTCTAAGCGATCGACAAAGTTAAGCAACAGCGGGCGCGGTCGGTAGTTGGATGGGTGACCGCTAGTGGCAAAAAATTCTTGAGCGCTTCCGTGCTTCGGAGGGCACGTAAAGCCGTCGGTCCTGGTTGTTATCTATTTATTTATCAGGTTACACCAATAAAGTGGACACTCACACTCAAAATACAACAAAGAAAAAAAAAACATTCTCGAGTGTCACCTCAATTACAGGTGTACAGTACATAGGCTTTGCGTACTTTAGCGCATGTAAGACAGAGATGGCAACAAACATGCTAACGTATGACTGAGACACAATACACCGCGTATCGAGTATTGGCGAATTATGTTACTGCGCACTGCAGCCTTCTGCGCGAAGTTCGGACGCGCCAAGATACAGCGGCCGAACTGTAAACAGCATGCACAATCAAATATAATCAATAGAATTTACAAATTATAGTCATTCATAACTCATAATAAAACTCATAATAATATTCATAATAAAATTGCATAAAAACAAATTAGGGAAAGTATTTTAACAATTACATCTTAAATATCATTTATACAATAAAAAATATAATAAAATAAATTAATAAAAATTCAACAAGTTACATAATTAAAATTAAAATTATTAAAATTAAACAAATTTCATTTAATAAAATAAGAGGTAAATTAATTTTAATAATGTGTATATAAATTATTATTATTTGTTTCGATTAAGAACAAAATGTTTGAATTTATAGTGACTATTTGAAAAAAATATCTAATAATGGTAGTGCTTCCTTAAAATCATTGTTCGTCCTTTTGTCATGATTACAAGGAAGATAAGGATGGGCTATATTTACACTTATATTATGAACGGCATTATATTGTCTCATAGCTGTTTAGAGGGCTATAGTGACCCAGATTTGTCCGCGAAGGTCTTTCGACAAACGGTTTATATTCTAGCGTTTTGGTATCCCTCTAGGTACACAAATATTCACTTTCGCTAAGAGATTACTATTATTATCGTATTATATTACGGCATTACGCTATTATTATCGTAACAGCCTGTCCATATGAGGCGTTTTACGCGCGAGCGGACTCGCGCGCTACTCTTTTGTGTTGCGTCCAGATGTCGCGTTTTACGCGCGTACCTACGCGCCAGTTTTTGGAAGGGACTAGTGGACATGGAGGTAGACAAAGCAGTTGTATTGTGGCTTGCATATCGTCCTAAACAAAGAGAAAATCGACAATTTAACGTGCACCCAATTCTACATGACAGAATGACGCATAGCATGTTTATAACATTATACCCAAAGCTCAGAGAACACAGTGAAAAGTTTTTTAACTACTTTCGGATGTCAATAACATCTTTCGATTATTTACTAACAATTATACAAGAATTATTCCCAGTTCCTACGAATAATCTGGAGATTCCATATGCCTACTGTAGAGGTAGATTTCCGAATAAACTTGTATTACCATTAGCAAAAACTGCCAAACATAGTAAAAATTGTTATTGCATGGCAGTTTTAAAATTTACAATAAATTAAGTAATGAAATAAAAGATAAACCTTATAATATAAAATTTAAGAAAGCATTAATAACAGATTGACATCTACTGCGCGTCGCTCGCGCGATTACGCGCGAGTCGAGAGTCCGACGTGTTGCACGCTTTTTACGCACGAGTGAGGAAACGCGCGAGAACATCTGGACGGGATGTATGTAGCTCTAGTATCTCGGTTACGCGCGAGTGACTACGTGCGAGTCCGCTCGCGCGTAAAACGCCTCATCTGGACAGGCTCTAAGATAACAGTCGTTAAGTCATGTCGGAGGCCCTCGGGCGGCATGAAAACTTCCGACACTTGGGTTGGTCACTAACCCCTCCACCAATCCGCACTGGAGCACCGTGGTGGAGTATGCTCTAGGCCTCCTCGCGAGGAGAGACCCGTGCCCAGTAGTGGGCTATTAATGGGTTGAAGCCAAATAGTATTTGTATACCTATAGTTTTTATACATATGGTATCATTTCATTTTGTATTAACTTGTATGTATTAGTTTGTAATATTTTTATTTGTGTATTTTATCTATGGGCCTTAGTCGCCTGAAAATAAAATTGAAATAAAATAAATATACTTACCTTGTCTATGAAACAAATATTATCTGGTTTATAAGCAGGTAGGTATGCGTAATTATCAAATCTGGAATGACATACAACAAAAAACTTGAGATTCGGTTACTCGTTATTGTTTGGGTAGCAGAATGCGCTGCAATATGCCTTCATTTTAGTTAATACCGTTTAGCACGACGCAGCGCGTTGTATCGAACTAACGTGTGACATGTGTGCTAGGACTAGGGATTACATACGAATTTTCTGAATTACCCCGACACCAGTGCCCGACACGTCGAACGCGGCATGTACCACAGAAGAAATAATAGTAAGTACTTATAACTTGTAACTTCATAGGTACCGAAAGTGCGGAGTGCGCCAGGCGTTCATACTTAGGTAGGTTCTACTATTTTGTGAAAGATCTGACGAAACTGACGTTTCAAACATTTCACTATCGCGTATATGGTATCTAAATACCTACTTTAAGTTATTTAAGTACTTAAACTAATAAGTAGGAGGATCAGTTTGCATACAATTATTTTTAAATTTTTAGTCATTACGTTTGAAGGCGGTTCAATTTTATTCATTCAAGATTGGCAGACGACAAAGTTATTTTAATCATTCAATTGGCACACGACTACACATTTCGATATAAAATATCTTGTCATAGCTACTTGAGCTTAGAACGCACATAATTTATAAAATGACGTAAATCAATGTACTATTACAGATCCGTATCTAATTGAAAAGAAAAACTTCGCATTCCGTCGCCAATGTCGCCATACACGTCGCGGCGGTCAATGGTGTGAGTAGTGTGAGTACTGCCGTGATCACCGTGATGCCGTCACTGATCCGAGTGGTCAGTGACGGCGCCAGGCGTCGCGCGACATCTTCTACACATCTCCCCTCTTGCGATCCACTTGCAGCTTGCATTTGCTATTTAACTATATCTGTTTTAGGCGCTGATAAGTCATTTGTTTTTTTGGTATGGACTATGGACTGATGTTCAGAGGCGTAGCTAGGTGACCAAAGGCCCTGGTGCAAAAAAGAAACAAAGGCCCTAACTAAACTGTAGGTTTTATTAAGTCAAAGTACTTATAAATAAATAATAATTTCCTTTTTTTGTAATATTTTTTTAAAAGATGTGCGAGGAGTTTCTTTCGGCTTTTCTTCTCCTCCATGACAAAGCACCCTTCCGAAAAGCTGGTAGATAAAAAAATGATGACGTGCATAAGTGTATCAGTGATACCGATATGAATAAAATATTTTGACTTTGACTTTGAATAAATACTTTAAAGGTAGAAAACTACCAGTTTTACATCAGCTCTTATCTTGCACTGCATTTCACAGCAAAACTACTTACTATGTAATTTGTCGGATAAATGTGAAAACAATAATATTATGTCTTTTTTAATAAAAAGAAGTTTATTTATACAGGGAAAAAAATACTTTAGTTGGAGAAAAAGTACCCTGAATATTGATGATGGCTTTTACTGAAAGGAAACATTCCTTTATTTTCAAAACTAAGTAAAACTACATTCAAAGATAAATGAAAATTCACCTGCTCAAGCAGGTTTTTTTCACATTTCGATACCCGGCTCAAGCCAAGCTCAAGCAAGGGTATTTTTATGATGCCAACCGAAAGGTTCATTCGTAAGGATCAATTCCTGTTAAACAATATACTTAGTATCTTATTTAAATTAAAGGAAGACAAAAAATAAATGTTCGTGTAAAATTCCTACTTATAATATAATATAATATGTAATTAACCTATGAATTGCTCAAAATGAGACCCCTTTTTACGTACCTATGCACTTTATTCTTCGAATAATTTCTCTTCGTGTCGCCTTTTGTATCGAGTTATGGTAAATATTTAAAATTAAAATAATATTTTGAACTTCGGTTTTTAATTCTTCTACTGACCCGTAGTACCTATAATTATGTATAAGCCCGAGGTATGATTTATGGGGGATAAAATCAAACTACGTTACGTTATGCTCATGTACCAACTACCAACCAAGAATCTAGATAGTGTTATTACCTACTGATTTACTACCAACCAAGAACCTAGATGGCGTTGTTACTGATTTACTAATCTACAAGTGTCTTGTCAGAGCGACAGTGATAGATTTATTCTATCCCTGTCGCTCTTCCGCATATTAATTGGCATGACAAGAGAAATAGCAATAATAACTTAATGTGCATGATCGTAATATAGATATCCCTGTTGTGCCTATGCTAAATACCGAAGAGTAAATAAGACAGCCACATACTATGATTGTACTGTCGCACCCTCGAAGACTTCTGGTCGTCTAGTAACTCGCTTTAATTAATAAACGACGGCAAAAAGTGTCTTTACAACTTTTCGTCTTAATTTTTTCCGTCTAGCCCCCTTTCGCAACGCGCGTTATGGATCTTCGTTCCAAAAATGGCTATGTTGAATATGACAATTACGACCTGACATGTCTCTTTATGGGCTACAACCATAGGCTACAACTTTTATTGGAAACATTTTTCCGTAAAATCAATATTTTGACAAATAAACGTGAAAAATTAAAAACATTTTTTTTCAAGGGGACCTTGAAAATGAAATATGCGGGTATTTTACCTATGATATTCGTTATCAGCACGTCAAAAATGTCAAAATACATAGCTATACCAAAATTCAGATCAAAGGGAGTATGGGTAAAAGGAAGCTTTTGTTTTTTTTTATAGCCTGAAGGGCAGACGAAAAAGCTTACAGGCCACTTGATGGTAAGTGGTTACCGTCGCCTATGGACATGAGCAACACCAGAGGAATCGCCAATGCAACGCCGACCCTGAAGGAGAACTCTTTTTACACCTTTTTTGAAGAACCCCATGTCATACCGCTCCGGGAATACCTCAGAAGGAAGTTCATTCCACAGTTTGCAGGTACGTGGCAAAAAAGTTGGTGAGAATCGGACCGTAGAGGTTCTCCACAACTCCAATCGGTGTGGGTGGAACTTCAATCTTCGGCGAGTGGTGCAATGATGAAAAGAAGACGTAGGCATCCAGTCGAACAATTCCTCGGAGCACTCACCGTTGTAAAGTCGGTAGAACACGCAGAGAGAACCGATGTCTCTTCTGAAACTCCAGTGTCCAGTAACCTAACCTATGAGTGATTCGTGGGTCGTTGACAACTCGGACCGCGCGCTTCTGTATGGCGTCAAATGGGTTAAGCTGGTATTGCGGCGCCCCAGCCCAGAGGTGGGAGCAGTACTCCATATGGGGCCTGACTTGAGCTTTATAAAGCATAAGCAGGTGCCTCGCAGTGAAGTACTGCTTAACCCGATTCAGGACACCAAGCTTCTTGGAGGCCAGCTTAGCCTTGGCCTCTAAATGACGCCGATACTGCACATCACTCGAGATGTCAACTCCCAGAATCCCGACCCTTTTACTCACGGTGTTCTTAGCGGTAAACGCGCAAACTTGTGTCGTCGTCGTGGGGTTGAACTGGACCAAATTAAGTCGACCCCATTCCGAGACATGCTCCAGAGAGTTCTCGACTTCAGACACAAGTTTCATTCTGCTATCCGCCATTTGCAACTGAGAGGCATTGGCAGGGGCTGTGTAGTAGGCATCCCCTGTACTATCATCTGCATAGCAATGGATGCCACTTGTATGCTGCAGCATGTCATTGATATGCAGAATGAATAACGTAGGAGATAACACAGACCCTTGGGGGACGCCAGCATTTATAGGTTTCATATCTGAGCAACAACCGTCGAAAAAAAATCAAAGTCACAAAAAAAATCATAAACTTTGCACTTTATACTATAAAAAAGAAAATGCCACTTGAATATATAAAGTCATTCACTATAACAAAAGTCCGAGGTCAAAACCCACTAGGTACCTCTTAAAACAAGTATTCCTTCAAAATTCGCTGGTCTACTTCCGCACCGCGTTTCACCGACCACGGCACCTGCACGGCCTGCACCTCGCCTCCTCTCTCCTCTCCTCCTCTCCCCACCTCACCACACGTCTCATCTCATCTCACGGCTAACTTCAACCCACTCGTCGGTCTCATCTTATCATTTACTGCTTCTCTGTTGTTTTTCAGGTCTAAAATTCCTCCGTAATAACATACATTTGACAAGTCAAACCGTATTCATTTCGCGCCTTGTAGGTCAAGACGGATATTTTACTCGAAACGTCAAAAAAATCATATTTGATGCATAAAAAAACTATCCATCGTATGTGGAAAATGACCTTCACTATAAATACGTAAACGTATAGTTTTGGTAAACAATCCGCCTGAGACAAGCGACGCGACCGTGAGATGCGATGCTAATGAGTAAAAAAATGCTGGGCAAGTGTGTGTCAGGCCACGAGCAATGTAGGGTTCTGAAGTAATAAGTTTATCAACTATTACTCATTAACTACTTATGCTAACATAGCCCTGATAATTTTTTTTTTTTTTGTAAATTCATCATATAACTTATATTTTTTTTTTTTTTTACTTGTCATACTCCAACCGTTTAGCCGGCAGAGACACTTGACTCTAACCAAAATTAGCACTTTAAAGTCAAATATTTTGCAAACGGACCTCTAATTCCAAAAATGGTCTTAGAAGACCCATAATATTTTTGAAAGACCTTTTCAACGATTTCTCTAGACCACACTATAGGGTACGCGACGAATAAAAAATTCATCGTCACGTTACCTGTAGGGGAGGTACCCTGAAAAAAAATGTTTTTCAATATTTTATTCTACGATTCTAGAGTTTAATAAATATGTATATCCAAGCCAAATTACAGTTTTCTAGCACTAATGGTTTCGGCGCTTTGCTTCGGACAGACAGACGGACAGACATGATGAAACTACAAGGGTTCCGATTTTACTTCGGAACCCTTGTCGTTTCGTAATTTAGCTTAGATTACGTTCGGAACTGATTCATATGTAGTTCACAGCAGATGCTGATACCGTGCAGTTGTTTAGATTGTTTAGAATAGATACTTTGAGAAAGAAATTACATATCGGCTTAAAAGAGTCCATTAACTTTCCCGCCCGAAGACGTATTGGTGCGACTTAAAATATGTACTAACCCCAATCCCACGCCAAGCCTGATGGGTGTCGTAAGAGGCGACTAAATTCGGCCCGCTGGTGGGAGGACCCCTCGGAGAGATTATATTGGTAATGTCGGTTTTAACTGTTAACTCAGATTAACTTAACGCTAACTCTGATGGTCCTTCCTCAATACCACTACCAATACCAACGGATGAATGAACGCTTTGACACGCAACGCCAACGACATTAGCCAAAACATAGTTATCATTGATTAATTTTTACCGAAACAATTACTAGCAAGATTCTCGGCTCGACGTAGTGGGACTCGACGTAAAGGGAACCAATCGTTATATTTACAATTAGATATCTTTTTTACCTTTATGAAAATCCTTAACTAACTTCCGGAACTCCCAAAAAATAGGAAATTTATTTTCAAAACCGCTGCTGAGAAGAATGAGCAATCACGTTATTTTCAGTACCGTGATATCCCGGGACGAGAGTCGTTGTCGAGGCCAACTTTGTATCTAATAAATAAACACTTACACATCTTACGCTTATCTGGAGTAAGTGTGTGGAGAATAGTGGAGATAAACAATGGAGACTGATAATATCTGAAACTATAATACTAGCACTGCAATGAACTTTAATAATTATATTTCCAAGGAGCTATAACTTTATAATTAAGGAAATTCAATTTACATTTGAATCACTTTTTTAACTTCACGTGGAAATCTGATGCACGCAATCATTTTTCCTGTATAAATAGGTAATTAACGACTTCATATTACCCAATGTGTCATAATAATTGTCTACAGGTATTATACTATACTGTTACTACACTTCTAGATAAGCGATGCATGATATACTTATCTATATCCTTCGATCTACCTTTATAGTGATTGTAAAAAGTGAAAAATAATAAAATGAAAATTTTCGATACCTAGTATTGTAGGTAGTTTTGATATTTTATGGCAGTTAAACATTAAGTTTTTATTTTTTGTGTTGGTACTTACCTCTATAATAGCTTCATGGTACTTACCTCCGTAAAGCTACAAGTTATAGATATATTTTGTCTTCAATCGAAAACACATCATCAGGCCTTGAAATGGTGAATTTTAAACTGGTTTTATTACCAACAACATACACTGAAATATGGGTATTATTATATATTTACGAGTATATCCTGAACACGGTTTGAGGATATAACTCAGGGAGATAAGAACCGTGGTCTAGTTAACTCATACTATTTTTGAGCGAGTCCTATTTGCTAAACGAACTTACACCGTCTTTTTATTGTTATTTACCTATATATTATGTTTACTGTGGACAGCGTGGTTTAAGTAGCTCTGCCAGTAGCAGAGCAGGGAGGGGAACACTTCACTCAACCAAAATTAACACTTAAACTCTTTTTTTAAGGTTTCCAAGTAAAATCGGAACCCTTATAGTTTGATCATATCCGTCCGTCTGTCTGTCCGAAACAAAGCGCCGAGACCCTTAGTGCTAGAAAGCTGTAATTTGGCATGGTTAAAAAAACATTTTTTAGGATACCTCCCCTACCGGTAACGTAAGGATAATTTTTTTATTCGTCGCGTCCGGTGCCCTATAGGGTGGGGTATCGTTGAAAAGTTATTGCAAAAATATTATGGGCCTTTTAAGACCCATTTTTGGAATTAGGGATCCGTTTGCGAAATATTTGGCTTTAAAGTGCTAATTTTGGTTAGAGTCAAAGTCCAAATATTTTATTCATATAGGTATCACCTCTTTAATATAAGATCATTGGGTATCACTGATACACTTATGCACGTCATCATTTTTTTAACTACCAGCTTTTCGGAAGGGTGCTTTGTCATGGAGGAGAAGAAAAGCCGTAAAGAAACTCCTCAACACATCTTTTAAAAAATATGTTACAAAAATATTTACTAATCTGCGTGGACTATCAAGTCAAGTGCCCCCCCCCCCCCGCCGGCTAAACAGTTGGAGTTGGACCAGTGAAAAAATTCTCAAAAATAGGTTAATGATGAATTTACAAGGAAAACGGCTATGCTATCTAATGTTAGTAATATGTAGTTAATGAGTAATAGTCCTCAGTAATAGTCGATACATTTCGGAACCCTACATTGCGCGTGGCCTGATTCGCACTTGCCCGGTTTTTTAATTCCGCAAAGCAAATTGACATTTCTAGTATTACAAGTTTTTATTGTTTTCTAAATAGCGATGTGCCACAATAGGTAAAATGTACCTAATCAATATTTTTCGATTTTTGTGTTAAAAACTAATATCGCAGTAATTACAATTATAACGCAACTTATTTATAATATTTTATATGCCCTGACTCAGAAATTCAACTATAATCGTATATATACGAATTCTATGAAGTATAAAATATTCGATTTATTTATAGAAATATTTATCGGAAAAGTCCGTCATCCTAGGAGTCTCTCTTTACGTTACGTAACGTTTATTGAACTTTATTAATAATTTTATCCATCAGTAATCTTGACTAAAAAATTTAATACGAAATTTTTACCGATAACACAAATAAATACCTTACGATTCATATAACTGGAATCATGAAAACATCACTAGCAAAAAAACAGGCAACATTATTTTTACATTTGACATTAGCATGTGTCAGTTCACTTTCATCGTCATCATCCTGCAGATTTCTCAATTATATTTTTGGTCGGCGCAATATGTTGTCGGCGCAATTCGTTTGATAAGGAAGTGTGATCCTTATCAGCCGACATCTTTACACTAACTGTCTTATCTTTCATATCATCTCTAACACAATCCATCCATCTTTTCTTTGGTCGCCCTCGTTCCCTTTCTCTATCCATCACATTCATATCCATCACTCTTCTCGTCACATGCGTTTCTTCTCGCCTCATCACATGCCCATACCACGACATTTGGTTCCCTTTCAATTTTTCTGTAATTTTTGCCACGTTCAAACTTCCTCTAATATACTCATTCTTTACTTTATCCATTCTCGTCACTTCACACATCCACCTCAATATTCTCATCTTCTGACATGTAATCGTCTCTCATCCGTCTTCTTTGTAGCCCAACATTCTGATCCATACGACGAACTCCATTGATCCGATGTGTCACATCCAGGTCAATGTCACCATTCTTTTGAATGGTAGAGCCAAAGTACCGAAAATCAGAGCATATAGGATTGGAGATACCACCGAAGTTACGTACGTGTTGTACGTGGTTTTGGTTCTGCTTACTTTCAGGCCAACACTTTCCAGCTGTTGTCGCCATTCCTTCAGTCTGCTTTGAATCTCGGTCATCCGCAAACAGCATGCACCAAGGAGCCTCCTCTTTCATGTCCGATGTAAGGGCGTCTATAAACAAGACCAAGGGGTATGGGCTCAAGGCTGAACCCTGGTGCAGCCCCACGGCCACATCGAAACTATTAGTAGGGGTGTAGCGACCCTACATTTGTATAATATTCTTGTAAATACACAACCCTAATTTGTTACCATGGCATTTATAAATAACACCATTGTCATTCATTCATCTTTTTCACGTCTTTCTGTTGTAATTTTATTAAACTCTTTAATCTTGTTCGGAGTCCTATTTATTTCAACACGCATACCACATTGGTGACCCACGACGAGGAGTTAGTAAGCATGACGTCAACTCCAAAAGATAGTTGTGAGGATTGCACGGCCGGAACATCTTTCGTCAGTCGTGTTGCAGTCCGACTCCCAGCATTTTGGCCGGAAGAACCCGACGTGTGGTTCGCGCAGGTGGAGGCGCAGTTCGACCTCGCAGGTATATCAGTCGATTCAATCAAATTTAATATGGTAATTGCCAACTTAGACCACAAATACGCCAGAGAGGTAAAAGACATAATCACTAACCCTCCCAGCGGGCAGGTACGAGAAGTTGAAGGAGGAATTGGTAAAGAGAATTTTGACGTCAAGAGACCAACGCTTGCGTCAACTACTGACTCACGAAGAATTAGGTGATCGTAAGCCCAGTCAATTTTTACGTCACTTACGGACGTTGGCATCCAATAGCGTATCCGACGAATTTCTTCGAAGCCTGTGGTCAAGTAGATTGCCTGCGAGTGTCCAATCAATTATCGCGACACAGTCTTCTACAAGTTTGGATGAAGTAGCTGATCTTGCTGATAAGATTTATGAGGTGACGCCTTCGCTTCAAGTTCAGGCCGTCATCGCTACGAATGCCGCAGCAGTAACGACGGTTAACGTTGACGATTTGGTCAAGAAAATAGACGAGTTGGTCACATCTCGAGTGGACAGCATACTCGCCGAGGTCGCATTTCATCAACGTCGCAGTCGATCGCCTCAATACAGTCGTCATCATCAAAGAAGGCAGCGAAGTCGAAGCAGATATTTTTGTTGGTACCATCAACGGTTTGGCGCACATGCTACAAAATGCGTGGCGCCGTGTGACTTCAACACCAAGCCGGAAAACACGCGGGACAGTCAATAGAGACGGCGACTGGCTGTCCTGAGGTACTTGGAGGTCGTCTTTTTGTTACCGACAGAAGAACTAAGATTCAGTATTTAATGACACGGTTCGGAGTGCTTTACAGCCTCCTTATTCAGGACCATATGAAGTGTTAGCTAGAGGTGACAAAACTTTTACTATAAAATTACCCAGGGGTTCGGTTGTGGTCAGTGTAGACAGGATCAAGCCAGCACACATCTTGTCACATGACACAGACGTCACACATGCCAATCACAATAGTCATCACTCACATATCACTCCAGCAACTCCAACATCTACACAGCATCACACAACTCGTTCTGGTCGTCCGATTCGGAAGCCAGTTCGGTTTGCAGACGGAGTATAACTCTCCCAGGGGGGTGATGTAGCGACCCTACATTTGTATAATATTCTTGTAAATACACAACCCTAATTTGTTACCATGGCATTTATAAATAACACCATTGTCATTCATTCATCTTTTTCACGTCTTTCTGTTGTAATTTTATTAAACTCTTTAATCTTGTTCGGAGTCCTATTTATTTCAACACGCATACCACAGGGGTGCCGGCCGCCGACCTAACCTTTGTTCTAGATTGCCTTGATTGATTGATTAGATACATCGCTCGGATCAACTGTAGATATTTCCCTGGTATTCCTTTCTCTTTAAGGACCCACCACAATGCCACACAAGGTATTCGGTCGTATGCCTTTTCGAGGTTAACGAACACCATGTGCAAGTTTTTATTTTCCTCCCTGAATTTCTCGCATAGCTGGCGAATCGAAAAAATAGCATCCGTTTTTCTTCGACCAGGCATAAAACTGAATTGGTTGTGCGAAATTTCACTCTCCTCTCTCAGTCGTCTCTCTATCACTTTTACCAGCTTTCATAGTATGTGACATTAGGTTTATTTGTATAGAAGGGCACCAGTAAGCTGCTGCACCATTCCTCAGGGATTGTCTCCTCCTGCAGCAATTTATTGAAGAATAAAGCCAACCACTTCCATCCGTCCGCCTGCAGTGTCTTCCATACTTCTATCGGAATCTCGTCTGATTCGACCGCTTTTCCATTCATCATCCCTTTTATTGATCTTTTCACATCATCCACACTTGATTTCTCTCACTAAACCCATGCTTACTAGTTTTTCTTCAAGCACTCTGCTCCAGTCATTCTCTTCATTCATTAAATTTTCGAAGTATGCCTTCCACCTATCTTTTATTTGTTCATCATCTGCAAGAACCTTTTCAGTTTCATTTCTAATAATTTTTTTATGAGACACATCCTTGGTTTTCGGAGTTGCACCGAACAGCTCAGCGATTATGCATTATTGCATCGCAGCATATTTTGTCGCGCGATGCTTTTCCTAATTAATTAAACATATATATTATAGTTAGTACGTAACCAGCCACCATTCGGACGCCGCGTATTCACTACCGAAGCTCCCCCCTAGTATCACTGCAATCTTTGATGTGGTTCAAACGTTGACGACTGACAAGAACTACTACATTTATGCGTCTTCGCTTCAATACATCCGCTAACTCTCTTGCTCTTCCAGTCATCGTTCCAACTTTCCAACTTTCAAACCTCACTCTTATTTCCCGAGCTCGCTTCTTACGTTGCCCCCGCCCGGGCGCCCGGGTTGGTACCGGTGCAACAACCCTTGTCCATTTCCCACAGGAGCCGGGTGCTGCGGGTACTGCCCCTGCGCGTCGCCTGAAGGGTACGCAGAAGCCCTTACGCGCATTCCATTTGAATCCTCCATATTGCAAAAATGTGTCAATTCACTTTACGGAATTAAAAAAACAGAGTTTAAAAGCTTAATATTACGCAAACCGCAAACGAACCCCTGAATCGAAAAATGGTCTTCGCAGACCCATACTATTTTCGTTAGATCTTATTAACTAGGTATATCCCACACTATGGGGAAGACGAGAAAAAAATTTCATTCCCACATGTATGGGAGGTACCAACCCTGTAATATATTTTTAAAAAAGATTTTACCTATCATTATTTGAAGGCGTTTTAAATATGTATACCCAAGCCAAATTAAAGTTTTCCAGTTTCTAGCACTAGTCTCAGGTCTCAACGCTATGTTGCGGATTCTTGTATGTTGCGGATTCTTGTGATATATATCCTTATAGGGACTATTTATGATCATTGTAAACGTAAAGTTTACAGAATTGAAATGCTGTATGCATGGCTACTTGCTGGTGGTGAGGAACTCACCCTCGCCGTGAGGCGCAAGCAGGCGCTGCGCCGCGGCGCCGCCGGCCAGTCAATCGGTGGGTCGAGTCAACACACGGACGCAACACAGCGAAACAATACTACTCACACCGTACACAACACGAGTGACGAGACACGAGCGCGCGGCGTGCTACGAGCCGGAGCGCCGCCATTGGCCGTGCGCACGTGGCCTGATCTCGCACCATGGCAACGCGCCTCGCTCCCCGCGCCGCGCACCCCCTCTAGATATTCGCACACAAGGAGCCGCCTCTCCTGACTCACTCACAGTCGCGCCGCAATTCCGCGACGGATCGCCGCCGGTTCGAGAGAGCTTTCGTGCTCGTATTACAGATCGTACTTCGAATGCCGGTCGATACCCGTAAACCCTTGCGGCGACGAACCTTCATAATAACTATCTTCGCGAGTAGCTTCCCTGTCGATTACTGTGTATCGACTACTCTGAAACGTCGCTTAACGGGAGAAATTAAGTAGGATCCTAGCCTATAATATTAAAGAATTCCCGAACACTGCCGGACTGCATCGGCACCTGGCCTGGCCACTGGCACACCAGTGTCCTCAGATTTACTAGAAGTTCGGAAATGTAAGTACTCATAACATACATAATAACTTGATCTTGAACAATAATGCTGTTATTGTCCAGTCGATTCCTTGTTACTCGATGAGTCGACGACAATATTAGCAGTCGAGACACATCCCGTTACACTTGCATCACATTACAACAGCGAAGTATTATTTATTGTCCGCATGTCCGCAATATTAAACTGCGACTTGCGACTTGCGACTGCGATTCAGCGATTGCGACTGCACGACTGCACGAGTGAGTGCATCGCGGGCCGCGGCCTGGAAAGACTTGCGGCCGGCACGACTAGTGACCACGGACCATGTCATTGTCGAAATGTCGACAATCAGTCAGTCAGACTCGCTCGAGTCGAGATTACGGCCGGTCGCATGGCCGTTCGTCGTGCTGGTGTGCTGCACGGAGCCACGGAGTCGGGACCGGAGTGATCGACAAAGAAAATATTTTAGAACAAAAGCGGAGATAGCATGAATGAATGTTACTGTGGTTGGGTTATAGGTTATAGATGTTCAGTTTTATTGGATTTTATTTCATCCAAATTATTACCTCCTTCAGATAACATCTTGTCATGTATGATAGCAAATGATTAAATTTGCTACAAATTATTCATATCTATAGGAAGGTACTTACTTAGTTTAAAAATATTAATGTGATTTAATTACATAGTTAACTGTGTTGATAAAATTAATATAAATTATTGGCAATGAAAAATGCAATTATTCTTTAATATTTTTTGACTTGAACGGTTAGCGGCCCCCTTCGAGTGCAAAGTGTGCAAACATAACGTCTTTAGTCTGTTCTGACTCCTGAGTCCTGGCTGTCCCGGCTAGTAGGGCGCGTGTTGCACGGGTCACTTCACGTACTCTTCAAGGAACAAGTCATCATTTTTACCCGACTCCTTGGCAGGTTATGTTTTTCGTGCGTATATTGTATGCATGTAGGCCCGCTGGTGGTAGGGCCCCTCGAGGGATTATATTGATGTTAACAATACCATTATTACCATTATCATTTCTCCACGGGGTTCGCCTGGATAGCTACCACCCTTGAGCATGAGTCAGCCGCCAAACGACTCGTCGTGTTTCGGCTAGGGGCTTGAGAGCCAGTTCTTTCTTTCTTTTTCTTCTCTCTTTCCTAGCCGGCAACGCATCAGTGACGCCTTTGGTGTTGCTGATGTCCATGGGCGACGATAGCCACTTACCATCAGGTGGATCGTCAGCTCGTTTGCCGCCTATTTCCATAAAAAAATGCGTGTAATATTCTTTAGTACCTCATATCTTCCAAACCGTTGGACGGATTTGTCTTATTTCGTCTGTCTTATTTCGTCTATGATTCGTCTTGAACTTGATAACCCAAGTGTTCTCACTAAAGTGAAATAAAAAAAAACAAATATGGCGGCTGTGAGATGCCATTGAAGTATTAAAAAATAAAAATATATCGAATAATACAATATGGTTTATTCCTTATTCTAAGCAATATGGGTATCAAATTAAAGAGCTCAGCATAAGGATTTTAAAAAGGTACTTATATCCTACATATACGTATATAGAACTGTAGACAGGCTGTTCAGTAAATACTAAAGACGGACGTAGGTATATTATATGGACCCCAAGTGGTGCCAACGCATTTTATTCCACAAGCGAGACAAGTAGATGTCATTTTTGAAAAACCCCGACCGGAACACATAATAACGCATATTGTTTATTGTGCACAGTTAAAACATTTTCATTATTTACGTTTGAACTTTATTTGAGTTTATTTAAATTATAATTGGTAAATAAATATATTTTTAACTTACATTTAGCGCCTGTGAGTAACGCTTACTGGCGAATCACTTGGTTTACACATAAATAGTGCACACACGTACTATTCACTTTCAGACAGGCGCTAAACAAATTCGTCAGTTTTTGCGTTTAAAGCGTCTGACAATCCCTCTGGTCCATGAAAAGTGTCTGACGCTTTATGATACTAGTTTAGAATAATATTCTACAAGATATATATAAAAATCAGCCATTTAAGTAAAGTTACTCTTATTTTTAGTTACCTTTCTCACCTGGTACAGTGCGACCAACTTATCTGTGAAATGGCGAAAATTGGAACTAATGCCGCCCCATTCATAAGTTCTCTGTGTTCATTCATTGACATTTACTACGTCTCGAATTGCGTCCAGTGATTGGTCCAATGCGTTCGACAGCGCCCTCCGTTAATTCACAGATAAGTTGGAGGCACTGTACCTGCCCAGGTGTCACAGGGCAAGCTTCACAAACACGCAAGGTATTCAAAGTACACTAGACGCTACTGCAGCGTTTCTTAACCCCGGGTCGCGACCCAAAATTGGGTCGCGGGCGATACTGGGATGGGTCGCCATATTAGCACACTTTATTGGATAATCAAAATTACTAACTTAGATGGCATAAAATTGATTAGTATCAATTATTAAGCGCCGTTTGTTGATAAAAGCACGCTCTTTTTTCTCCCAATTTCAAGCGAATCACGTGTAGTTACTACTAAAAGTAGTAACAAAAGTAGAAAGTTATTATTATATTAATAGACCAGTGCCGATAGCTTTAAAAACGGTAAAAAGTGAAAAAAATTATAGTAGGATGAAACCCATTGTAAAAGGAAGAGAATATTACAAATATTAAAGGAAAAATAATTTACGGGCGATCTGAGGTCGGAAGTGGGGGGAAGCGGGATTTAAGGGTAAAAAACGGTTTATCTCGATTTCCGGCAAAACTACAAGTCTTATGGAAAAAAGTTAAATCCCAAAGTTGTAGGTAATAAAAAGATCTACTTACAACTTTTGTATTTACACTTTTTTACATAACCTCAAAATTTATGTGAAAAATTCAAATAACCAAGTTTTTGGTATTTTATTTTTATCTTTTACTTTTTTTTTACGAAATTGGTGAAAACTTATCTTTGTATGTTACAAACCTACTGTATTTTTTTTTGATTTAAAATATTTCTTTTTTCACCTTATTGGAAAAGTTGTAAGTTGTACTTAATATCGAAAAAGCACCCTAATTTTCAGTCGAAAAATCTCACGTCAAAATATCTGCTTTTTCAAAAAAGTCGGGGGCTTTTTATTTATTGAAATCTCTACTTTCTGAAGGTATATAAAAATATACACTACTATGGTAAATGTTCTCAGAAAATGCAATGAAACCACAACTATTTTCGCAAAAAAAAATTCGGATTCGAGTTTTTAATTTTTTTTTAATCATTATGTAAAATTTTGAGCTATTTATTAAAAGTTTCACTTTAATTAATCGAAAAACGTAAGATTCCATGTCAAATTGATAAGCAAAAAAATTACAAATCCATAAAACATTAAGATTTCAAAAACCATGCGAAAATAGCTGTCGTTTCATTGCATTTTCTGAGAACATTTACCATAAATAAATATAAAAAAGCCCCCGAGTTTTTTAAAAAAGCAGATATTGTGACGTGAAATTTTTCGACTGAAAATTAGGGTGCTTTTTCGATATTAAGTACAACTTACAACTTTTCCAATAAGGTGAAAAAAGAAATATTTTAAATCAAAAAAATGACAGTAGGTTTGTAACATACAAAGATAAGTTTTCACCAAATTTCGTGAAAAAAAATGTAAAAAGATAAAAATAAAAAACCAAAAACTTGGTTATTTGAATTTCACATAAATTTTGATGTTATGTAAAAAAGTGTAAATACAAAAGTTGTAAGTAGATCTTTTTATTACCTACAACTTTGGGATTTAACTTTTTTCCATAGGACTTGTAGTTTTGCCGGAAATCGAGATAAACCGTTTTTTACCCTTAAATCCCGCTTCCCCCCACTTCCGACCTCAGACCGCCGGTAAATTATTTTTCCTTTAATATTTGTAATATTTTCTTCCTTTTGCAATGGGTTTCATCCTACTATAATTTTTTTCACTTTTTACCGTTTTTAAAGCTATCGGCACTGGTCTATTAATATAATAATAACTTTCTACTTTTGTTACTACTTTCAGTTGTAACTACACGTGATTCGCTTGAAATCGGGAGAAAAAAGAGCGTGCTTTTATCAACAAACATGCTAGAAACTTGAGTTGTTTGCTGAGTTGTCTCCGCGTGAGTCGTGCGTTCGCCGGTGTCACTCCCTTTCGACCCACAGCCTACCACATGCTGCCATTCCGCAATAGTCTATAGTACCAGAGTGATAGTACGGTGGGTTCCGAGTCAAAATATCGGCAATTACGGCGCTTAATAATTGATACTAATCAATTTTATGCCATCTAAGTTAGTAATTTTGATTATCCAATAAAGTGTGCTAATATGGCGACCCATCCCAGTATCGCCCGCGACCCAATTTTGGGTCGCGACCCGGGGTTAAGAAACGCTGCCATAAAACATTAAGATTTCAAAAACCATGCGAAAATAGTTGTTGTTTCATTGCATTTTCTGAGAACATTTACCATAGTAGTGTACATATTTTTTATATACCATCAGGAAGTAGATTTCAACGAATAAAAAACGCGCGCAGATTTTATTTAAAAAGCAGATATTTTGACGTGAGATTTTTCGTTTGAAAATTAGGGTGCTTTTCGATATTAAGTCAAAATAGGGTGAAAAAAGAAATATTTTAAATCAAAAAAATTACAGTACGTTTGTAACATACAAAAGTAAGTTTTCACCAAATTTTGTGAAAAAAAAATTGTAAAAGATAAAAATAAAAAACAAAAAACTTGGTTATTTTAATTTTTTACATAAATTTTGAGGTTATGTAAAAAAGTGTAAATACAAAAGTTGTAGATCTTTTTATTACCTACAACTTTCTATTTAACTTTTTCCATAGGACTTGTAGTTTTGCCGGAAATCGAGATAAACCGTATTTTACCCTTAAACCGCCCCTCCCTCCCACTTCCCGTCCTCAGATCGCCCGTAAATTATTTTTCCTTTAATTCTTGTTATATTCTCTTTCTTTTGCAATTGGTTTCATCGTACTATAATTTTTTTTGGTTTCAAAAATTATCGGCACTGGTCTATAACGCTTGAAGATAAATTAAACATTAGGGTCGCGGGCTTCAAATATATTTATATTTTGGGTCGCCAGCTAAAAAGGTTAAGAAACGCTGCGCTACTGAATAGTTGAGGTTTCATCCATGTGAAAATAAGTCATGTCTGATCGCTCTGGGCCATTGGTCTATCACTCTTCACTCTCACTAGTTTCAAGTTTGAAGTCAGTGCTATTCACTGGATCACGCTGGACGCTGACAAAGTGGTAGAATAAAATAAACAAAAATAGGTAGTGTAGATACCTACCTTCTCTACCCGTAAAGTGGGATGAATTATTTATTTCTTACCTGCACTATTTTGGTCAAAAATAGTGATGAACCTGAAATTAAAATGTGCATTATAAGCAAAATGAAATGTAGTAGGTACCTAGGTGGTAATTTGGAATGTAATATGTATGATGCAGTTGTACCTACCTACCCATGACGACATTTCAAACAAAGTATTTACGTCTTATAATTTAACACATTACAATCTTATAATTTAACCTCAACTTTAGCGTTGTAATGGAATTTCCCAATGTTTTTTATTGTAAGTATTGTTAACTTTATGAAAAGCACCTACCTACCCACCAGAGGCGTAGCTAGCCCTAAGGAGGCCCCATATAAATATTTGTTGTGGGGCCCCTCAAAATCAGCTGTCAAATATAAAAGGAGTGCCAACTGTCGTAAGCGGTAGGCCGCTGGCGAGCTTTTTTTGGGAGTGTTAGTGAGGTGTTCGTGTGTGTGAGGGCCCCTATACACTGGGGGCCCCGTATAATTGATACGGCGGTAGCTATGCCCCTGCTACCCACTGTATTAGAAATGAGAATAGACAATATTATAAATCGAATATTATACCCAGTAGGTAGGTATTACAGTAATGTTTAAATTGGTATCTACACAACTACCTACTGTAGGTACTAGCAACTGCTGGCGGCTACGCTCTCGTGGATTTGGAAAATTTCCGCAATTCCGTTAAGTAAATAAAATAAGGCAACATAATAATAAATAAAAGCGAACTATATTTAGAACCTCTTGGTAACTAGGTATTTTCCTTTAAGTTATTAGATAATAGTAAAAGAGGTAGATATGTCACTAGCGCGCCGACGATGAAGAGCGTAAGAACAGGCAATTGACCGTTTGCTCGTAGTCGCTCTGTCAATATAATACAAGACTATACGCACGCTTTTGAGGTGAGTTGCACGCAATCCTAGTGGAAAGAATAATGTAAAATCGTGACAATATGAATATTCATGGAAGTTCGCCAGGCGTAATAGACACGGACAGACGTAGTAGGTAATATCGTAGGTATCATACGGATTACGGAACGCTCGGCATCACCTCGCATAATAAGCAGTTAAATGTAGGTACCTACATCACCAGTGACGGAATGTCGATCGACTTATCGACCAGATAATAAGCGCGGAAGCGGCCGCATGAGATGACATCAGTCAATGAATGTACCCGCTGGCCACTGGTGGAAGACCATCGTCACGCGCGTCGCCCGCGGCCCGACCTGCGGCCCGACCTGCGCAGTTGCGGCCCGATGCAATGCAATCATCTGTTCCCGAATGTCGATCGATGCCGCGCGGCCGTGTGTCGACTGTCGACGGCACTTCGATATTGATTGTATCCTAAGTGGTGTACCTATTATTTGTTTGTATCGTTGTCTTGATGAGCGACACATTCGACCCATCAGGTCACGGCGTCGTCCGTTGTTTATATTGTGTCTGTGGTTGACCCTGCGACACGTCCAGGTTGAGCTAGTCTGTAACTGCTGTGAGACCAGTGTTGCCAATGAAATTTTTTGGAAGGCCGTGTACATGAGATAAAAAGCCGTGTTTGTATGGAAAAAGATCAACTGTGGGCCGTGTCCACAGCTGCTAATATATTATGCTATCCAATTATGCCAATATATATATACCATCGGTTCAGCGCTCGGACTAAAAAAAAAAGGTCATCAGCAGTGAATTTCATGTCCACAAAACAAGGAACACTCTTCATTAGCCTAGTGACACTGTTTTAAGGGTTTAATATTCGTTAAATGTCTGCAAAAATAATAAATAACAGAAAGATCGTAGAATTTGCGAAAAGCCGTAGAATTTGCTACGGCCCTAGGGTTCGGGCCGTAGACCGTAGATTTTGTGATTTTTTGGCCTGAAAGCCGTAGAACACGGTAATTGCCGTAGCATTGGCAACACTGTGTGAGACAGTAGCGAAGTGTATGCCGCGTATCGTCGGTCACCGTGAGCGAAGATTAGCATATTACATGTTCGACATGACGCGTGGAACCAGCGTGACGTCACGACACGCTCAGCTGAGCGCAGGCCGTGCGTCGACGCGGAATCTCGGTATGCGGCCTTGGCCCTCGTCCGGTCCCCTTGAAGGACATCCAATGTTCAGGTTAATCAGGTAGCGTTGTTGTGTAATTATAATGTTATATTGCGACTTGCGAACATTCATTAAAATTGGAACGAAGTAGGTAAACCTTTGCTCTATGCCAGTGGTCCAACCTCGGATGCCGCGATGGAGGTCCCTGGAAGCACCCCAAGAGGGCAGCCGAGCCTACGAGGAAGGAAACAACGAATGATATAAGTAGCGGAAAGTTTAATAAATTAAATATGCTGTCGAGTTTGTTTGTATTAAGTGAGAGAAGAGAAGAAAGAAATGAAAGAAAAAAAGAAGAGAATTTTAATTTTTTTATTTCTCTCGAAATAAAAATAAGGGAAAATAAAATTAAGAGTGAAAATATTTTTTTTAATTAACAAAGAAGCACTTGGTATTATTAATTACCTATGTAACTATAATGAATCTGTTCATTGAGTCTAAAATTTTAAGTCCAATTTTAGGGATCCGAACTAAAATCGGAACCCTTAGGTATAGTTTCATCATGTCCACATGTCCGTCCGTTCGTCCGTCCGTCCGTCCGTCTGTCCGAAGCATAACGCCGAGACCCTTAGTGCTAGAAAGCTGTAGCACATGCTGTAATTTGGCATGGATGTATTATTTATTGAAACAAAATCGTAGAACAAAATATTGAAAAATATTTATTTTTTCAGGGTACTTCACCAACAGGTAGGTAATGTGAGGATGATTTTATTATTCGTCGCGTACCATAGTGTGGGGTATCTTAGAAAAGGCCTTTCAAAAATATTATGGGTCTTTTAAGGCCATTTTTGGATTGAGGGGCCCTTTTGTGAAATAATTTTCAAAATTGACAATTTTTTAATAAAATAATTTGATTAATCATCACTTCCAAATTTCTATTAACCGGCCACTACGTTGTATCCAAGGTTGGTACTTGTTAGCTGTGACTAATTATATCGAATTTCATTTGAAGACAAAATAAATGAGTTTATGGATCAACCCAATGATAGGGGTAGGGGGAGGGGGAACGTGAGGGAGAGGGAAATTAATGGTCTCTGATTTGTTAAACCTACTAAAACTATAAAAGTTACAAGTAACAACAAAGTACATTCACTGATTGTCAGGCGATACGAAGTTCGCCGAGACAGCTAGTAATCGGAGTAATCCTAATAAAGAAGTTAATGAATCCTAAATAAAAATTGTAATTTTTTTTCATCAAAAACCAATACGTGTGGGGTATCTATGGATAGGTTTTCAAAAATTATATTGAGTTTTCTAATATCATTTTTTTCTAAAAATAGTTTGCGCGAGAGACACTTCCAAAGTGGTAACATGTGTGTCCAGTTGTCCACCCCCTGTAACTTTTAAATAAGAGAATGATAAAAGTAAAAAATATATATGATGTACATTACCATGCAAACTTCCACCGAAAATTGGTTTGAACGAGAACTAGTAAGTAGTTTTTTTTAATACGTCATAAATCGTAAACCGCAATTTACCTTTCATTCAATCAACTCAAATATAAAATGTTACTTGCTGCTACGGAAACCTTCATGGGCGAGTCCGACTCGCACTTGGCCGCTTTTTTCTTTTTAGTTTATTTACGCAGTCGGAATTCTTTTTTAAATTAATAATTCATTATTATGGTTTTAGCACATAAGAAATAATAGTACTTATAATAAGTAGTTTTAGTAATGCCATCCCTTTTACTTAATTTGCCAATGTAGTGATTGGTGTAGTGAAACAAAAGATAAATGTATTTGTGTTGTAGCTCTTTTCAGAACAGATTTTTTGCTTGATTTGTAAGGGCTTATGTATTTAAATATCATTGGATGAACCATATTGAAGGAGAAAATTTTGATAACAAAAATATGATTTTTATTCTACCACTATGTAAACGAAATATAGACTCTGTGCAGCAGCAGACGCACGGACATGGCGGAACAGGGTTCTGTCTATACAGAACGGGCTCAATAGCCCGACTCTGCATACCCTATAAGTTTATTCTACTAGTGGATATCCGGCGTGCGCTACTACGCTAAAATCTATTTCAATTTGGGAAAATTTGTATGGGAAAGTCGAAAATCGACTTCATGAATGGACCGAATGACCGAATGAAAGTCCCGTCAAAATCGGTTCAGCCATTTCAGAGATTAGCCGGATCAAACAGACAGACAGACAAAAATTGTAAAAATTGTTATTTTGGTATATGTACCGCATTTTGATGTATACATCCAAATGCACTTAGTAAAAAGGGGTTATTTTAATATTACAAACAGAAACTCCAATTTTATTTATTTGTATAGATAATGATTTAATTTGTTAATTAATACCATTGTTACTATATTCTCTCGATATACCATTGTTACTATATACTCTACTATTACTCTACTCATATTATTTCTCCCTGAGGTTTGCCTGGATAGATACCATCCTTAAGCATGAGTCAGCGGTTAAACGACTCGTCGTGTTCCGGCTAGGGGCTTGAGAGTAGGGTTGAGAGCCAGTTCCATCTTTCTTTTTCTTCTCTATTTCTTGGCCGGCAACGCATCAGTGGTGCCCCTTGGGATGATGTCCATGGGCGACGATAGTCACTTACTATCAGGTGAATCGTCAGCTCGTTTGCCGCCTATTTTCATAAAAAAAAAATTAAATGTATTATGTAAAATGCTACGCAGTAGCGAAAACTCGGCTGGGTCCCTTCCACTCCTTCCAGGATCCGCCCCACAGCCCGCGTGAAGCTGTAAAGGCCAGCCAAAGATAATTAAAACTGATACACGTTATTAAATTTATACCTTTATTTTTGAAGGTTTCACTTCTACCACGTGAATTGCACACATTTTATTTTTTTTTGTTTGGTTCTTACTTTTAAAATTTTTTTTATTGTGTTCTTTTTTAAGTGTAATATTTCTTGTAATAGTGTTCGTGGCCTTAGAAATAATTAAAATATTAAGAAATAACAAATATTTTATTCTATTCTATTCTATACTGGTCTCATATTTATCAAAATTCAGCTGAGGAATTGGGAGAACTTCTTAAATATTATAGGTATAAAGGCGATTTTGATATAAGTAGGTTTTTCGAAAACTATATTTTCTTTAAAGTAATGTTTTCGATAAAAATTTGATTGTTTATTTAAGGTTGTAATGTAACTTAAGTGATAGAAGTACTATTATTTCTTATGTGGTAATAGGCAGACATTAAACATCGGGATACCGATCGAGACTCGACTGACGAACCCTAAAATAACCAAAGGTCAGAGTCAGGGTCATACTTCACTAAAGTTGAGTTGGAATGTTTCGAGAATTTAATTAAGACGATCGGACGTATCGTGTGGCCGCGTTAGATTTTCCGTGACGTCATGTGAAATGGCATCAAGGTTAACGTTAGTGATAAACTAGAAACTGATAACGGTGAGGTCGCACCCCTCGACCCCGCACGGTCGCCGCGGCACCCGCCCGCGCCGGCCGCCAGCGCGCCACGTCACCGCGGCGGCTCCGTCGGCCGCAGCACCAGCCGTGCAGCCGTGCAGCCGTGCAGCCGTGCAGCCGTGCAGCCGCGCAGCCGCGAGATCATACCAGTGTTTTCATTCAGATGGCTCATGTCGTACTTCTCATTGCTTTGTGTTATTGTTAGCCTTCAATTCGCGCATCTCTTTTTTAGGGTTCCGTAACCAAATGGCAAAAACGGAACCCTTATAAATTCGTCATGTCTATCTGTCTGTCTGTCTGTCTGTCCGTCCGTATATCACAGCCACTTTTCTCCGAAACTATAAGAACTATACTGTTGAAACTTGGTCAGTAGATGTATACCGTAAACCGCGTTAAGATTTTCACACAAAAATTGAAAAAAAAAATTTTGGGGGTTCCCCATACATAGAACTGAAACTCAAAATTTTTTTTTCATCAAACCCATACGTGTGGGGTATCTATGGATAGGTCTTCAAAAATGATATTGAGGTTTCTAATATCATTTTTTTCTAAACTGAATAGTTTGCGCGAGAGACACTTCCAAAGTGGTAAAATGTGTGTCCCCCCCCGTAACTTCTAAAATAAGAGAATGATAAAACTAAAAAAAATATATGATGTACTTTACCATGCAAACTTCCACTTAAAATTGGTTTGAACGAGATCTAGTAAGTAGTTTTTTTTAATACATCATAAATCGTAAACCGCAATTTACCTCGATCAAAGTTACAACGAACTACAAGAACTTTTATATTATGTTACTTGCTGCTACGGAACCCTTCATTGGCGAGTCCGACTCGCACTTGGCCACTTTTTGTGGTCTTAAGCAGAGCTGAACCTTTGGAACCATTGTTGTCAAAGTGAAAACAAAATATGTCACCTTATTATGGTCCGTCACCACCGCGTGGCCGACTGCAATGGCCGTGCTTGTGACAGCTGTGGGAACTACGAGTACACCTACCGGTGCGGTGTAGGATTGCCAGCTGGCAACACTGAAAAATCTGGACAAAACTTCAAAAAGTCTGGATTTATCGGTACATTTTGTATTTAGTCGGGCCTTGTCTGGACATCGTTGTGAAATGTCGGGACAATCCAGAAGGCTCGAAGCTTCATCGGTTGCGTCCGTTTTCGGTGGGCGTTATTATCGTATCGATAATCATACGTCTTACCAAAGCTTCGTTCAAATTTTTAGACGTCTTAGGAATGATCAGTAAGGAGTAACAAGCCAGGATTACACTACAAAAAGCCCACACAGGTATACATCGGGCGCGGCATTTTGTTTTCTTTTATAATTAAGTCTCGGAATTTCTACCACTTTGTCACCTCACTACTGCTGCAAATTATTAGATAAGAATTTTACATCGGAGGAAATACATCAATATTATATGACGACCCTGTAGCCTAGTTGGTAGCGACCCTGCCTGCGAAGCGAGGGGTCTCGGGTTCGATTCCCGGCCGGTGCAGATATTTATCTGACAGATAAATATTTGTACTCGGGTCATGGGTGTGATTGTCATGTGTTATATATGTCATCCATGCCACCCGCGACACAGGTAATAACCTACTGCGGGGGTATGAGTGTGTTAGCGTTTATTATTATTATTATCATTAAATATGAAGTAATTAAAATGATTACCACCACCAGAACATAGGGTGCTACCACCCTGTTGCTTGAGTCAGACCGCAGACGCCAAATGAGTCGCCTTAGTCGTCGGAAGTAGTAGTAGAGTAGTAGAGTGGGACAGAGGGCAGACGCTCGGTGTGCTGAGTGCTCTACTCTCGATACGCCGCTCTGTGTCGATTTTGTAAGATAAAATAACATGAGCTTCCTTCCATTCTTGTGGGAGTTTTCCTGTTTGTAGGGACAAACTTATTATATGTGCCAACTGATGACTTAGTATGTAGCTGCATTCTAAAGTTACTTAAGTTTAGAGGGCAATTCATCTGGTCCCATTGAAGTTGTATCGTTAAATGTCAACAAAGTCATGCGCGCTCCACACTTCACGCGAGATTCTCGCCGAGAATCTCGGCAAGAATCTTTGCTTATTATAATTATCACAGAGTACTTAATCACTACGTTTTAATAATTATAATAATATAAATATGAATAATATAAATATATATGGTATAATAAATATGTGGTTTTTCTGACATGTTTATCAGTATTTTTTATGTATTTATGTGTTTATTCATGTATGAAGTTATGTATTTATTTATGTATGTATGTATGTATGTTTGTTTCTATATATATATTTTTTTTTTGATCCTAAGTAGTTTTTTTATTACAACCTAGATATACCGCCATATCGTTGTGTTCTCACTATCCGAGGGTTGACTGGCAGAGAATGCTTAAAAGCATTCTTTAATGCTAATGCATTAAGTCCGCCTTTGCTATTAAACAAATTGTAGATATGGTGCAAAAAGTTAAGTAAATAAATAAAAATAATAATATAAATATAATAATCCGGCTAATATTTATGCTCAGTAAATACCACAATGACAACTCTTCTAATCGGCGAGTCGCTCGCTACTGTGAACATGCGAGTGTGGAGTCAATACCAGTTCTGTGAACCTGAGACATGCTTACTGGAAGTGCTTAGATCTGAAACAGTTCTTCAAATGATGTAATAATAACAGTACTCACCATATTCACATCTAAAAACAAGCATTCACACACACACACACACACACACACACACACACACACACACAGAGAGAGAGAGAGAGACGCACGCGAATGCATACAGTAGAAAAATGCCTAGCGGCGATCGGGAATTACCTGACTAACTCCCAAACGACGCCTAAGGGAGAGGCAGAGTCTGAAAAACAGCGCTGCACGAGGTTCCTCGTGTTAGCAGAAGCTGAGACTCTCCCTTTGCCCACAATAATTGGATATTACCTATTATGTTAGATTTAAGTGTTTATTTTTCTTAATTTTTTGTGTGGCAATAAAGATTATTTTATTTATTTATTTATTTATTTATGTCAGTTCCCTCTAGGGTATAAGTGTTCTGTGCGTTAGTTCTCGCGTTCTCGCGCGAGAACCTGCGAAGATTATGTGAATCGGCTCCACACTCACGTTTCTCGTGTTTTTCTCGCCTTCTCGCGAGGTTCTCGCGCGAGTGTAGAGCGCGCATTACAAACAATATCAGCTGATATAGTTACAGTTTCTATTGAATTGACAACACGTGGCAGTTGAATAGTAGGCGCTTGACTGTATGGTGGCTCAATAACAAATGATTTTTCAAATTGTTTAGCAAAAAGATTGGCTACATTTACTTAGTCATTAGTCATATTGTTCATCTCATCCTTCAGGGATGTAGGTACTGATACTTGTGAGGATAGCTGCTGGCGAATATATGAGTAAAAGGATTTTGGTCCACTATTAACAATCCCTCTTTCGAATTCTTTCCGTATGTTTCTTACTACAGTTAACATTTTATTATTAACAATGCGGTAATTTTTATAAGATTCAGGAGATTTTTTCAGTATATTTTAGTAGTCATGTCTAACACTTGCTGATTTATCCAAGACTTTTTTATGTTGTGTCTACAATTTTGAATTGAGAGGGGAACATGGACTTCAATAGCATTATGAGTAATTGCTAAAGTTCCTCCAGGCGAGATTAACATCGGAGAATTCTAAATCCATAGGTATATTTTCTAAAAGCATTTTTTACCTCTTCATAATTATTGACCTTAAAAAAGTTTCGTCTTGGTGAGAGATTGTGATAATTTTTAGCTGCAGCTGTAGCTGTTAGTACTACTCGTATATGGTCACTTTTTCCTATATTCGGTAGATATTCAATCTTCGTACAGAGATTTTCCTCGTTACATAGTATTAAGTCTAATAAGGATTCCTCATTATTCCTCTTTCTTGTTCTACATGTAACCAGTTGATTGAGGTTAGTGTCGACAAACATTTCCACAAAGTTTTTATGAAGAGTGTTATAACGATCAACATCTACATTTACCAGTGGCCACAGTGCCATTTATGTGACAGATAAATATTTGTACTCGGGTCGGGTGCAGGGTGTGATTGTGATGTGTTATATGTGTCGTCCATGCCAACGTGACGCAGGTAATAGTAACCTACTGCGGGGGCATAAGTGTGTTAGCGATTATTATTTATTTATTATTTTATTGAGAGTCGCATGGTTATAAAACACCTGTTGTTGTGGATGGTATCGATAATAATCCAATCCGTCCACACCTTGTCCGTGCTGTTACCAATGATGTTTTAGTATAGATACGTTATGCCCTTACAAATCAACCGAAAAATTTGTTCCGAAACACACACACGTTTACCTTTTGTTTCCCTACACCAATCAGGCAATCACTACATTGGTAAATTATGTAAAAAGGATAGCTTTACTAAAACCATAATAGTGAAAAAGACAGCTAGTGTTTGTCGTTCGCGTCACCAAACGTTGATCAGTGTTGCCAACAAATAAAATTGTGCAAAACAACTTAATATTACGTTAAGAAAATTATACTTATATTCGTAAATCAACTTTAAATCTTAACAATTTCTACTAAAACTGACTGGTTTTCAATCTGCACATCCTCTTGATTTTCAGTTTAAACTAGATTTAATTTTGGTGGTCTAAAGTAAAAACTGTGAAGATATCGAAAAAAAATTAGAGTTAGCAACTCTGCCCATTTCCACAATATCTGGGGGCACGGCAGTGCCCCGCCAAGTCGAGCATAAAAGCGGCACGGCCGGGCCATACCATCCTTTTCTCGAAGCAATTCAGGCCATTTTTGACCCCCTATAACTTCGTTGTGGATAAAGCTAGAAGCCTGAATTTTTAGTACCCAAGCAGGCATTGTATAAACACGGTATATTTCAAATTTCCATTCAATTTGAACCAGTAGTTTAAGAATTATAACTAGTCAAAGTTTCTTAATTTCGTCACTCACTGACTGACCGATCATCAAAACTCTAAGGCACTTCTAGTAGACATAGAAGCTTCAAATTTGGAACACAATTAGTGTTTAGTGTATAGATCAAGGAAAAACTAAAATATTTTGCAATTTCGGTCCAGTTTTCTAGATACGTCAACTGCATAAATAACTTTGTAATCCCATATAAATATATAGGATTACAAAGTTACATTTGCAGTGAATGAATCAGTGTACCTGTATATAATATAATGGAATAATAGGTGTAGATAGGTACCCAGATATAATCATGTTCAAAGGTAACTTGTAAAAGGAAAAAAAGTAGAACTATCTACAAAAAGAAATGAGATGCCATCAAAAACAAAACTTGTAAAAAAACCAAATCTCGCAACTCAGTTCTTCTACCGTAAAAAGTTGTGAGATCCATGTAAATCCATGTAAAAGATTTTTAATTCATTTTTTAATTAAAAAATTTTTAATTAAAAGATTTTTTGTAAAGATCCATATAAAAGATTTTTAATATTGATAATATGGTCACTATAAGATGTTGTTACTTGTTAGATTAGCTAATTACGTTAATTACTTAAGACAGAAGGACCCTTAAGTAGGAACTGAATAAATTAACCGACTTGGTATTACATGGATCTCACAACTTTTTACGGTAGAAGAACTGAGTTGCGAGACTTGGTTTTTTTTACAAGTTTTGTTTTTGATGGCATTGTGAAGATTATCGTGCAGATGATTTGATTGGTTGGCTTCGGCAAAGACTAACAAATTCAGTACAGTCAGTAGATTGATAAACTTAAGGAAGGAAGTTGTAATTTCAAAACTATTTTAAGCAATATTTTGGGATTTCGGTGATGAAATATTAAATATGGTGACACTTTTACGAATAAAGTAAATACGCTTACTTATAGGGACCACGACCTTTTTCATGTATATGTCAACCTAAGCAGTAGGTATGGCGTGTTATTCATTAACTTATTACATAGCATCTTATTTATTCTGTAGGTAGATAATAAAACGCATTTCTTTAAAACATTAATTTATTATATTGGCAACGCAGTTGAACCACACTATAAATATATTAGATTCCTTTACTGTGGTTGAACCGTAGTCGCGTATGGTGAAAGACGTACTCAATACGAATACGATTAATTTATGAAACCACAATTTATTGCATGTAAACAACTCATCAATACATACTTCACATCTAATATATATTTACACTAAGGGTTACTATATTATATATATTTTATACGAATGTTTTTACAATAAGGGTTAAATTTTTCTATTTGCTTATCGACGGATACAAAAAAGTTTTAAGTATTATATACTTTTTAATTTATATTATACGAGTAACCGCCCTCGCTTTGCTTCGGTTTTCTTATTTTTTTACACCTTGGGTTACATTATTGGAGTTTTATTAAGAATCCCTAATTTTTTTGAAAATATAATATAGCCTATGTTACTCGGGGATAGTGTAGCTTCCCAACAGTGAAAGATTTTTTTAAATCGGTTCAGTAGTTTCGGAGCCTATTCAATGTAAACAAAAAATCAAATCTTTTCTCTTTATATATTAATATAGATTATTCATGAATTTCTTTTTGTTAGGCTCTATTACAATACTCAATACTAATACGGTACGGCTTTATTACAATACGGATACTCGTGACAAAATTATCTCTGTACTTAACAATAAACATACAAATGGGGACAGCGTCGACATATTATCGTCACTTCTGTATGTTAATCTATGTCCGCCCTATCTGCCGTCCTAACGAAGAGTGCAATAAGTCCAGTTTTTGGGCAAATTGATTTAAGACCTTATGTAGTTACAGATATGGTCTAAAGTCAATTTGCCCAAAAACTGGACTTATTGCACTCTTCGTTAGGACGGCAGCTATGTTCGGCCGGCGTTGTCATGCCGCCATATTTATTTTGTTAGAGAAATATTGAAATTATATAAAATGCAATAAATCATGATAACTGACGTGTGGTATGTTACTCCATGAATTTTAATTCTTTTACTTGTGTAATTAGTGCATTTACGCATAATACACGAGGGCATTTTAACGCTGTATGTCAAATCTCAAGGATTTCTGGCAACAATAAAAGCGTGCGTATCGACAGAGTATTGACAGAGCGACTGCGAGCAGTTGGGCTAATTAGCCCAAGTTACGCTCTTCATCTTCGGCGCGCTAGTGACATATCTACCTCTATTTTTATAATATCATTGGCTGTTACAAACTGCACTGTGGGCAATTCTCTGCTACACATCCATTTACTGAAGAAAGAAATGTACGGTACTGAATTTTCGGGTGTGCATTGTGCCCTTAGGTAATTATTAGATATATACGTAGTTGTTACTATCAATTTTGCTTTTGTTAGTTGTATAGAATCACGTAAGTATAAAATGAGAATTGATGAGATTAGTTCACAAAAATATGATGTGAATCACACAAGTAACGTTCGGGAGAGCGGGCAGCAGGCGCGGGTGGTAATTGGCACACAAAGAGCCGCCATTGTCCGACGTCCGCGCCCGCGCGCCCCCGGCTAGGCGGCTGCCCGGCCGAAGTCCCGACTGCGCAATACATGATTGCCACGAACACCTATACACAAGGCCGTCTTTAAGCTACTGGAGTCCCTGGCCATATTAGGACAATGGGGCCCCTATGACTTTGACAGAACACTATTTTTATGTTAGAGTAGATAAGCAAGCTTCTAGATTTATTTTTATTGATTTATCTAAGCATGCTGAAATCGGAAAGCCTTTTTTGGGCGAGAGTAATAATTAAATTAAAAAAGATTTTCGGTTCTCGTTTAGTGATCTGGCAGGAAATAGGGGGCCGTTATTTATCACGAAGCCCTGGGCACTCGCCCAGAGTGCCCAGTGAGAAAGAGGGGTCTGCCTATAGACGGCTCAGATCAATAAATATGATCTGAGATAGATGGTAAACGATGCACGAACATATAGGGGGGATACGCGTGATTAGCACACCGATATATTATGATGCGCACAGGCGGGCGGGAGGTCAAGCGGCGTCAATCTGGGGAGATATCGCTCGGAGGTCGAATCGGACGCGAAGCTCGCTCGGCGGAGGACGCACGCCGCGGCGCCGCTCTGCTACGAGGAAGAGCCGGCGACCTTGTTCGTCCTTGCGGGGCGATAGAGCCGCGGCTCTCGTGGAAACGTGGGGCGGTCGCGACCCCGCTATCGCGCCCTTTTAACCGTCGCTCGCGCGCCCGCTGCACCACTCTCCGCGCGCTCCTCTCGCGAGCACCTCGTTCTCCCCGGAACCCGGATCGCTTCTCCCAGCTGACGCACGCGTGGACCTCTGCTCCCTCTGCTCCCCTGCTCTCGCGACCCCGACCCCTCCTCTCGGTGAGCTCGCCGGACGCCGGCGCCGTGGACGTTCAGGTTCGGCGTGGTTCAGCCGGGCGCGGTACTGACGCGATCGTTTGGTTGCAGTCGAGCAGTCGACCGGAGCCGAGCAGAAGATGCCGAGCGCGGTGGTGAACGGCGGAGGCGCAGGCGCCGCCGACGACGTGGTGCTGACGGGGCTGTCGGGCCGCCTGCCGGAGTGCGACTCCATCGAGGAGTTCGCTCAGAAGCTGTTCGATGGCGTGGACCTGGTGACGGCGGACGACCGCCGCTGGACGCCCGGTTAGTGCTATTTTATTTTATTGCTATTATTTGTGTATCGTTCGTCTTTCGGCTCCTGGCTGCGGATAATAATCAATTAAGGGTAAGGTGCCTCCCGACACATCGATTTGATTATATAATATTAACATAGATAGATGTGGGGTATATATGGTAGTGATGTCTTCAGAAAACATACCTAATTAAACTTACCGAGAAATAAGTACTTGAATAACTTAAAATCGACCAAATAACATAAATATTCGACTGTAATCTCCTGCACATACTTCATATGTCAGTATAATTAATGTGGCCAATTAATTATAAGTAATTTTAAACAAATTTAAAAAATAATCGTCGAGGACGTAAGCAAACGGAAGAGGTCATTCTCTTACCAAACTGAAAAACAAATTCACGACAAAAAACGCTTGAGATGTTTTGCCACGTCAGCGTAATGTCAATAACACTCGTAGATATGTAATTCATGTGTAATAGGTACCTTCTTTAATAAGACTAGGCGTGCACTACGGTTATTCGCCGCAGGTTTTGTAACACATACCTATTATAGTTTAGAGTTGCATAGCGCGCACTGTGCGGCGAATAAACGCATTATTTTATTACCGAGTTGCGAGTTGCGATAAACTGCCGCAGCGGCTCTCAGTGCAGAGAAGAATCGCGTGGAAACAAAATTGTGATATTCACTATCGCTAAACAAGAAGAATGCACCAATTAGTACCGTCATCTTACCGTCTTTGTAAAGTGCAGCATCTTTTATGGGGCTTGGTGTATATTTCTATAATAAAATCCCAAAGTTAATACATGAATTGCCAGTGGAATTGTTTAAGAAACATATAAAATCTCAACTTTTATGCAAAGCAAAAGTTACTATACTGTAGATGAGTACTTAAATGACAAAGATGCATGGAAATGACCAGCTCTGCAACCAGTTCCGTTCAAGTTAGTGATATTTTTTTGTAATAAATATACCAATGTATTTTATTTTTAAAAGATGTGCTGAGGAGTTACTTTACGGGTTTTCTTCTCTTACATGACAAAGCACCTTTGCGAAAAGCTGGTAGATTAAATAAATGACGTGCATAAGTGTATCAGTGATAGACCTACCTACCTATATGATAATATTTTGAATTTTGAAAAAACTTAGTGAAGAAGCAGAAAAGGACGCTAAAAGATTAATTTGTGACCGGTGACTGGTCCCACATTCAGTTATTTAAATTCAAGTTACTTCAAAAAAAAATGTAAAAACCTGCCCCCCATAAATTATTTTCGTAAATTTTGGCCCGCATATAAAAGTAAAGGCTTATCCCTTCCCTGCACTAGTGAATAGTTCAACACATGAAAACAAACCACTACGCGTTCACTTCAAGTTTGCCCTCGTCGACCGTTACGATTTAACAGCTAACGATACTGTACACAAAACAGTAATCAAATACATAATTTCACTAACTTAAATAACAAATTACGTTTGCCACTGTGTAAAACATTTTCTATTTTAGTCATTGTAGCGACAAAATCAACGAACGTAAAATAAATCAATAGAAAAATAATTTAACGAAAGTAACATCAAAATCAACAACAAACTCAAGAATGCACGCGCCGCACGGGACCTCAGAAATACGCGACTAGCGTTGCTGTCCGTACTGAATGAGCTGCGGCATGAGGAGCGGGACGGGAGGTAAGGGCAAACTTAGAGTGAACGCGTAGTATGGGTAAATTGTTTCTTATGAAAAGTTAAAAAATTTGGTTCACGTTCCGATCGATAATTTTTATGTCCGTCCGTCTATCCGAAGCAAAGCACCGAGACCCTTTGTGCTAGAAAGCTGTAATTTGACATATTTATTAAAACTCCAAAGTCGTAGAATAAATTATTGAAAACAGGATGAATTTTCTATTCGTCGCGTACCTTCCCTATAGTGTGGGGTATCGTTGAAAAGATCTTTTAAAAATATTATGGACCTTCTAGGACCATCTAAGACTGATAAACTTACTACTTCGGAACCCTACGTTGCATGTATGGCGTGGCCTGACACACACTTGTTTTATCAAAACTTCTTATTTGCTGAGCGCTGAGCGTTTTAAATAAATAGATATATGTAGAGTAATATTATATAAAAATTTTAATAACATGTTTATCATTTAATGTATTTTTTATAACCTATTTGTCCTTTACCCTCCATGTATAAAAAATTAATCGATATCTTATGAGTTATCGCAAAATGAAAACTTAGCGCGATAAAAATAATGACGGCAAAAAAAAATAATTATACATAATCGTATTATATAATTTATGAAGATCTGCGATACTAGAATATGCTCAATATGTATCACCGTACACATATTGATGGGAAATTATCACCATTACCACTACCATTGCCAGCTAGAGAAGGTACTGGTATTTTGAGGGATTTTAATGGGCAACGCGGGTTTGCAATTTTCTATTGCATAATAATAACTGGTAACAATAATTGGTGTTCAGTTCAGGTGTTCAGTGAAAAAATTAATACGAATATACATTCTTTCATCTGAGGAATACACAGAGTACTTACTTAATCACTACGTTTACGAATACAATGACAGAAGTGACATAACTTTTTACAAAAGACAACAGAAAAATAAAATAATCAATTAGCTTTTATTTGGCAGGCACTCTGCATAAACATACTAAGTATGTTATGATAATTACCAAAACTAAATTTATATTAAAACATCTTTAAATGTAATTTTATTACTATGTCGTATGTGTAATAATAACAAGTAGTTAATTAAAGCAAAATTAAGTAACAAAAAAACAAGAAGAGCTTGATGTTTCCCGGCCACCACTCCACTAGCGCCACAGCTTGCCGCGGCCGCGCGGCCGGTGTATTCTGCCGTTCTGCGGCTTCGCGCCTGGATTTGAAATTCAAGTTATATAATCCAGAAGTATACCTGACTTAAAATATGTTCTGAAATAAAGAAATATTATTATTTATTTTTATTGTTTCTTTAAAAAATCTAGTAAATGTAGGTTACCAACTATAAAGATAAGTCCGTACAACTAAAATTAAAAATGAAATGTGTGCTGGGGCAAATAGAAGAAGTGAAACTTCAACGGACAAGTAGAAAAACGAATGGCAACGGACAAATGGAAAAACTAATCGCAACGGGCAAGTGGAAAAACGAATCGCAACGGGCAAGTGGAAAAACGAATCGCAACGGGCAAGTGGAAAAACGAATCGCAACGACCAAGTGGAAACACGAATCGCAACGGACAAGTGGCAAAACGAATCGCAACGGACATGTGACAAAACGAATCGCAACAAAATTTTAACTTGAAGTTTTACAGGCAGATTGTTAATGTACTTGTCTAATTTGAAATCCTGTTTTCCTTGTAATTTCATCATATTATAAGCTATTTTTGAGAATTTTTTCACAGTTGGGCAACTCCCAACTGTTTAGCCGGCAGGGACACTTGACTCTAATCAAAATAATCGCTTTAAAGCCAAATATTTCGCAAACCGAAAAGACCGTTTTCACGATACCCAAGACAGCACACTATAGGGTACGCGACGAATAATAAATTCATCCTCACGTTACCTGTGGGGCAGTTACCCTGAAAAAAAATTTTTCAATGTTTTATTCAACGATTCTGGAGTTTTAATAAATATGTATATCCATGCCAAGTTACAGCTTTCTAGCACTAATACTTTGCTTCGGACAGACGGACGGACATGACGAAACTACATAATTATAAGGGTTCCGATTTTTCTTCGGAACCCTAAAAAGCCAAACTAATTCTAAAGCTGGACAGAAGTTACTCCGGACAAGTCCGGACGGTTGGTATCCCTAATCCTGATCTAGTTAGCACAGAAGACATAATATGTAGTACCTACTTATGTAGTAGTACCCATAGAACATATAATTTATCTATTTATCTAACAGAAAATCTCATTTTATGAATCCATCGATGAATCCCGTGGATTGGAAGTATGACAATGAACATTTTGTTTAGAGTAGATATTGGATAAGAATTTTTTAGAAATTTTTGATGATAAAGTGTGTGAACACGAAAATGAAATTTAGTTCCTTGGAATATGGCCAATATGGGTGCTTTGTGCCGTCATAAGGACTGTGTAGGTATTATTTTATCATAATGACATGAGCACAGAACCAGTAGCAAAACAACAATATAATATTGCGTATTAATCAATAACAATATTTCTTGACGTAAATGTAGACCGAATTAAATGCGTAAATATCCTTAGTGGAGCGGAAAACCAGCTGCAAAATAAGAATAACAAGCCATGGAATATCCTCATTGAATCATCTTCACAGCTTCGGCACGCGCCGCGGCCCGCGCGCCTCCTGTGACCTGTCTTCCTGCACAAGTCGCACAACGAGCTCGCGACAGGAGATAAATGGGAGATATTATCGGCTACGTATGTGGGTAACATGGCGGAAGTGTATAACGGAAGCTAGGAAATGCTTTTCATAAACATAAAAATAAACGTTCTTTCTTTTTTTTTCTTTATCGAGGCCACTTAAATAAACTCCTAGTAGGTAATTTCCGTAATTTAACAAAGAGGTCGTGCGGCGTTCCCCACCGAGAGCCAGGCTGTTCGTTAGCGTAAAACGGTAGCGATGTTAGCGTAGTACGATTTCTACTCTAGTACCTTCTGTGCTTAAAACATTGGACCCGAACGACGACGACGACGTGGTGGTGGACGACGATGAGAACTCTGGTTAAAGAAGTGAATGATGTAGGTATTTAATATAATTATAATATATACTAGCTACAGCTACGTACCTACCTACATTACGCAATTAAGTCTTCTGAGACAATAACAGAAGTGAACATAGGATCTACCATCCACTTATTATTGTTTAGCCGCTTTTATCTAGGCGTTATTTCCTCGTCACGTCACGTCTACGTTCATTGCCTAAGTATGTTTTTATACCATTCTCTTACGTCAATCGAATGCAGTGTTTATCTAGTTAAGTGCATAGTAATTTTCCAGGTTCGGGTCAAATACGGTTAACAAACTGTGAGTGACTGAGGTGACCCTCCGGCTTCACCCACTATAACCTTGCTTCTAGTTTAAAAAATATATTATCCTAATATGTAACAAATTATACCTAATACCAATGTGTAACACACTAATTGTGTTTATACTCGTAGAAGAGGAATAAGGAGGTATATGCATCATAACATAATGCAGTTTGTGGCACCTTCTGGCGAGGTAATGTGTAGTAACGTCACAGTGCAGCAGTGATCACATCAGATGTTATAATGTTTACTGACATGCATAATGCGAGGCGGCAAGGCTTTTTAAAAAACCAGTTACTCTCTCTAACATATAAGTATAGTAAGTACTTATCTTTTAATAGTTTAGCAGGATCCTTAATTTCAGGATTTTTAATAGCTTGGTTGATCTCTTGATATTCCACTTCTCCTAATTAAGAACATCCTTTTTCCTCGACGTTACAACCATCTCAGGACCACGAACATTGAAAAATATAAAATAGTCGCACCTGTTCAGCCCTTTTTACGGTTTCTACAATGGTACCAACAAATATTTAAATAAATTTTTATTACATAGAATTAGAAAGAAAATGAAGTATTGACGGTTGATGCATTGCTCGTAATTCGCAGGTCTGCACGGGCTGCCGGAGCGAAATGGCAAGCTGAAGGACCTGGCGCACTTCGACGCCACGTTCTTTGGCGTGCACCCCAAGCAGGCGCACCTGATGGACCCGCAGCTGCGGCTGCTGCTGGAGCTCACGCACGAGGCCATCGTGGACGCCGGCCTCAACCCCGCCGAGCTGCGCGGCTCGCGCACCGGCGTCTACGTCGGCGTCTCCAACTCCGAGACCGAGGAGCTGTGGACCGCCGACCCGGACAAGATCAACGGCTACGCGCTCACGGGCTGCTGCCGCGCCATGTTCCCCAACCGGATCTCCTACACGTTCGACCTGAAGGGGCCCTCGTACGCGATCGACACCGCCTGCTCGAGCTCCATGTTCGCGCTGGCGCAGGCGGTGGGCGCGATGCGCTCGGGCCAGTGCGACGCGGCCTTGGTGGCCGGCACCAACCTGTGTCTGAAGCCGGCCAACTCGCTCAACTTCCACCGGCTCAGCATGCTGTCGCCGGAGGGCCGCTGCGCCGCGTTCGACGCGAGCGGGCGTGGCTACGTGCGCTCGGAGGCGGCCGTGGTGGTGCTGCTGCAGCGGCGCGGCGCGGCGCGGCGGGTGTACGCGACGGTGCGCGGCGCGCGCATGAACACGGACGGCGCCAAGGTGCAGGGCATCACGTTCCCGTCTGGCGACGTGCAGCGCGCGCTCGCCACGGAGACCTTCGCTGAGGCGCAGCTGCGCCCTCAGGACGTCGTCTACGTCGAGGCCCATGGGACGGGCACCAAGGTGAGATCCTGTCGAATTCGCTTATTGGACGCATTCCATTTATTTATATGGACGCATTCGAATTTCACCCAGGACGGAAATTTGACCCAGATCGTATTTTTAGGTCGGAGATCCCCAGGAGGTGAACGCAATCGCAGAGTTCTTCTGCAAGGATCGCAAGACTCCGCTCCTGCTGGGGTCCGTCAAGTCGAACATGGGCCATTCCGAGCCTGCATCGGGGCTGTGCTCGGTGGCCAAGCTGGTGGTCGCCATGGAGCACGGCGTCATTCCTCAAAATTTACACTACAAAAATCCCAATCCAGATATACCGGCACTCAGCGACGGTAGAATAAAGGTGAACGAATATGTTTTTTTAATAAAGCTATGGAACTGCAAGTGGTCATCGTCGCCCACGAACACGTGCAAGCGAGAGAGTGGGAGCTAGCCGGGCAGGCTTCATGGAAATATAATAATATCACTCACAGTTCAGCACTAAGATTCCCTGAAATGTGAAGTGAATAATATGCATCGGCGATTCTCAAGCACCATATTGATATAAATAAGTTTTACGAATATTACCTAGCGTAGTTGTACCTAAATGGTAAATCCGGGGCAGGTGGTGGATAAAAACACGCCGTGGGAGGGCGGGCTGGTGGCGGTGAACTCGTTCGGGTTCGGCGGAGCCAACGCGCACGTGATCCTGGAGACGGAGCGAGGCGCGGCGGCGCGCTCGCGGCGGGCGCGCGCGCACTACGCCGTGCCGCGGCTGGTGCTGGCGTCGGGCCGCACCGAGCCCGCCGCCGCCGCGCTGCTGGCGCACGCCGCCGCGCACCCGCAGGACGCCGAGCTGCACGCGCTGCTCGACGCCGTGCACGCGCAGCCCATCGCCGGCCACGCCCACCGCGGCTACACGCTGCTCACCGACCCGCCCGTCGAGGAGGTCCTCGTGAGTACCTTGGATATTTTTATGAAGCCCGGAATGATCCTCATCGTTAGGAGCGAATTTTATTCGTCAACAAAATTGTGACACAGGAGGTGGAGGGCGGCGAGCCGCGGCCCGTGTGGTTCGTGTTCTCGGGCATGGGCTCGCAGTGGGCCGGCATGGGCCGCACGCTGATGCGGCTGCCGGCGTTCCGCGCGTCTGTGGAGCGCTCGGCGGCGGCGCTGAAGCCGCACGGCGTGGACCTGGTGCACGTGCTGACGGAGGCGCAGGACGCGGCGTTCGATGACGTCATCGCGTCGTTCGTGTCCATCGCGGCCATGCAGGTGGCGCTCGTGGACGTGCTGCGGCTCGTGGGCGTGCACCCCGACGGCATCGTGGGACACTCCGTCGGTGAAATCGGTACTGTATCGTAATTCGTAATCATTTATGTATTTTAATATCACATTGTGTTCTGCCATTTTACAACATTTACGAGTATTACAATCATTTGTTATAAAATATCTTACTCCAACAATGTGACGTTTTATAATTATCAGTATGTAATTTTGTTAAAAAAAATGAAATGTGTGCTGGGACACATTGAAGAAGTGAAACTTCAACGGACAAGTGGAAAAACGAATCGCAACGGACAAGTGGCTAAACGAATCGCAACAAAATTTTATTTTGAAGTTTTACAGCAGATTGTTAATGTACTTTTCTGATTTTGAAAATCTGCCTGTAAACTTCAAATTACATACATCTACATTGTATTTACATATCCGCTAAATTAATTCTCTAATAAATATTTAAAACAATTATTATTTTCCGATATTTCAACCTTTTAAAGTTTCAAATTACCTCAGAATTACTTGAATGAATGTTTTCAAAACTTTTTCAAGTTTTATAAACTATGCAATGAATCCATGCGTGTTCAGGGTGTGCGTACGCGGACGAGACGCTGACGGCGGAGCAGGCGGTGCTGGCGGCGTACTGGCGCGGGCGTAGCATCGTGGACGCCAAGCTCGCGCCCGGCGCCATGGCGGCCGTGGGGCTCTCGTGGGAGGAGTGCGCGCGGCGCTGCCCGCCCGACGTGGTGCCCGCGTGCCACAACGCCGCCGACAGCGTCACCGTGTCGGGCCCCGTGGCCTCCGTGGAGCGGTTCGTGGCGGAGCTGGCGGCCGAGGGCGTGTTCGCGCGCCGCGTCAACAGCTCGGGCGTGGCCTTCCACAGCAAGTACATCGCGACGGCCGCGCCGCTGCTGCGCCGCTCGCTCGAGCGCGTCATCCCGGCGCCGCGCGCGCGCACCGCCCGCTGGGTCTCCTCCTCGCTGCCCAAGGACCAGTGGAACTCCGAAATCGGTCGGTACCAAAGGAAAATGACGTAACATAAAATTATATTAGCAGAAGTACGTTTAAATTTTGTTTCGTGGAAATCGAGTGGAGATTAACGGATGCGGGTGTGTTTAGCGAAGCTGAGCGACGCGGCGTACCATGTGAACAACCTGCTGTCGCCGGTGCGGTTCGCGGACGCCATCCGCGCGGTGCCCGAGCGCGCGCTGCTTGTGGAGGTGGCGCCGCATGCGCTGCTGCAGGCCGTGCTGAAGCGCGCGCGCCCCGCGCCCGCCGCGCACGTGCCGCTCGTGCGCCGCGACGCGCCCGACGCCACCGTGCACCTGCTCACCGCGCTCGGCAAGTACGTACCGCTGCACCCAGCTGTCGAATGCTACACAGACTGACGGCGAATACATTCTATAAAAAAAATTGGAACTCCAACTGACGTGACTGGAATGTTTGTTAGGTTGTACTGTGCGGGCGGGCAGCCGCAGGCGAGCGCGCTGTATGAGCCCGTGCAGTGGCCCGTGTCGCGCGGCACGCCGGGCCTGGCCTCGCGCGTGCTGTGGGACCACTCGGTGGAGTGGAGCGTCGCCAACTACGGCACCGCGCGCTCCGGCGAGAACGTCATCGAGTACGATCTCTCCAAGAGCGACGACGCCTTCATCGCGGGCCACAACATCGACGGCCGCATCCTGTTCCCGGCCACCGGCTACCTGGTGAGCACCCGCTTCGGTCATCTCGCTCGACCTCGAGCCGCCCTCGGACCCCGGCGACCGCTGACCCACCCGTGCCGTGTTTCAGATGCTCGTGTGGAGGACCATGGCGAAGCTGCACAACAAGAAGCCGGAGGAGACCGCCGTGGTGATCGAGAACGTGCAGTTCCGGCGCGCGACCATCATGTCACGCGACGCGCCCGTGCGCTTCCTCATCAACGTGCTGGAGGGCACCGGCGAGTTCGACGTGTGCGAGGGCGGCAGCGTGGCCGTGACGGGCAGCGTGCGGCTGGCGGGCGAGCCGGCCGCCGAGCGCCTGCCGCCGCCGCCGCCGCCCGCCGCCGCCGAGCCCGACCTGCTGCCGCTCGTCGCCGAGGACGTGTACAAGGAGCTGCGGCTGCGCGGCTACAGCTACTCGGGGGTGTTCCAGGGCATCGAGACGTCGGACGCGCGCGGCACCGCCGGCACGCTCGCCTGGCGGGACAACTGGATCTCGTTCATGGACACCATGTTGCAGTTCGGCATCATCGGCGTGGACACGCGCGAGCTGTACCTGCCGACGCGGCTGCAGCGCGCGCTCATCGACCCCGCGGCGCACCTGGCGGCGTGCGCGGGCGCCGGCGGCGCGCTGCCGGTGCGCATGCTGCGCGACGTGGACGCCATCGTGGCGGGCGGCGTGGAGTTCCGTGGGGTCAAGACGAGCCTCGCGCCGCGCCGGCTCAACCCGCAGGCGCCGCCCAAGCTGGAGCGGTACGCGTTCGTCCCGTACGACAACTCCGCGGCGGGCGGCGCGGGCGCCGAGGACCCGGCGCGCTGCAAGCGGGACGCGCTCACCGTGTGCCTGCAGCTGGTGCTGGAGAACGTCGGCGTGCTGCGCCTGCGCGCCGCCGAGGTGGCGCTCGACCGCCCGGCTGAGGTAATCATTTTTGTAATTACTCGATTTATTTAATTACTCTGGCGAGTGCTCCCGAACGTGATTATTGATCTATTCCATCTCATTCAATTAAATTATTTTGACCGGAAGGCGTTGCTGGCGCCAGTAGCGCTGCGGCTGCTGGAGGCGGAGCCGCAGGTGCGGGTGGAGGCCACGCTGGCCGCGGGCGCCGCCTCAGCCGCGTACGCTGCCGCCATGCAGAACGAAGGCATCAAGGTGAGACACTCCGTAATCTACCTTCCTAAGGACTTCCAACGTCCTTTGCGCTCGCTCGATACGCTGATATTATATGTGAAGCCATAGCGTTCAAAATGAAGTATGGTTATTATACATTTTATTGATAAATAATAATTTGTTATTAATGGAAAAAAATGGAAATTAACCGTCGAGTTGCAATGTCGCAATCCGCAGGTGAGCCCAAAGGACCCGCGCACTGGCGCGTTCGACTCGGAGTGCCACTTGGTGTTGGGCGCGGACGTGCTGGCGCGGCACGGCGCGGGCGTGCTGGGGCAGCTGGCGGGCGCGCTGGCGCCGGGCGGCTGCGTGCTGCTGGAGGAGCCGCGCGGTGCGGCCGCCGAGCCCGCCGCCGCCGCGATGCTGGCCGCCGCCGGGCTCGTGTCGCTGGCGCGCCAGCCCGCCGCCGGCGTAGAGTACGTACTGCTGCGCCGCCGCGCGCCCCCGCCCGCCGCCGGCGCCGTCGTTGAGGTCGGCGAGGACACCGCGTACGGCTGGGTGGAGCAGTTGCGCGACGCGATGAAGCGCGCGGAGACCGAAAACACGCGCGTGTATGCGTGGTCGCGCTCCCCGACCAGCGGCTTGCTGGGGCTCGGCACGTGCCTGCGCGGCGAGCCCGGCGGCCGCGCGCTGCGCGTCTACTACCTGCCGGGGGCGAAGGAGCCGTTCGCGCCCGACTCGCCCGCATTTAAGGCCGCGGTAGAAAAGGACCTGGCGGTCAACGTGCTGCGTGCAGGCGCTTGGGGCACGTACCGCCACCTGCTCCTCTCGGACTCCTCCGAGGCGCAGCTGCAGGTATGCTTCGGTTTCCTCCCGACGCGACGTCCGCGTGCTTCTCAATCATTTTCCTCCTAGTTTCGATTTTTTTACTCCGTCGTACGGTACTTAATATTGAGAGTGGGTGTCGTCCGCAGGTGGAGCACGCGTACGTGAACACGCTGACCCGCGGCGACCTGTCCTCGCTGCGCTGGATCGAGTCCCCGCTGCGGTTCGCGGCGGGCGCGGCCCCGCGCGGCACGGAGCTGTGCCAGGTGCACTACGCGCCGCTCAACTTCCGCGACATCATGCTGGCCACCGGCAAGCTGCCGCCCGACGCGCTGCCCGGCAACCTCGCCGGCAAGGTGCGCTTTCCGCTGTAGAATCCCCCCCGATCCCCACCCCGATCCCATCCAACGAGTGTGGTGCAATCGTCCGAAAAATTCAATCTTGTTCGAACCTCGATTCCCTTCATAGATCTAGATTAAATAATTATTATTATTATTATGAGGAACTACATAGTCTCCTGATAACCTGTGATTAATTTGAATATGTTTGATTAGGAGTGCATCCTGGGGCTAGAGTTCAGCGGGCGGTCGGCGAGCGGTAAGCGCGTCATGGGCATGGTGGCGGCGCAGGGGCTGGCCACCACGGTGCTGGCCGACCCCGGTTTCCTCTGGGAGGTGCCGGACGACTGGTCAGTTTCCCCCACACACGCTCTACACTCTCTGCTACTCTATTAATAAACTAATTTAGGACGCTTAGGCCGTAAATAAGTTCGACCGTGCTACTACGTAACGTAACTCAATGCGATCCCCCGTCCGCGGCGCAGGTCGCTGGAGGAGGCGGCGTCGGTGCCGGTGGCGTACGCGACCGCGTACTACGCGCTGAGCGTGCGCGGGCGCATGCGGCGCGGCGAGAGCGTGCTGGTGCACGCGGGCTCGGGCGGCGTGGGGCAGGCCGCCATCGCCATCGCGCTGCACGCCGGCTGCACCGTCTTCACCACCGTGGGCACGCCCGATAAGGTGACCGGGAGACCGGAACGGATTTTTTTATATTTTTTGGTTCACAGATTGGATTGTGTTACGACACAGTTCAATCCTCATTAGTCAGCATGTGTAATTTAAGAGGCCGTGCAGAAAATTTATTTTTATTTAATTATAGATAGAGTTTAGGTATATTCATTGAGAAGCTATGTTACACCAATATAACATCGTTCACGCACACACGGCTATAGTTCGAGCTCAGTGATCGCTTAAACAATTTTGATCCTTTAGTTGATAATTATTTAGGATACATAGTAAGTACGGTTTAGAAATAAAAGTCTGGAATGTTTTTGTATATTACTTTAGTATATTTATTACAATCAAAATGCAAAAAAAAAGTTTTAGATAAATACACTCTATACTCCAGTCGCATTCGGTTTGGACTCGATGTAAACAAACCATTAAAATTCCTTTGTAAGGTTTTCGTGCCGATAAGCACCGGTAGTCCGGTACACTGGGGCTACCGGGCTGGAGCTCAACAAAAGTAAGGAATGTGGTATCGTTCGGTTCCAGCGCGAGTTCCTGCGGGCGCGGTTCCCGGCGCTGCCGGCGGAGAACGTGGGCAACTCGCGCGACACGTCGTTCGAGCAGCTGGTGCTGCGGCGCACGCGCGGCCGCGGCGTCGACCTCGTGCTCAACTCGCTGGCGGCCGACAAGCTGCACGCGTCCGTGCGCTGCCTGGCCGGCGGCGGCCGCTTCCTGGAGATCGGCAAGCTGGACCTGTCCGCCAACACGCCGCTCGGCATGGCCGTGTTCCTCAAGAACACCACCTTCCACGGCATCCTGCTGGACGCGCTGTTCGACGCGGACTCGGCCAGCCCCGAGCGCGCGGCCGTGGTGCGCTGCGTGGCCGAGGGGCTGGCGGCGGGGGCCGTGCGCCCGCTGCCCACCACCGTGTTCTCCGACCAGCAGCTGGAGCAGGCCTTCCGCTTCATGGCCACCGGCAAGCACATCGGCAAGGTGCTGCTGCGTGTGCGCGACGACCAGGCGCCCGCCAAGCTGGTCTCCGCCATCCCCCGCACCTACTTCCACCCCGACAAGTCCTACGTGCTCGTCGGTGAGAACGGTTCCTTAGTGTCGTCTGTCACTTATCTTCATTGCGTAGGAAAAAAAATTCAACTCTTCAATTTGTTGCTTAAACTGAATAACTGCTTCATTGCAGGCGGACTGGGCGGGTTCGGGTTGGAGCTGGCGCAGTGGCTCGTGGTGCGCGGCGCCACTAAGATCGTATTTAACTCGCGCTCCGGCGTGCGTACCGGCTACCAGGTACGCTATATTTACAATATAATGTTTTATTTCTACAGCCAAACACACACACGATCACAATTAAAAGTAAGTAAATACGTATACAAACATATTTTAGAAAAAAAAAAACAGAAACAAAGCAAAAAATGAAACAGAGAATATAGAATTATTGTTGCATTATGCTTGCATGTGTCCAGTGGCCTAGAACATGCAGCTCACTCAGCGTAATGCCGGAGCGTCGCCTGCGGCTCTGATTCTCAGTGAGTCCAATCAGGACGTCACGGACAATAGTGTTTAATGATTCTCAATACACATTTTAAAGTTAGAATTCACGATAATGACGTGACGTCGCTTCGAAGTGTATATAAGTAGGGTTGCGTTCGTGTGGGCAGGCATGGTGCGTGCGGCGCTGGCGCGAGCAGGGCGTGCAGGTGCGCGTGTCGACGGCGGACGCGAGCACGGCGGCGGGCGCGCGCGCGCTGCTGCGCGAGGCGGCGGCGCTGGGCGCGGTGGGCGGCGTGTTCAACCTGGCCGCCGTGCTACGCGACGCCTTCCTCGAGAACCTCACGCCCGACGACTTCCGCGCTGTCGCCACGCCTAAGATCGACGGTATTTAACTCTTAGCGTTCTCCTCCGCCTTCGATGCGCCGCGGCGCCGGCATGTTTTGTATGAAGGATGTTTGAAAAGTATTTCATCCGCATCGGGATGTGATGTCCCGTTTGTTTTCCAGGAACGAAGGCGCTGGACGCGGCGAGCCGCGAGCTGGCGCCCGAGCTGGAGTACTTCGTGGTGTTCTCGTCGGTGTCGTGCGGGCGCGGCAACCCCGGCCAGAGCAACTACGGGCTGGCCAACTCGGCCATGGAGCGCGTGGTGGAGCAGCGCCAGGCCGACGGGCTGCCGGGGCTGGCCGTGCAGTGGGGCGCCATCGGTACGTTTCGACTCCCGCCTAAGTCAATTCTACATCAGCTTCATCCTAGCAACTAGATAAGTAGTAACTAAGGGGAGGACTAAGTTAATGAGTTTCGATGATTTCAGGTGAAGTGGGTCTGATCGTGAGCATGATGGGCGCCGGCGCCGGCGGCGAGGAGGCGGTGGTGGGCGGCACGGTGCCGCAGCGCATCGCGTCGTGCATGGAGGCGCTGGGCACGCTGCTGTCGCGGCCGCACGCCGTCACCGCCTCCATGGTGCTCGCCGACAAGCGCCGCTCGGCCGCCGCGCCGCAGCAGGACCTGCTGCACGCCGTCGCCAACATCCTCGGTGCGCGCACACCCGCATACACAGTACATCCACGTACGCGTTACGTCCACCTGCAATCTGAGTTAACTAAATGTGGCTCGCTCGGGATCCGCAGGTGTAAAGGACGTCAGCAAGGTGTCCGACTCGGCGAATTTGGCGGAGCTCGGCATGGACTCGCTGATGGGCGCCGAGATCAAGCAGACGCTGGAGCGCGGCTACGACGTGGTGCTGGGCGTGCAGGAGATCCGCGCGCTCACGTTCGCCAAGCTGCGCGCGCTGGCGGGTGGCGCGGACGCCCCCGCCGAGCCCGCCGCGCCGCCCGCCGAGCCGCCCGCCGACCAGCTGATGCAGATGGACTCGCTGACGGAGCTGGTGCCCAAGCAGGTGCTCGTCAAGCTGCCGAGCGCCGCGTCCTCGTCTCCCGCGGACGCTAAGCCGGTCTTCATGGTGATTATTAATATCTGACATGTTATACTCATATTTTACCAAAATTCAATAAAATGTAACTTACTCTGCTGCGATACATGGTAACGGGTTGTTTTCTTTTATGAAAGGATGAAATAAAATAGTAAAGGTACCTGAAACATAAAAGGTTACAAGCGGAGTAAACGGTATTTAGGAATAGCATCCGTTATAAATGTTACTAAAAAATCAATAGATGGAACATGTTAAAATGTTTGGTCGTGGGGCAGGTGCACCCCATCGAAGGCGTGGTGGAGCCGCTGCGGGCGCTGGCGCGCGGCGTGCGCGGGCCCGTGCTGGGGCTGCAGTGCGCGGCGGGCGCGCCGCTCGACGACATGCCCGCGCTGGCGCGCTTCTACGTGGCGCAGGTGCGCGCGCGCCAGCCCGAGCCGCCCTACACGCTGCTCGGATACTCCTTCGGCGCCGCCGTCGCCTTCGAGATGGCGCTTCAGCTCGAGCAGGTAGGTTTGTGTTCCGTCGCCTGTTCTACTCGAGCGATAGGCCGCTGTGACTGACCCCGCTCCGCTCGTCCCGCAGGCGGGCTGCGAGGCGCGGCTGGTGCTGGTGGACGGGTCGCCCGCGTACATCGCGACGCACACCATGCGCGGCAAGAGCAAGCGCGCCGCGCGCTCGGCGGCCAGCGACGAGGCCGACGCGCTCGCCTACTTCGCCCAGCTGTTCAAGGACGTCGACGCCGCCAAGGTGAGCCGCGGTACATGATTCTCTCTGTCGTTGCGTGTCGGTCGTGGACGTGCGTGTGACGTGCGTGTCGCGTGTTGCAGCTGGCGGCGGAGCTGGAGCGGCTGGGCGGCTGGGAGCAGCGCGTGCGGCACGCCACGGCGCTGCTGGCGGGCGCCACGCCGCACGAGCCGCGCGCGCTGGCCGACGCGGCCGCGTCCTTCTACCGCAAGCTGGTGATCGGCGACGCGTACAAGCCGGCGGGCAAGCTGCGCGCGCCCGTCACGCTGTTCACGGCGCGCGACAACTACGTGACGGTGGGCGAGGACTACGGGCTGCGCGCCGTGTGCGCGGGCGAGCTGCGCTGCCGCCAGCTGGCCGGCAACCACCGCTCCATCCTGGCGGGCGACGCGGCGCGCACCATCGCCGACCACCTGTCCGAGCTGCTGGCGCACTAGCCGCACTAGCCGCACTAGTCGCTGTGATAAACCTTACATATTTCGTAAATAAGTAATCGGATGTGATCTGTCGCGTTCCGTGCTCTCGGGACGATTTTTTTACGTTCTCGAATACGTAATTGAATGTTTTTGTAAGTATTGAATTTGGAGTAGGTCCGCTGTGAAATAGAACGGTGGAGGTCCATTCGGCGAACGATGAAACATTCCATCGTATGTTAGTTAGTTAGTTCGTATCAGAGTCGACGACTCGAAGCTCGACGTCTCGAGCGTCTCGAGGAATCTCGTATTACACATTATGGGATATCGAAAGATATCGTATCGGCGGCCGGCGGGCCGGCGGGCCGGCTTGTGAGACAAGCCGCGGCCTACATAGCATTATGTAGGTGGCCTGCTGCGTGATGGTCGACATGACGACATTGACGTAATATAATATAATGTTATTTGTAGTTAGTTAAGTGAAGTGGCGTCTCCTTGTATTGTTATGGGGTATTTAGTTGAACTGTTTTACGTAATAAGTTATTATTTCGTGTAGCGGCTCCGGCCGTGATGCTAGTTGACGTTGAGCTCGCGGGGTCGCGACGTATTTGCGGTTTTCAAATTAAACATTCCATTCGTTAAATGTATTTCCTAATTCGAATTACTATTAAATTTTATAATGAAAATTTATTTTTTTCAATAAATATAAAAAAAAATATTATTTTGATACGCTAAAGAAGTATTTGTAAAGGGATTTAATTTTATGTGTTGGGAGAAATTTCCCAATGAATTTCCAGACCCAGTTTTGGGAGAGCGATCGCGATCGGGTCACAAAGATATCGGCGAATCGATTTTTTTCTTGAAAAGTGTCGACAACGATCTCACTAACGTGGACGCGTGGGGCGGACGCTCACTCAGCGGACAAGCATGTTGCAATGTTGTATTCCTGCCACCGCGGCAGCGGTACCGCTCGTCCAGCCCCACCGACGCCGGGCCCGGTGCCGCGCGGCGCAGCGCGGCGCAGCGCGTCGCGGCCGTCGCGCGCTCGCGAGTCAACCTGAACGAGCTCACAAATTGATATCACAAAGTGTAGATTAAAGCTGACCTCCGAGGGTTTTATAATGTATATAGTTGTGTAGTGCGGGTCGCGCGGGTGGCGCGGGTCGCGCGGATCGTGCGTCGCGCGTCGCGCGGCTCGCGGCTCGCGGCTCGCGGTAGAGGATAGTGTCGGAGCCGAGCCGTGCGCGTCGCCGGCGTGGATGTTGCTGTCCTGTGTGTTGTTGTGCTAATTTATTGTGACTGATCGCGCGATGGCGCTCTGTGATTAAAAGTGCATTATTTTTTAAAGCTTTGTTTCATTTCACTGTCTTCTTCTGAGAAGCGATGAGTAGGTAACCCAACACAAATAACAATGTCATTAATTCATTAATCGTCATTCATTATGCGCACTGCGAAGGATTGGAATAGCTGGCCTGCGTCTGTGTTCCCGCCCACCTGTGATGTGGATGTGTTCAAGAAAAGAGTGAATAGGCTTTTATTAAGTTAGTGCGCTCACCATCCTCGACCACATCTCAATTTACCATCAGATGGGATTGTGGACAAGCATCAATTTATTTTAAGTAAAAAAAAGCAATTGGAACTGGTTTCTTCGTTTAACGACTTTAATGTTTCTCAACATTTTTAAATTTTTTTGTTTACACATGCGAGCCCCTCCAGCCCGCCCGGGGCCGCAGGGGCCCCGTGGTTACGTAGACTCGAGCTGCGCCTGTGCTCATCACGAAGCAAGGGTCGCTCGGAAATGCATTGAGAGAATATTTTACAAGGCACTACTTACCTATTGTAATAACTTACCTTTTTTTTTTCGGGGGGGGGGGGGGGAATGCATTACGCATACCACCCGGGCGCAGGGGGCACCCGAGTGGTTATGTGGGACTCTCGTGTAGGCTAATGAGACCCACGGTATACCCACTAAAAACCCCCCCATCTTCCATCTCGCCGCCTTGTGACGGGGTTTCGGGAACGCTTTCGCACACATCCGCGACCCCGCTGGCGGCAGCCGCCCACTAGCGGCTCCACCGTGGAAGCCCGAAGGCCCTCCACGATGGGCGCACCAGATGGTAAGGTGCGCCTCCCTCCTCGGCCTCCACCAGTACTGTAGCAGACTCCCCCCGAGTCTGCTACTAGGAGGCCATGGGTACCAGATAACTGGTAGCCGGTGGAAGATCAGGTCTGTGGTTCTTCCACCGACCACAACTCGGCCGCAGAGGATAGGGCAAGCGGCGCACCGCAATACCGACATGCCTCCTCTCTCATGCCTCCCACCAGTGCCGTTTCGACGGAACGGCCCCGCCAGCTCGCAGGGGGTAGGGGGAGTGGCGCTCCGTAATACCAACACGCCTCTCCCCCTGCGATCCCTCCACGGCCGCAGAAGATAGGGAGAACGGCGCACCGTAATTCCGGCACTCCTCTTCGTCTGCGGTCCCACCTCCACGCGCGTCCGCAGCGGACTTGTTCAGCCCGCTGGGAGCGCGCCCTCCTCGGGCCAGCCGGCGACCCAAACAGGCCGGCCCTGGTTGCCTCTTAGCTTCACCGTGGGTGACCAGTCCACGGTTACTAAGCCCCCCCGCCATGACAAGGCGGGGAACCCCCGGGGGTGGGGGTAATAACTTACCTAACCTAACCTCATATTAATAATTGACGCCAATAAGAATAATTATTATGTAAAATAATACCTGGATCTCCGCGATTTGTAGCTGTTTCTACATATTTTATGGTGATCTTTCGATGAGCTCCAGCATTTTCTCGCAAGATGGCGTTGAAATCACACTTTTTATTTATTTATTTAGACTATTGCTTCATACAAATGTATAAGAACAAAAGGCGGATTTATGTTCGGTTTACACGTATTAAGTAGTTAAGTAAATTTTAACTAAATTTTAATTAAATTAAATTAATACGTGTAAATGGCCAATTTAGTAGTTAAGTAATCAAGTAGATAAGTAATTTAGAAATTTTTCTATTTTCTGTTAAGTAGGTGGGCTGTGCTTATCACTTAACAAGTTTGGACAGGCACTTTTAAGTTAAAATTTAGTAAAATGCTTAAGTAGTTAAGTAGAATTGTATGAACTAAAGAGCTTTACTAAATTATTACGTGTGGACGGACACTAAAAATTATTCACTTAAAATTTAGTTAAAATTTACTTATCTACTTAACTACTTATTACATGTAAACCGGACTTTAGTGTTAAAAGCATTCTCTGCCAGTCAACCTTTGGGCAGTGGGAAAAAATAGTCATAAATACAAACTGAAATATGGTTTAGGCGCAAAAAATGGCAACAAAATTGCACATAATATTATATAATAATGAAATTAAATTAAAACGGTTATACATACATACATACTATGTGAATCTCTAACGTTTTTGTCAAATTATAACATCTTCACTTCCCTTTTTGGTGTGTACATTTATTGATTTTTGTGTAAACCCCTTAAATCCCTATAGTCATTAAAAAAAATACAGGCAAATTCGATTCGATTCGTCACCAACACCAATTTAGGAAACCGGGTTCAAAACCATTAATACTCGATTCCCGGGTAAATGACAATGATCCGCGAGACGCGCGTATAAATGAGAGGTAAGGGCTACACGTCTCTGCTAAAAACTGCTACAATAGACTCTTTTTGACATCTATTGGCGAGTAGCAACACTAAAGTTACTGCAGTAGATGGCGCTGTAAAGCAACACTAAACCGAAAACATGAGTAAATGCGAGTTGGCTAAATTTGTATGGGGCCGAAGCAGAGCCCAGTGAAAAGAAATGCTTCGGTCCCATACAAATTTTAGCCAACTCGCATTTACTTTGCGAACCTGTCATGTCAAGTAAAAGTCGCACTAAGCACTGTGTGCAGCGTCTCAGGTGCTGTCGCAGTCAGACGGGTCAGTCAGTCGCCGCGTGCCGCGAGCGCGGGCCGGTGGTACCATAGTGGTACGTGTCGGTCGGGGTACCTATAAATTAATATTTGTTTATCTCGCTCGTGTCAGCGATCGCGACGAGTTATGAATTACGATGTTTTTTTAATCATTTCAAGTATCAAATCGCTTACTAAAATATACGTCTTTATGGACAAATTTTTTGCTTTGGCAAGTATTGTGGAAATTATGAATAAACATTACGGTTACCCAAAAACTCCCGGAGGAACCTTACCTTACGTGTACGGTGTAAGTACCTACACCTACCTATTATATACTTATATTTAACCTAGCTTCTTTGACAATAACAACAAATAATTAGTGATTTGATGGTGGAATCCAATAGGTACGCAGTCTAGTGGTTGGTGACATTTTAATAATATGTTGGTAGACTCCCACCCTCGCTTTTCTTGTGCTTGCAAACAGTACCTACTCGCAGTACCTATCTGAATACCTGAATTAATTTTTGACATTGTTTTAGACGTTTCATTCCATCTTCCAACTTGTTTCTATCAAATGATGTTTAAATGAATTTAAACAGCAGGAGGTTGTAATAGTTGGGTGGCTGTAACTCCACGCCTTGTAAACAAACCGATATTGCGATCAGATCAAGAATTTTGATAATCAAAATTGAAATCAAAATTACCTGGAATACCTATTTACTGAGAAGATTTTTTTTTATCTTTATTCGAATCCGGCTTGATAGACTTACAAACTCTTTTCGAAAGACAATTTACGCCATCGCCATCAACAAGTGAGTGAGTGAGTTGTATCGGGAGAAAAAGCGGCAAGAAACTACCGAGGTTATTTTTTTCCTACCCACAGATTCAGACAGCATTTAATACCGGCGTCTACTTTATAGCAAAACTCATGTCCAAATAGGAACCCTGTTTAGCGGGGTCAATATTTTTCGCGTAAGTAAAATCAGTCTAAACCTTATCTAACCCAAACATTTCGATTTGAGTTCAGTGTTTTTTCTTGGTGGAGGGCTTATGCCCCCGAGCTTGCTTTACTCAAACTTTAATATACCTAGGCTAGGTAGGTAGATGTTCGTTTTATTTTGTGTATAAACCTGGCAATCAAGCATACGAGGCATCTGATGGTAAGCAAACATCGCCCTACATACATATTTATGGTCTTAGGTATCATTGATGCGTGGGTTACCTAAAAAGAAAATAAAATAAAGAATAGCTCTCTAGCAAGAGCCTGGCGCGCAAGTGGGCCTGACGAGTGCGGCGAGTGCGGCCGTCGGCGGCCATCGGCCATCGGCCATCGTACGCGGTTCCTGCATCTGCACAATTAATGGAGTATATTGCTTTATTGTCTGCAATGACTCCAATGACTGTGCAGGAGCCGGAACGATGGGCTTGTTAACAGCCTACAACCAACAACCAACAACAGTAACATAACCATTATAAACTCTCATCAATCCGGATAACATCGCGGTATAAAATACGGAAATCGTGAGTACCCTTCAGAAACAACCACTCGCGGACCGAGCTTCTATTTCATTCACCCATTGCTATATAATTAATATGTATGTACATAGGTAAGTATTTTATACATTTAGTGACTAGGATCAAACTAACACAAAAAACTATTTCTCATTATCTACTTATTCTAACATAAGTCGTGCGTGATAGTTTTCCTCGTAAATTCATCATAGGTATGATAACAATTTTTTTTTGATTTCACTTGTCCAACTCCAACCGTTTAGCCGGTGAGACACTTGACTCTAATCAAAATTAGCACTTCAAAGCCAAATATTTCGCAAACGGACCCCTAATTTCAAAAATGGCTTAGAAAACCCATAATATTTTTGAAAGATCTTTTCAACGACACCCCACACTGTAGGCTACGCGACGAATAAAAAATTAATCCTCACGACCTGTGTAATTTCAGTTTAACGGCTCAATTTCTGTCATTAAAGCTGTGCGAATGCGAGAACCAAATTGCTCCGAGTGCGTGCACAACGCGAGACGATCCACCAGAGGCGTGGGAGCGCCGCGCGCCGCACCGTGCGGCATGCGGCCTGCGGCGTGCGGCTTGCGACTGTGATCAATAAGCGATCCAAGGCGCACCAAAGTCCAAAGCCCGACGGCCAAACTAACAAAACAAACCGATACACTAATACTACTACACCATACAACATACAATAATGAAAATAATATAATAACGTGACTACAGTTAACCTCTTGTGTTGTCCCAGGCCTGGCGGTAGAATTACATACATACCATAAGTACTACTAAACTACTGTTTAGGTACTCGACTACTCAGAGACGGTTAATTTTAGTGGACGATCCCAAACTCAGACGGTCTAGAATCACTTGGACTGCGGAGTGCGGAGTGACATGAGTGTTAACCTGCATTCATCCACGGTAAGGTCAACACGTTGAAGCGCTCGTAGCCCGGGGGGCGGGGACCCTTGTGTCGGCCCCATAGATATATACTCTAGCTAGATCGACGACTTTGTAGAGGTACCTGAAGTTCGATGACGTCATACCCTAAAGTTCATTTTTCCATTGTGTCCATGTTATCTATAGTCCCAGGACATATCATTTGATGCATTTGATTATGATTTTTTATAATGATATAAAACATCTAAGATGAATATTATAGGTACCGTAATTGTGTGGTAGTTTGCAACACTGCGCCAAAATCAATGCAATTTTTCAGAGTGGCGATTATGGTCATCGGGGATTTGTGAAGATTGTGGTCGTCATAGGTACTCGTCGTTTTTGTTTGTGTTGCATAAAATGTTGTGTACTGTTGTCGATAATCAGTGATTGTCGTGTTAATATCCTTTCCTAACTGAATAATTCCCAGTCCCTTCCCGAGTCTTCTTTAAAGGTAATCAATATTGTCTTGGGCAGCAGAAGATCGGTGGGTTTGCTATCGTTAATCTAAAAACACATAAAGCAACTTAAATTACTTATTACATTTCATTAATAAAAAGCTGGAATGTGCAATCGTCTCAATTTTGCTCTTAATGCAATATTTTAAATTCAGTAATTTTGAAGGAATTTTAATAAACTGGCTTACAGTTTGGCAGACATGGAAATGTAGAAAATGTACTCATTCGTTGGAAATAAATAAATAAATAAATAAATAAAACGTATTATTAAAATATAATTTTTACCTATAGAAAAATTACCTACAGAAAACATTCTGAAAAACCATATCAAAATAGGACAATCTTTCTAAGTATGTAAGTGTGGATACCCTATAATTATGAAGGACAACCTCAATCCGGCCTGTGATTGGTTCTTTAGGGACTTTAGGTTATGACGTCATCGATGACGTTTTATCGAAATCGAACTTCAGGTACCTCTACAAAGTCGTCGATCCAGCTAGAGTATATATCTATGGTCGGCCCTAAGTGATGTGGTTGGACGACTGCGTGGATGCGTGTCACGCGTGGAGAACATGACGGCGCGGCGGCGCGACGGCGCAACACCTATTGTCCACTGCGACCACCGACCACGGAGCGCGGTGTCGGTGTCGGTGTCGGGTGTCCCGAGCCGCTTTTCATTTCTGAACGTCGACTTCACCGTCTGTGGTTAATAATCTCATCAAACAACGACAACATTAACCCAGAGAAAAAAGTACATTATAATATTATTTTTTCTTCCTTTTAGGGTTCTGTACTTCAACAAAAAATAACGGAACCCTTGTACGACTTCGTCGTCCGTAACTTCCGAAACTCGCAGCACGCACTAGATGTGCCCACGTGAATGGTTCCCTTTACATCGAGTCCCTTTACGTCGAGCCGAGAATCTTGTCTCGCTTCTATTACCCCTACGTCGAGTCTTAAGATGTGTACCATTGGTATTTATGTTGTCGTCTTTCTGATGGACTGCACGACAAAATAAAGATGAATGCGAGTCCTGATAAGTAGCGGTCTAGCGGTGACGCTGGCCGAGGCGGCGCGGCGCGGCGGGACCCGGCTGACCGGCTGGCCGGCCGCGGTAAAAACTGTCAATGTCTTTATCGAGCGTCCGCAATCCACCGTCTCAACCGCCTGGCCCACATCGGCCCGCACTTGCGCTACAAGATATTTTATTAAATTAGTGTTAGCAGTGTTACTGTTAGTACAACAACCATCCGTCTTCGCCCGTCGGCCAGGGGCCTTCCACGGAACTCAGGTGGTGCACTTTGAACCTAGGTTGCTTGACTCCCAACTAAAATTAGCGTAAAGCCTATTTATATTATACTTCGCAAACTGATTCATTTTTGAACATTTTTGAAGATAATATCAGAAGTCATGAAATCCGTAGACAAACAAGAGTACCTGACATAGCTCAGAGAACCCGGCTGGAGTAGGATAAGAAAGGTCCTATAGTGGAGACCATTGTGCGTTAAACGGAACACAATACGCCCCCGTCACCTGACCAAATAGGGATCGTCTAAGGATCGCTTTACGTAAAGTGAGCATGATCAATTATCATGCTGCATGATAAATTGACGTGAGCGAAATGAAATGAAATGAATTTTTATTCGAAGTAGGTTTGTTACAAACACTTTTCGAAAGTCACTTAACGCCATCGCTTCAACAAATCCCTACCGTGAGTGGTCCCGGGAGAAGAAGCGGCAAGAAACTCCCGCGATAATTTTTTTCCTACTCACAGTTACAGACAGCACTTAATTCTACTTATTGCAATATTTAATATAAAAAAAACTCATGTCCAAGCAGTCTTGTCATTTAAATACTCATCAACTTTGTAATATGCTTTCTTCATGAGAATACCTTTTACATGAGTTTTTAATTTACAGTATGGCATTTCTGTTAATTCTAACGGGATTTTATTATAGATTTTTACACATCTACCCATGAACGAGCCACCAGTTTTGCTGACTCTAAAACTAGGCACAATCAGTCTAGCCTTATTTCTTGTGTTAATATTGTGAACATCACTCTTTTTAAGAAAAGTATCGAAGTATTTTTTAACATACATAATATTGTCCAAAATGTATTGTGAAATAACAGTTAGTATATTTATTTCTTTACACAATTCTCTAAGAGAGTCCCTAGGCTGTAAATAGCGCGAACTGCTCTTTTCTGTAATACAAAGATTGACTCAATATCTGCAGCTGAGCCCCACAACAACAGACCGTAGGACATTACACTGTGAAAGTAGCTGTAATAAACTAACCTTGCTGTTTCTACATCAGTTAAGAGCCTTACTTTCTTAACAGCATAAGCAGCGGAACTGAGCCTCCCTGACAAGGCTTCAATATGAGGACCCCATTGTAGTCGAGAGTCTATGGTAATGCCGAGAAATGTTGTAGAATTTACTAGTTCTAGTACTTCCTTATTTAGGACAATTTGAGCTGGAATATGTTTCACATTAGGTAAGGCAAATCTGACACATTTAGTTTTTTTCGCGTTTAACATCAAGTTATTACATGTAAACCAGTGTAATACTTGCGAAACAGTATTATTTATGTCGTCATAACATTTTTTCCTCCTATCTACTTTAAAAATTAAAGATGTATCGTCAGCAAACAATACCGTTTCACACATGTTCTTAGTGAAATAAGGAAGATCATTGATATATATTAAAAATAGCAGTGGTCCTAATATTGATCCTTGGGGCACACCCATGGTCATGTGCACTCCAGGTGACTCTATTCCATTAATAATTACTTTTTGTCTACGTTCAGATAAATAAGATTTTATAAGACTAACTGATTGTGTTGAGACACCATAATGCCTAAGTTTATTTATTAATATATTATGATCAACACAATCGAATGCCTTTGAGAGGTCACAGAATATACCGATAGCATCATGCTTATCCTCCCAAGCATTAAAGATGTGTAAGAAGTGCGATGCCTGCATCAGTGGTGTTTTTCCCTTTTGAAAAACCAAACTGATTAACATGAAATAATTTGTTTTTAGAAAAATGGGATAGAAGTTGGTTATAGATAATTTTTTCGAAAATTTTACTGAGAGCTGGTAAGATGGATATTGGTCTAAAATTTGTAGGGTCGTTTTTATCTCCAGATTTAAAAACCGGTATTATTTTCCCATGTTTCATAAGATTGGGAAAATACCATCTTCAACACATTTATTAAAAATAAAACTTAAATGGGGGGCAATTGAGTTGATTATTGATTTAACTACAACTGTAGAAAGACCCCAGATATCACTTGACTTTTTAATATTTATCGAATTGAAACTTTTTAAAATTTGATCACAAGTAACGGGTTTAAAGTTAAATGAGTTGGTACTTTTATCAACACATGATTCTAAGATGGTCATAGCTAGTTGAGGGCATGCGTTTAAGTTTTTTGTGATCACATGCGGTATCTTCGAGAAAAAATCCTCGAATACGGTGGCAATCGCACTATCCGAAGTGACATTTACATTATTGATTTTTAGCGAAAAACTATGCTTATTTGATTTTATTTTGCCTGTTTCTTTATTAATAACATTCCAGGTTGCCTTAATTTTGTTTGAAGAATTCTTTATTTTATCAGCAATGTAGATAGATTTCGCTTTAGCACAGACTAACTTAAAAGTTTTAGAATACATTCTAACACGATTTAAAAATTCCGGATCTGTGGAAGTTGATTTTTCTTCGTATAATTCAAAAAGCTTTAATCTACTTTTATATATTCCTGGTGCGGCCCAGTCACTGAATTTTGTTTTGGTATTATCACACTCAATATTTTTTTGTTTGAAATTATTAATATATTCATATTTTATTATATTAAAAACTGTCGAGTATGCTTTGTCAGGTGTGTCATCTGAGTTAATATTCAATGACGAGAGTTTATTCGCAATGTTTTTTTTTAAATATATTAATCCTTCTTTGTGTGATTGGCCGGCAAATTATATTCTGTTTAGGAAGGTCATGATGGTACTCAATGGTGGCAAGTTGTCCGCTATGGTCTGAACTAATACAATTTAAGCTCCGGAAATGTTTTGTATTCTCGATTATTGTGCTAATACTGTTGAACGAGAAACCTGATAGTTTTGGCTTCTAGAAAGACAACAACTTTTTTTTTATCACAATTTACGAAGTTTCGATATATCAACTTTTCACCTATGCTCTGCTGACATTTTGACGTGAGTTCCGGAAATGTTTTGTATTCTCGATTATTGTGCTAATGGGTGAATTCGCGTTTTTGAATTATTTTGGTGTTTTTTTTTAAAAGTATGTGGAAATGCGTGCAAAACCATGAAAAAAATTAGCAATAAAATTTCCTTTCTAAGCCTACAAAAGTCCTCAAAATTCGTTATGCTAATCAAAAGTTATTGGGTCGTAAATTTTTTTATAAGAAATGGTAATGATATTGAGCAGCCTGGTAATGACTTTTATTTAACGGTAATGACTTTTTGTTAGTGGGAATGACAAAATTTAATGTTAATCAAAAAATTTTTAAAGCCGTGTGTATTAAAGTTATGTCTATAAGTTGCATATGAAGATAAAAAATGTTAAGCTAAAACCACTATAGTCACCGCGAACTAAGAAGCCCAATTTGTCGTTTGCCATCACAGTGACATTAGAGATGTACAAAAAAATCGGTTCACGAAAGAAACCAATTTTTACAACAAATCGATTCAAAATTATAAGACTTAGATAATTAAATTTTAAACTAAAAACCGTAATATTTAGGTACCTAGTTACCTACCTATTACCTTGATTGAGCTATCTCGTACCGTCAATATGTACCTATTTACGACTTCAATAAAATATTCTATCCATTCGCCCATGAACATCAACAACACCAAAAGCATCACTGGTGCGTTACCGGCCAAGAAAGAGAGAAGAAAAAGAAAGAAAGATAGATCATGATATAATGAAAGTCCCGCTCAGTTTCATAATAATATTTTGACATAATATTATATATGAGCGTCAGGAAAAAACTACAGTGAATAAATTCTTGTTTATTTCGTAAGACACATTCATGTATACATAATTATTATTTTGTTGAAAAAATAATGTTTACCGCAACCTTAAATACTTATTTACATATAACATATTATCTGCAGTTACTATCCATCGATGGCGAAGTATGTATGGGCACGCACATACATAATGGAAAATGTCCTTTGTTAGCATCCAATTCGTCGTCGTATTATTGGGTACCTAATTTTAAATCAAAATGCAAGCAAATCATTTTTAACAATGTAATTAAATTAATCAATTTTCATTTTTAAATTTCGATTATAGTAATGTATCGATTATGATTGGTTTTATAAACGGTTTCAAGCCGTCACATCACCCTACGTCAGATTAGATTTAGGCTTCTTCATATAAGATTGTTTCGACGTCATTATATTTTTATTAAATTTTGCATAAATTATGATGTGATGGGATTTTTACTAGATTTTAACGTATATTATGATTTATAATCAACTCCAATGAAAATGAGTAGGGATTTTTAACAAATTTTGGCATAATCCTTTGTCCGTAAGTATTCAACTATTCATGTCAAGTAAATGAATATTCCATTTCGCTCAAATACACCCATACAAGGTTAGTTCATATTAATAAATAGCAGCTAATATACAGCAGTACCAAGCGCGTCACTTCACTCTGCGACTAGTAAAAAAAGTCCGGTTTATATTTGATTCACATTATAAGTAATGAAATTATAACTATGGAAAAATCCACGGTTTTCTTGGGTGTCACCTTAGATTCTAAACTACAATGGGGCAATCATATATCGGCTTAGTTAGTTAATGCCATTAGAAAGATAAGACAGTTTACTGATGTAGAAATTGCTAAACTTGTTTATTTTGCACACTTTCACAGCCTCATGTCCTACGGTATATTGATATTATTGATGTGGAGTGCAGAGGCTGACATTGATGCGATATTTGTTTTGCAGAAAAGGGCAATTAGGACCATCTATAATTAAAATTACGCCACTACCTGCGGGAGAGATTTAAAGAAATAAGCATATTAACAGTAACATCTCAATTTATTTACAATTATATTTTATTCATAAAGAAACAACGGCGGTTGGTTCAAGCAAAATAGTGATACGCAAAATCATCAAACTTGAAACAGACATACTTTTGGTTACGGATTATTTTCACCTACGTAGAGTACAACGTTCTTTTGAGGGGCTCTATGTACGTTTTTACATTAAATTACCTAAGTACCTGATTTGCTTATTCAAATGTATAAGAGATCTCTGAAATACCAGCCAGTAGGCAAAGGATATTATAGTATAGATGAATATATTATTGACAAAGATGCATGTAAATTAGTAATGCATCCAGTTCCGCGTCAGTTAGAACATCTTGTGTAATAATTTCATTATTTTAAAAGATGTGCTGTGGAGTTTCTTTACGGATTTCCTTCTCCATGACAAAGCACCGTTCCGAAATGCTGTTAGATTTAAAAAATGACGTTCATAAGTGTATCAGTGATATCGACATGAATAAAAGATTATTTCATCTTATTTCATTACATTTTTTGGAACGAAGTTCCTTATCGCGGGTTGCGAAAGGGGGCTAGGCGGAAAATTTGGTAACGAAAAGTTGTAACGACACTTTTTGCCATCATTAGTCATTATAACTCGTGCGGCGTCGTTACATGTCGTGCGGCGTGCGCATGTTTCTCTGTTTGTTCTCTCTCTCTCTTATAGAAAGCAAGCCAGATATTTTCGTTTCTTGCAGTAAGTACTAGGATAGCAAAAACATGCAGCAAGTGTGCCAAAACAAATCTGGGGCATTAAATTTCTCATCGGCTTTGTTCACGTAGTAGCTTGCTACTAACGAGGACACTTTAATTTATTTTTCTTTTCAGAGAATTTTCTTCAGAAACTTTTCTTTATTTTATTTTCTTCTTATCTCTTTCTTTGTTCTCCTCTTCGTACAATGCACAATCTCCTCTGATTTCGTTTTATCTCCTCCGTCTAGCAATTTTTTGTTTCTCTTAACGGTTTTGGCCTTTATTTGCATTAAATTTTCGTTTATAATTTATTTTACTAAAAAGATATTGCAAAATTAAAAAGTTTTGTGGATTCTTTACCATCAACTTGTAGCTCAAATTTAATTTACAACACACATATCAAAAATTTATCGTTGAAAAAGAAATTGCTAGGTCTCATTACTCAATCAAAATTGATTTCAAAATCCCCAATCGTCATTACCATTCACACAAAATCATTCCCATTTACAAAAAAACAAATGGGAATGATGCATATGGTAATGATATTTTTTTCTTTTTTGCTTAAAATTCATTTTGTTATTCATTAATTTATGAACTCTTTGTGCCAGTGAAAATCATGTTCCTATTACACATACGTGTGGAGTATTAAAATTAATGTATAATTTATATTTACCTTGTAAGTCCAGTACATGGCGATGATTCAAAATCGGGACAAAGTACTGAACGTCGTTGTTTTTCATGAATAAAAGTTGTTTCTCCATGCAGCAGTAAAAATTTGGCCTGTTCCACTTTTTACAGTGGACCAGACGAGGAGAAACGAGGGGTACTTTATAGCGTAGCCCAAAAAACATTTGAGAAATATAACGTTTGACGGCACTGACATGGAGTTGACGAATTTTCGTGACTAAATTTTAATTTATGTTTTTTACTAGTTCTGCACTGCTGATTATAATAATTTATTTATTGCATAAAAGTACAAAAAAGTTTTTACAGGACACGTAGTTCCCACACTAGGATACCCTGTGTTGTGGGTAACTAGACTCTTCCAGAATGTTACATAATTATAATCACTATTTTTAATTATAATACATTGTCACTGGTATAATACATTTCACTGGTAATATTAAAACTTGTCCCTGTAAAGAATTAAATATAGGTAGTTTAAGCTATGATTGCGTGATACACCTGTTTGTACACCTGCGTGATACCCATTTTAAGTTGATAAAATAAGGCGGGTGAGTTACACAGAAATCGGTAGTAAGGTAGGATGTGATTGTATTATGGTATTATGTAATATATGCAAATGTGTGTTTTATCTATATATAATGTATGAGTTTAAGTATTTGTGTAATGTATGTTTGTAGTGTATGTATTTAAGTATTTCTGTATATGAAGTAGTAACTTATTTATGTTTAAGAGAAAATAAGTAAAAAATTTACAGATATTTTTTTAGTAAGTTTTCAGTTTCTGAGTAATTTAGACCTTGAAGCCAACCGATTTTTTTTTTTTGACTTTATATCTTGTGTCATAGATTATATAATATTATAGATTCCATAATATTATATGTTATAATGTACCTAATTAAATATTGTCTCAAAATATAAAATTAAACACGCAATGTGTAAGGCAGGTTTTTCAAAAAATATTTTGGAATATCTATAACAGCAATTTCCCTACAAATGGTAATGATGTTTTGGGTGTGTTATTCAATTTTTTTATATAAATTTCTTCAAATAATGTAATGAAATATGTGGGCGCTTATGTAAAAATATGTATAAAAGCAGTTTCAAAAATAAAAAATTATAAAAGTAGTAAATTAAATTTTTTATCAATCGGAACATCTTTTTTGTGACTTTGGCGAATTCACCCTAATACTGTTGAACGAGAAACCTGATAGTTTGGCTTCTAGAAAGACAACAACAATATTTGTCATAATTTACGAAATTTCTATATATCGACTTTTCACCTATGCTCTGCTGACATTTGGACGTGAGTTCCGGAAATGTTTTGTACGAGTATAGTCGATTATTGTGCTAGTATTGTTGAACGAGAGACCTGATAGTTCTGGCTTCTAGAAGGACTACAACTATTTTTTTCATAATTTACGAAATTTCGATATATCAACTATTCACCCATGCTCTGCTGACATTTTGACGTGAGTTCCGGAAATGTTTTGTATATTCGATTATTGTGCTAGTATTGTTGAACGAGAGACCTGTTAATTCTGACTTCTAGAAAGACTACAGCTATTTTTATTCATAACTTTCGAAATTTCGATATATTAACATTTCACCTATGCTCTGCTGGCACTTTGGCGTGAGTTCTGGAAATGTTTTGTGTTCTTCATTATAGTTCTTCTACAACTGAATGAGAAACTTGAGAGGTTTTGCTTCTAGAAATAAAATAACAATTTATAAATAATTTTTGAAATTCAAAAAATTTTTTTTTCACGTGTTTTCATTTTTTTTTATTTCATCCATAGAACTATAACCCAAAATTACTAGAAACTTTAGAACTCACTGCGTGTCACTAGAACTCTTTTTTTATTTTTGATCTACTAAAAAATGATCTGCTACGTCAGGAACTTAGCAGAGCATTTTATTATGTTAAATCGCCAGAACTATTCCCCAAAAGCATCAGGAACTCTAGAACCCTTGTGCATGCGAAGAGAACTCTCATTTTTTTTGATCTGCTGGGAAATGATCTTCTTAAGTTCACTACCATCTGACACTGGGACTTCAGCCCAATCGATCGAGGCCGGAGAGCTCCGAGCTCTTCGCAGACAGATTTACGGACCTTATATTAGCCCGCCTGCCCCAGCCTGCGATAATACGATTAGAAACTTCCGTAGCCCGCACATAAATATGTACAGTGAGTTGCAGCAGTGCGGTGCGGGTGTGAAGTGGATTATGTTCGTTAGCGGCCGCGGCGCGTGTCGCGTGACTCGCGTGTCGTATGTCGCCTGCCTCCTTGCCTTCCACGTCGCAGCGCGCACTGTGTATATAATTGCAATTTATTAGACTCGCCACATTAGCGTTAGCGCCTTTAGCACGCCCCGCGAGGGCTGCGTTCAGCACACGTTACTCACGTTACTGATAAAAATAATGATTAAAAAACAAAACACTCGGCTGCGTAAAAAAAATAAAAAGAAAAAAAAAAACAAGCCCAGTGGTTTAGAATGTTCTTAAAAGTAATACTTTTAGTTTTTAAAGTTAAACTTTTATTCTATCATCCCAAAATTTTTCGTCCATCTATCGCATGTCGCATTACAGCCGGCCCTGGAGTTAGAATAATAATGGAGATTCAATGATTTCAATAAATATTGCTCTTAGTTTTTATTAAGCGTCTATCATCTAAATGATTGTATTAATTATGTATTCCGTACTCTAATACACAAATTGAAATAAAATTTTATAATTGAACATTTTGTCTACTGTTGACTTCCCTTTGTCATTCCCATTTCTCAATAATTAAGTTAAGATTAAAAACGCAATTTTAATACCATAAGGGCTTGTTTCACCATCTTCAAGTAGAGTCCTGAATAAGCTATTCGCCGGCATTGAGGTAAATACATAGAGAAGACATCTCAAACAAAATGTGTGTCCCCGCCGGGAGGTTCTATTTTCAAAATTGAGCCCCTGTTCTCCTTTCAAAATCGAACGAATCCATTGGACATTGAAGCCGCGCGGCGCCAATTCATTGGAACATACATTGTGTTCGCGGTGTCTGTTCTATACGCTAGTAATAATACTAATAATACTTCAGTGTTCGCCGGGTAAAGTGACGTTAAAGTGTCATTTTACATACACGAAATGTCAACTTAACCAACGAATAGCTTACTTCGGACTTACTTAATACTTGAAGATTGTGAAACAAGCACTAAATCGAATAATTTTCCAAAATTTTAGTTAAATGCCTACAAATCGAAAAAAAGTTTCACTTGCATCGTGGTTATTTTAAACCACACTTTTTTTACTTTAGTAAGTACACCTTTTTAGTTTTTTTACGCAGTGGGATGTTTTGTTTTTTTAATATATATATATTTTTAATTTTACACTTTTTAATTAGGATTCATTGACTTGTTTATTAGGATTTTAAGACGGTAAAATTCGCAATGTTGTAATTTTATTAAGGGTGTTATAGGTGTACCAGAATCTCATGGCATTTTTGACAAGCAGAAAAAAGGGTTTTTAATATGGCAATGAAAATTATTAAAACTATATCAAATTGTCAAGTCAAAAAAAGAGTTGTATGGATTTTTTTTTCTTTTTGAAAATGATGATTATTTTCGACTTAATACCGAAAAAAACCTTTACGATCACAAACCAGAAATATTATTTTCAATGTTTATCGAAAAACATGTGAGAAAAAAAGTGTATTTAAACGACAATCTACAATATTAATATTATCCATCTCGTAGGATTGACTCGTTTTGATACTTTGTTTTCTTGATTATATTTTCTTAGTAATTAATCTAATTATGATTTCTTTATATGTAAATAGATTTGCAAATGATATTGAAATAAATTAAATGAAGAATACAAACATTGTTACAAATTAAAGGTTGCAAAAATGTTGTATATATGACATGAAAATTTATATCTTGCAAGTTCACATCACTGAAATGTTGGAGGAGCAATTCATTATTATTGTCTATTTATTATCTTCATCAAAAATACCAATATATAATACCTATACAGATGGAAAATTTTAAACTGTTGTAGCATAAATTACCTAGTCACTCTTATAATCAATTATAATATTAAAAATTAATGTGCTTAATTTATCATTGTCTTTTATATATTTTCTCTGAAGGTAATAAACCAGACTTTTAATGTAACCTATTATGAAACTAACACTATGATAAAAATATCAATGATCAAGAAGTTTTATTCAAATTTCCCCAACGCTGGGGAGTGTTGCGTCTCCAATTTTAATTACCCCATTTTGCCATCAGATGCTGGTACACCTATAATTAGCGAGAATGGTTGTTTATAATACAAGTTTAAATCGTTATATATCCTAACTAAACTGTTACTGAAAATTAAAAATAATGAAACTAAAAATGGAACTTAAAAATATTTCTTAAATACCTATGCAACGGTTCCCCACTTAGTTCGACGATATATATTTTTTTCATTTTGACAATGTGACGTCTGGTTGTCGCTGTAATGAATTTTGATTATTGTCATGTCTTTAGTAGTACTCGCAAGGTTTATGACGATTCGATTGACGTAAGAATCATCAAAATCCGTTAACGCGTTTGATCTCTACAACGCCACATAGAAACAAACATACACTGATAAACACATTACCCTTCTTTATGTCGCGCAGTCGGGTAAAAATAAGCCTTTACATTGCGTAAAACGAGTAACATTGTTCTTTAATCTGAGTATGTTACACATTCGTTGTATTCGTTTTTGATTCGCATGCACGGTTGAACGGGGTTGATTGTCCGGGCCAGAGATACTGATATAATCTGTGCTGCTGCACCGCTGGACACCACTGGACACCAATGGACACCGCTGGACACAACTGGACACCACTGGACGGTGCGGGCTCCCGCGCGAGGCGGCGTTGAGCGCATCCCTTGGTTTAGTATTAGGAGCATTAAGTGAAACTACAGGATTGTGAAATATTTATATAATATTGTGTTCTTTATTCACATCTTCCAATTTATTCACAACCAATAGAACCGCCATTCTAAATTATGACAAGAGTTTGTTAGTCACCAACCGCTACAGCGCCAGGGCAACCTGCCCAACACGCACGCACACAAAAAGCGCGCGCACGCGCTCGCGGCCGCGGCCGGCTTCCCACCAAAAATGGTCAGGACAGCTTTCTTGGTCCTCGTGAATGTCGAGGTCTGATGGAAACACGATTTTGGAAGAGCGAACTGAAACTGATTACTTTCTGAGTTTCTGAGATCTTGTTTCGTAGGGAAACTAAACAATATTCAACTAGGCAAGTAAAAATAATGGAGCCATTTACTAAACATGTAGGGTTATCCAACCAACAGCTTAAATAAAATAAACAATAAAAGCGCCACCCTAGCGCGGGAGTGGCTGGCTGCACCCGGCCCCCGGACCCGCATGCCAGCTCGCCGGCAGGCCACCGGGATTCTGGCTTGCACGGCGCGCGGTGGTCGGTGAGATGCTCGCGCCGATAGCGCCGGCGCGGGCGCGGGCACGGGCGCTATCGGCGGAATGTAGATTTCGGAGCAGCTCGTCTTGATCCGTGCGAGCTTCGTACAGTCGTACCATATACATACACGTTAAGCGAACGCACGGCCGAGCTACATGGTAGGAGGAGTGGGGGGTGTTAGGTTTTATTTTCGTTACGGAATTTCTTGATTCGGTCGCCGTGCTCAAAAGAAATACTTAAAGAAATACTTCTTTAGGCGCGTAATTAAGTCGTTGTCGTTATACAACGACAGAAGAAATAATAGTACTTATGTTTATCTTCAAAAAATGATGACGTGCATAAGTGTATCAGTGAGACCTATATGAATAAAAAAAGAACAGGTGTCATGGGACGGCCGACAGATGTGAAACATCGAAATGCGTCGCCACGATCGCCAATTAAGTCTAAAATCAGGTTTACCTCTTGCGTAAAGATGTTTCACATCAATATTTTGACTTTGACTTTGACTCGAGTCAGAACTTCTGTGCTCTCTGTGATTTGCAAATTGCAACACTAGGCCTCAAGGCATGGTCGTTGACTAGCGGAGCGGCTATATTTTTATTATACCGGCTAGCGCACACTATCGCCCCGGCGTGGCACCGCGCCACCGCTGCACAGCCGGCGCCGCTCGCCGCAGTCGTGTGAGGTGCGAGGTGTCACACAGTGATCGCCGGGCGGGCGCAGCCGCGCGGATGATCCCACCTGACACGTGACAGACGCAGCGTGCCAGTCTGCTCAGTCCGCAGTGCCCAGTGTGGCCCAGTCACCAGTGCCACCTTGCCGACGAACACCGCGATTGTATTAGTACTATTAGTCGATGCCTGTTCCCACGTTAGTTAACGATCGACGACGATGCGACGAGGAGAAATTATATCTATAATAAAGTCAATATTTATGAAACCTAACGTTTTATCGGTTAGATACCTACTTTGTAACTGAGTATCTCAATTTCTCACAAAGTCAAAATAATCCTTAGTAACGATTAACGAGTAATGATTTTAAACTTAAGTCATCGTAGACTAAAACGATATTCTTCGTGTAAACAATTTCTTGATTTGGTTTTTTGACTTACCTATTATGAAATACTTTACTGCTAAGATCCAGGAACGGTGAAAAAATCTCAGTAGTGGATGACCGTCGACTAAAGGTGCGTGAGTTTGAAGACACGTGGATTCGGTGGATATCAGTGGTTCGATTTTTTAGGAGTTATTATTTTATTGATTATCTTGAAAAAAGAAAAACCATCATTACGAGTATTTATTGCAGCGGCAAAAACATTAGTAGGGGCGTTCCGGGAGCGGCACGCGGTATTTTGGTCGGCTTCCTAATGAGGGCGGCTGCAGCCAGCGCGGCTTCCGCGAACCGGCGGCGCAGCGGGAGCTTCCAGGCTAGTGGCCAGTGCCGGCCGATGCACGTGCCGCACTTCATTCTTCCATACCGACATCGCGAACTGTCAAGTGTTGCACTCTGAGTTAGCGGATATCATACGCGAGGCGGGTACCGATCGTCAGCGCGACCGACTATGCACTGAGGCGAATATTTGTCGTCTGAAATAAAAGAATCATTCGATGCGGCCGCACCCCGGAGCTCGAACGCCGCAGCGCCGACCGGTGCAGTAAAGTTTCGCCGAATTGTCGCAAAAAGCTCCGCGTGCAACATTCCGCGGCCCGTCGCCGGAGCGTCGCCGCGTCGTGCGCAGCGGAGGCGCGCGTCACTTGGGCCTCGCCGCCGCGCCGGTTCCCAATTGTGTCATTTGTGCACACTCATCGCCCCTAATGACGCGGTGTCTGCCGCGCCCTGCCCGATACCGTTATCGACGGTCGCGGGCCGGAGGCGCCTGCTCTCCTCGCTACCTCACATTCGTGGTCGTCCGGACGGAACCCGTGCGTCGGGGATGAGGGCCACGAGGGGTCAGTAACGGAGTGTGTGTTGCGGCGCAGGTCGGGGAGCGATGCGGGCGGCATGCTGCTGCCGGACCAGCTGTACGAGCCGCCGCCCCCGCCGCCCCCGCTGGCGGCGCTGCTGCGCGCGCACCGCGTGCGGCCCGACTTCTTCTGCGCGTACCGCGAGCGAGAGAGCGCGCCGCCCGCCGCTTCACCTAGGTATGCACCTCCTCGGATCTCGTACCGAGCCGAGCCACTATTTCGGTGGAGTTCAAGTTGCACCATGTCCGACAGGGCGGCGGCGCGGGAGGCGGCGCCGGGGGGCACGCCGGTGCCGGGCGGCGCGCGCGCTGGTAGCGGTCGGCGGCGGAGGCGGCGACGCGAGCGACGCGAGCGACCCGAGCGACCCGAGCGGCCCGAGCGAACCGAGCGGCCCGGCCATGCCAGTGAGTTACATTACATTATTATTTATTACTTTCTTTGAACTGTTTACAATTTCACAGTTTTTCGGCAGAGTCTGTTATCAATTGTATTGTTAATTTTATTAATCTGTTCCGCATCGCGTGGAAACCACCGAACGAAATTAAGTATGTACCTATGCATTATATTTATAACATGTACAAGTATTTAATGCTAATATGCCGGCGGGTTTTGTCGCGCGGCCATGCCGGCGGCACGTGCCGGGATATTATCAGGCCTGAGCTACTGTCCATAAAGACTGTTGTCTGTATTCCGTGGTCCACATCGCGTCAACAGTTGCATGCAAGTTGCATAACGAAAAATAGGCAATAATAACGTGACGATGCTGCTCCGTGGACAGATTTCGTACCAAGCAAGCTAGGCACAATTGACGATAGCGTGCATATGACGTGCGGCTACGTGGACAGACTTACACTACAATAATTTTAAATTTAAATAAAAAAAAACCCGACAGTTTTCGTCGGGGGTTCACATTATTTAATGATATTTTGCTTCTTCGTTTTAGTTTTGATAGCACAGAAAGCAGTAATCTCTTTTTACACTCTTTATATTAGCTTCACCTCTGTGTATGTATGTTTAATGCACCCCACGCTTTTAATTCACGAATCTTAATTCCAATTTATTTTCTATTTTTAGTTGGATTTTATATAAAAGCGTGTTTTTTAGTTTTTTTTTACTATTATTTTTCCCTCGCACTCGAACCTCGGTTGCAATTTTTCAGTGTTGATGCAACGCGTTACTTGGCCAACACGGCTGGTAGTCAGTTTCCATTAGTGTCCTGTGTCACCTGTGTCACACACTCCAATCCCATTCATTGTCGTAGACAGTTCATTTATATTGTACGATACTGTCGTTGAACTGCCGACAAGGGTCTGTCCTGTAGTATGTACTATGTGGTCGGTTCGTACTCCGTAGTTCCGTACATCGATACAATTACGAGGAGGATTCTGTAATGTACGAGCGCGGAGGGTCGGGCGATTGTTTATCTGCGGCGGAATGAAACAGTGCAGCGCGCCGAGCGGTACGCCAAGCAGATGAATATAGAAAGAAAGAAAGAAAACATAAATTATTCTTTCTATGTATTTATCATTGTTAGAAACAGGTATCGATTTTTTTACAATACTATACTGTAAATGACATGTTGGCAATGCAGTGCTGACCAGCAATGTGCCTGAATTCTCTTACTGCTAACTCCACATTCGCGCCGTGAAGACCCGTGAAAGCCGCGAACCGCGAATGTGGATGGCTTTCGCGGCCGTTTCACGGGTTTCGCGGCTGTTCACTTCACGCCTTCTTCCCCGTTCAGTGTCGGTTTTTGCGCCCGTATCAAAGGGTTTGCGAGGCGCGAATCTCCCGTGAACGCAAGCGCATCGACAATTCGCGCGTGAAAACAGTAAACACATTTTACCGGACATCAACAAATATGCTGAATCCTGACAAATACTCATCTAGGCGTAACAACACGTTAAAGAAGTAAATAAAGAATTGCGAGTTGTATAATTTTAAGAGGAAACAATAAATTAATAATCCTATTATACGTAATACATTTGATGCAGTTTCAACAGCCTCCCACTATATAAGGAATTATTCCTATTTCCTGTCAAGTGCGTTTTGGTGAAACAGCGTCACCCGATGGGGGCCAGCCCTCCAGCTACAGCTGGACCGTTAGCTAAACGCTCGTGGGAACGTCACGTTCATGGCTACTATAAATACAGTACATCTATCTGTATGCTGTATGCTGCATGGTATGTGTAGAGCAGCCCGCGGCGCAGCGCCCCAGCTCGTCACATGTACACACTGCCGACTGGCAGCAATACGTTATGAGCTTTTCTTGCAGCGCCGCCGACACGTTCCGCTGCGCTACTTACACGCTGTCAGTATTTTCTCAGCTAATAATAGACGGCCGCGGGCCGGGCGACGCGCGACGGCGGTTGTGGTGCTCTTTCACTTGTTAACATTTCGATAAATTATTTATTATCCCCTATCGGCGTCACAAATAAAGATGAGAGTTCTCGTCCTTTATAGGTACGTTTACATCCAGTGTCCACATTCTTCAGTGAATGGATCTTTAGCCAAAAACCTATGCTGCACATGTTTTACATGTCTTCACATTAAATTTATCCAACAAACTATATCTACAATTTACGATCGTAGCAAGCGCGGGTTCCATTCTATAGATCTCCGAAGATCTTCATCAAAAATATCTAGAAACAGTCGATGTTACACTCAAATATTTTTTGATAAGGTGAATTAAGTTTATTAATACACTTCGGCATAGGCTCGTGTATAGCTGGCCTTAATCACCTGGGTGAATTTAGGTCTACCGATTTAGTATACTTAATTCACCTGCGGCCAGTAGATTTAAATCACCTGGGTATATAGGTGAATAAAGTACACTAAAAGTGGACTTAAGACACCTGGGTGAATTAACTCAGGTGAATAAAGTCGACGTCACCGGTCGATTGCATAACATCTTCGAGGCATTAAGTGACGAAGTATAGAATCCAGCGCTTTTTGTCCGTCCGGATTCCGAATGTAACATAATGTCCACCTTGAAAATATTTATGAAGCGGCTCGACTTCTTCCGCGAGTGTGGTCGGTCGGTCGGTCCAAAATTCATTTTGTCTAATGACGAGTTCGCCTCCGATCGGAGAGCTGGGTTTCTTTTATTTGACAAGAACTGCATCCGAGTGCATTAATATTCTGTGCGACGCGATAACGCCGCGGCCGGGCACGCGGCGGGCACGCAGCCGGGCACGCGGCCGGGCACGCAGCCGGGCACGCGGCCGGGCACGCGGGCGAACAGCGCACTCGGAGATTTACACTTACAATACAATTAAAAATTTAGTGACCCCTCCGTGCTCTCATCCGCCGCTGCTCCTTGCCGGCTGTTGCTTTCTGTATTGTGGCTACATTTTACACATCGGCCTACTACATGTACAAAACAGCAGGAGCTAAAAGTTTTATAAATTTTGATCTCTCCAACGCGGGGGCTGAGTTCGAATCCGGCACGAATTTCTAAATAAAGAAAAAGTAATGATAATTAGAAGTTAATTATCATATGCTTTGGTGAACGAATACATCAAGAGGAAACCCTGAGAGTTCATACTGGTGTGTGAAGTGTGCCAGTCTGCACTTGTTCAGTGGCACACTGTGGCCTGTATAGTCTGTACCCTTCACAATGTGAGAGGAGACCTAAGCCCGGTTGTGTGGGAGAGTATAGGTTGTGCTAATGACCTTCAGTAACGTTCCAAACCCATTGATTAAGTAATGACCAATTTAACACTCTTCTCTATTGGGCTCGGTGCTTGCGCTCGGCGAGAGGCGGCGCGGCGGCGCGGCGGCGCGACGGGCTGTCGCGTGCGGTCCGTGCCCGCCGTCAGCTCGCTAACAGTATGTATCACTTGCCATTGTTCTTCATTCGCTCTCATAAAATTTCTCACACATGAGACTGAGAAATTAGGTAGAAAACTTATTTTTCGCTCGGCCGGGGCCAATCTCCTCCGATGTCGAGTCACGGTTTACGAATCAATTACTGTTATGGCTAATTGGATCGAGTTCGAGCCCGCGCCGGCCGCGGCGGGCCGTGGCGTGCCAGCGGGACATATCGTGGAGACGCGTGGCGAGCGCTGCTCCACTGACTGTTTTTTTTAATTGTGGTCAAAAATTTATAATAAAAACGTGTTACAAGTGCATCAACAACAGTAACATAAGCGATCGACTCTAAAAATAAATGTAGGTATATAGGTATTATACCAAGTTTGTTATCGATACTGACGTGACACTGGCGGGAGGGACGTGACGCAAACGGTGTGTGGCAGTAGCGTGCGCGGTGAGCGACGCCGCGACGCGACGCGACGGTGCGGGGCCGCCATGCTGAGCGCAGGTTTGTGGATCAGGTACAGTGACTCCTGCCCACTCTCGTTCCTTAGGGCATACACTCAAGTCGTTGACATTCACGATAAAGTACTTTGTTCTTTGAAATTTAAAACTTCACATTTTTCCAGTTTCTACTGGTTTTCTCTACTATTCATTTAGTATATCCGAGAGGCGAACTTTATCTTGCACACAATGAAACAAGCCGGGCTATGAGCGCTTCATTCGCCCTTCATTCCGCACATATTTGACAAGTTACCGGTATTTCAAAAACCCAGTGCAATCGCGTAATTGTAAATCCTCCTGTTTAGTGTCATTGGCAAGTGAATGAGGTCTTGGACATCGCTAACTATATCTTATATTTATTCAATCTGGGATCTTTGAACTAGGATAAACAATGAGATACGTAGCGAAAATATAAGGGCTCCGATTTGACTACAAATACTGAAATCAAAAATCAAAAGTTAGTTACAGAGGCATTCTGTTAACGCAACCTACACTATACACTATACACTATACACTATACACGCAGTGATTCACACAATATGCACGAATTTTTCGGGAAACTACGCGATGTGTTGTTATCCAAAATGCTTAACTGCCTGAAACCGAAGATGTTCAAGCTGTGCGTGGTGTATGTGTGACAGTGTGATCGGGGCCAACCACTGTCGTCCATGTGGTACCTACTGCGGCTTAAAACAATATTATGACAAATTGCTTTGTACTACTACTTATAGTGCTGAATAAAGTAGCTAAGCAGTAGCGGGCGCGCAGGCGCCACGACGTTACCTTTTAATATTCATTTATTTCAAAAATACTCGGACATTTCCCTGAGCCAACCGACCAGGCGGGCTGCAGCGCAGGGAACTCTCCTCGATAACGACAAGTTTTGGGATACACAGACTTGGATTTATCGGCGGCGAGCTGACCCTGGCCGGTCCAGCGGAAGCCTCGACGCTATTACGTAAAGACAAATAGCGCAAGCGTAAGGACGGCACATGCATATTGCATGGCGCATCCCGGCCCCCGGCCCCCGGGGCGCATGCCGCCCGGGCGCCCGCACCGTGGTAACTGATGCACGACCGCGCTGACGTATCTCTCAGCCGGCACGGCGCGGCGCGGCGGCAGGTTCCTGCGATACAGCGAGATTCGGCTATCTCGGCTGCTCGGAGCGTCTATTGACGAAACTCCAGTTGTAAACTCTCGAACCCGTCGGTTTCCCAAAATACTACTATACATACACAGTATACACTGAGCAACAAATTAATTTATTGTAAGTTATAAAAATATGACCGTATTCGTAATTGATCATAAGCTTAGTTTTCTAGAATTTAATGTTCTTTATAATAAGCACGAAGGCGCCATGGGATCACCTTTCACTGCTTAACCGTTGCTGTACCAGAGCGGTCGCGGTATAACAAAAACAAAAATTCATTCTATTCAAAAATCCCATCAAGTTGTAAAATTCGTGTGGGAGTGGTCCGCGTGGTGCAGCCGACCCCGGCCACCGAGTCGTTGGTAGTACACGCGGCCTGCAACTCCTGGTCCCGCGCAGATGACAACGAATGAGCAATTAATTCGTTGCGATGTGATCACGTAATACATCAATGTAAACTCTACACAGTACAGTATGGACCGTACTGTACCTAAATCGCACGAAGTTCTTCTAAATATTGTCAGTTTGCAGAGATCCGTACACAGGAATAGTTGAAAAACCGGGCACGTGCGTGTCAGGCCACGCGCAATGTAGAGTTCCGAAGTAGTAAGTTTATCGACTATTTCTCATTAACTACTTATGCTTACATATCCGTAATAGTTTTCCTTGTAAATTCATCACATAACCTATTTTTGAGAATTTTTTCACTTGTCCAACTCAAACCGTTTAGCCGGCAGGGGGGGGGCGGACACTTGACTCTAAACAAAATTAGCAATATAAAGCCAAATATTTCGCAAACGGACCCCTAATTCTTCTAAAAGGTCTTAGTAGACCCATAATATTTTTGAAAGACCTTTTCAACGATGCTCCACATAACAGGGTACGCGACGAATAAAAAATTCATCCTCACGTTACCTGTAGGGGAGGTACCCTGAAAAAAAATGTTTTTCAATATTTTATTCTACGATTCTAGAGTTTAATAAATATGTATATCCAAGCCAAATTACAGCTTTCTAGCACTAATGGTCTCGGCGCTTTGCTTCGGAAAGACGGACGGACGGACGGATATGATGAAACTATAAGGGTAGAAGAAGGGTAAGAAATATCAATTACCATATTTGAACCATATTTGAAAATGGTTACAATAATAACAATGCACAATGTTGTGAATTCATGATTTTTGCATTTTATACCAATCAATACCTACAACTACCTTTTGTAGCCAATACGATACGTGTCTAGGTGTACCTACTGTGTAGCCCTAGCTAGCCACTCGGTGCCAGCGGGAGGGCCCGGCAGCACGGGCGCCGCAGGAGCCGCAGGAGCCGCACGAGCATCTCTCGACATCAACTGTAATTAGAGGCGCTAATCTCCAGCTCGACCCCCTCCCCCCGCGCCCCGCGCCCCGCCCGCCGTGTCCCCGCGCGCACCCGTCACACCGGCTCGTTTACTCGCTATTTCCTCTATTCTTGAATGGTATCGGATGTCGGCCACTCGGCCATTCGACTTGTCTCATACGATTTCTTCAAAATAAATAAATCAGTGGAGCAGCAGCCACAATGTCAACTACTTGTTGTAAAATATGCCGTCCATCATCTCTTGGCTTATTTTATAAACATTCGTAATTAATAAGCATTAGGCACGCAGGATAACTAGACACGCCATATTAGACAATCCCTATTCAATGGAATCCAGAACCATTGTTCAAATGATAACCAGTAGATTAACCACCAGCCACTATTACCGGACCAGGTTCCCCTGGATATCAGAACTGTAACATTACTAAACACAGCACAGGGTGACGGAATGTGTTCGTAACAGTTGCAGTGGACCAGTGGTAACGAGGTACAACCAACCTTTGTAACGAGGTATAATAATACCTCGTTCAATATCCCTTGGCTGGCAGTTGCATTTTTCTTCTAAATTTTTAAATCTTGACAGTTGGGTTTGTTTACAAAAATGCAACTGTCAGCTGGGTTCCCATACGGGAAGAATATCGTATTATTGATATTGTTTTCATCGTTATTCCTTTAAACTTATTAATACCTACAATGAATGATTTTAATGTACTAAATTAACATTGTTGTTCCATTTGTGTTGGTTACATGATTACAAATAACTTTGGTTTATTGGGACTATTATTAACATATGACCCTGCCCAGCCCTGAGATTTACTATATTATATTTGTGGAGGATCTGCACCCTCGCACTGGCGCCCAATAAGGTTTAAGGTAATACCTGTATCGTAACTCCTTCACAGAACAGTGGATGTGAACAGTCTGTAACATTCTAAAGCAGATCATAAAATACATGTATGTGACCTCGAGGACAGAGAAGGTGCTGTATATGACTACATAAAAATTTTTGGAAGACAAGAAGAGATTAAATTGAAGGTTACCACATAATTAATTCATTTTTTATACTTATAATTATAATTTATTGTAATTTTTATTGTTATGACACAAAAATGGCATTTTGTTGTTGTTGCTTAGTGACGATTAATTATTGATTGTCAATGAATTATTGATATAATATTAAATTTTATATTTATTGTTACGAACGTTCACAGTAACAATTATTATCCTGTTGAACAGAACTTATATATTATCTGCAATAATCTAGAATAAAATAATTATAATGAATCCTAATTTCCTTAATAAATCGGAGTTAATATACGAGATCCTTGCACGCGGCGAAGAACCGCGTGAGTCTGTTCCTCTTTTAAAGGAGCAGTTAATAAAATTAATTAATATAATGGTATCACTACATCTTCTTCTCCTTATCCTGTAGAACAAGATTTAAAGGAGATACGTAATATTTTAATCGCTTTAAAAGGAAAATTATCATTATATGAGTTAAAGCCATCTATTTTAAATAAAAGTAAATTAGAAACCTACTTCCAACATCTACTTGGAAGATGCGATCTTTTAGAAATTGAAACTTATCATGACGAATCTATTATTACTCTTCATCAAAGAGCAATGGACGATTTTTTGGCTTTAAATAAACAGTTCAATTTTATAATAAATTCACCTGCATCTTCTTCAACGACTCAACAGTCAGTTAATGAGGACGTTAGCTTAGACAAACTAGTACAAGCATTATCATGTTTAAATGATAAGGCTTTAAGTGAAATAAAAAAGTTCAAATATAAAGGTGATGGTTGTCCCCGAGAGTTTATAAAAAGAGTTGAAGAATTTGCAATAAATCATAAAGTTTCAAATGAAAAATTGTTCCTTTCGTTGTATGACATGCTGCAAGATACACCTTTATCTTGGTTCCGTAATAAAGTCAAGTATTTACAATGCTGGGAAAATTTCAAAGATGAATTTTATTTTGCATTTGACATTCATGATCATGACTATAAAATTATGAAATTGATCGATAATTGTAAACAAAATGATACTGATTCTGTGATAACATTTTTCACAAAGATGGAAACACTATTTGAGAAACTGAGAGTACCTTTGTCAGATGATAATAAATTAGAATACCTTAAAAGAAATTTATCATCATCTTTACGGGGTAGGCTTTTACCCGAAAATATAATTTCTGTCGATTCCTTATTTAAAGCTGGCAAGTTCTACGAATCATTAAATACTCCTGAGATTCCTACGACCTCTCAAGCTATTTATTCGGTTTCTCAACCTTTATTCTGCCCGAGATGTAGAGTTAATACGCATAATCTACATTCTTGTAAACGGACAGATGTGGTTTGTTTTCGTTGTGGTTTTAAAGGATATAAAGCTACAGAATGTATTAATTGTAAAAAATCTTTAGAAACTTCGCCTAAAAAAAACTAGTAAGGAAGGATTGTAGAGCTGACTGGGAAAGCTGGCTTAGACAGCTTAATATTTTCATGCGTTCTTACAACATGTCTACAATCCTTTTTAACGATGAACGTAATTTAGAACGGCCATTTATACACATTAAAGTAAATAATGTAACTCTTGCTGGCCTGTTGGATAGTGGTAGTCCTATCACAATTATTGGTAATAACGCACATTTGCAACTCGTTCAACACAATTTTATTGTTAACACTCAATTTAAATTAAGTGGTTCCGTTGCTAATGGACAACACATTTCATCTATTGGTACAATTAATTTCCCCATTAATTTTAAAAATAAATCTCACACTATAACAGCTCATGTAATACCTGATATTAAGCAATCTTTAATTCTTGGTATTGATTTTTGGAAAGCATTTATGATAACCAATGAGGTTCTCGATGCCATTCAACTTACCAAATATCCTAACGAACCTATATTTTTAATAGACTGTGAGGATAATCAAGTCACGCACTATGACAATTTAAATAATAGTGAAAGGTTGTTAGCAGATAAAATTATTGAAGAATTTAAAAACATATCAACTGACGTTTGTCCTTTAGGTAGAACTAATTTGGTCGAACATATGATTGACACTGACAATCATCTGCCTATTCGTCAACGTTGTTACAGGCTTTCACCTGAAAAACAAAGAGCTCTTTCAGCTGAAGTCGATAACATGTTAGAGTTAGATGTAATTGAACCCTGTGAAAGTCCTTGGCTTAACCCTGTAATCATTACTCCTAAAAAAGACGGTGAATGGCGTTTCTGCGTAGATAGTAGAAAATTAAATTCTATTACTCGAAAAGACGCGTATAAACTTCCTTTTATTAACGATATCTTAGATAACCTTAGGGACGCTAAGTACCTTAGTTCTATTGATATAGCTAAAGCTTTTTGGGAGATACCATTACGTAAGGAAGATAGATTGAAAACAGCATTCCATGTACCTGGTCGTGGTATGTTTTGTTTTAAAGTTATGCCTTTTGGTTTAACTAATGCTCCTGCGACTCAACAACGATTTATAGATACACTTTTCTCAACTATTGATGATAATAAAGTATTTTGTTATCTGGATGATATTGTTATTGCTACTAACACTTTTGAGGATCATATAAATACATTAAATACTGTACTACAAAAATTACGTAGTGCAAATATTACTGTTAATTTTAAAAAGTGTGTTTTCTTTCGTAAGGAATTAAAATATCTTGGATTTATTGTTGATGAATATGGTCTGCGTACAGACCCCGGAAAAGTCAAAGCTATTTTAGGTATTCCTCCTCCTAAAACAGCTCGTGATGTTAAAAAGTTTTTAGGTACTGCGAGCTGGTACCGTCGTTTTATACCGGATTTTAGTGATATGGTAGCACCCTTAAATAAACTGACTTCAACTGGTAAAAAGGGTTCTAAACCACCTACTTTTGTTTGGTCTGATGAAGCGGATAAAGCTTTTCACAATCTTAAAACTTGTTTAACTTCTGCTCCTTTACTGGCTAGACCGGACTTTAATAAACCTTTTTCTGTTCACTGTGATGCTTCCAGTTATGGACTAGGAGCAATGCTTGCTCAAGAGTTCGATGGAGTTGAAAAACCTATCGCATACATGAGTAAATCATTAAACGGCGCCCAACGTAATTATAGTATCACTGAGAGAGAGTTATTAAGTGTGATAACAGCGTTAGAACACTGGCGTTGTTATTTGGATAATGGTACTAAGTTTACTATTTATACAGATCATTCTGCTTTACAATGGTTCCTTAATTTAAACAATCCTACAGGACGTTTGGCTCGTTGGAGTATTCGCTTATCTGCGTTTAACTTTGAGTTGAAACATAAAAAAGGGAAGGATCATTTGGTACCAGATACTCTTTCACGTTTTCCGTGTATTAATCTTATACAATATGACCCAGCACATACGAATGACACATGGTATAATGATGTTCGTTCTAAATGCCTAAATACTCCTGCTTCTTGTCCGGATTATTCTATACAGAATAATAAACTATTTCGATACGTTCGGAGTAACAATTTTATTAGTTCAGAATTTGATTGGAAGGAGGTTATTCCTTCTCAATATGTCTCAGATGTTATTAAAGAAAATCACTGTACGCCTACAAGTGGTCATTTTGGTACTTATAAAACATATATGAGAATTAAATTAAGATATTTTTGGAAAGGAATGTATCGCGATGTTGCTAAATTTGTCTCAAAGTGTGAAACGTGCTTGGAACACAAACATCAGACTCAGAGAACCATAGGTTTAATGGGTGAACCAAAGGTTTGTTCCAGACCTTTCCAAGCTATATCAATTGATTTAATAGGACCTTTACCAATGACGCGAAAATTAAATAAATTTATTTTTGTTGTTACTTGCTGTTTTAGTAAATATTGTTTATTATTCCCAATCAAACGTGCTACGACTGCTATTATACAACATATTTTAGAAAATCTTGTTTTTATGACGTACGGTATACCGGAAACCATATTTTTGGATAATGGTCCACAATTCATTAGTTGTGATTTACAGGAAATGTTCCGTAAATACAATATACCTAAAGTGCTCTACTCACCACTATATTGCCCTCAGGTGAATACAGTAGAGCGTTACAATAAAACAATTATCACTGTTGTAGCTTCTTTTGTTGATCGGGATCATCGCACGTGGGATCTTAATTTAAATAAGATTCAATTTGCGATGAATACTGCGGTTAATGAAGTTACCAAGTATACACCTGCATTTTTAGTATTCGGAAGGGAACTCGTGCCTTGTGGGTCCGTCTATGGTGATTCCGATTTATCCGAGGAAATAATATTTGCTCCTCGTGATCAGTTTGCAGATAATATTGGCCAACTTTCGACATTATTTAACGACGTACAGGCTCGTCTTTGGCATGCACATCGGTCGAATGCTGTCCATTATAATACCAAACGTCAACATCTATCATTTGATGAGGGTGATACTGTTTGGAAACGAAATTACCAAATTTCTGATTCAGGTAAATATTTTTCGGCAAAATTAGCTCCAAAATTTATAAAGTGTAAAGTATTAAAGAAAATTTCACCTCTCGTCTACGAACTGGTAGATTATGAAGGACATCATTTAGGCCGGTGGCATGTTAAAGATCTGAAGCCCAGGTGTCACGTATAGTTTTAATCTTTTAATTTAACTTTACTTTTATTTTATCTCTTGTTATTTTCTTTTTATGTTGTCTCTAGCTTTTAATTTCTTAATTTTATATGTTTGCTCTTCTCTTGTTTTGCTTATTATTTAGTTATAATGTGTTATTATTATTTTTTTCGTTTTCTCCTTCAATTACTATTTTATGTTATATATTTTTTTTATTTGTTGTACTTCTAGTTTTAATTCCTACTTTTATTGTAAAAAAAAAAAAAAAAAACCTCAAGTTTTTTTTTTTTGAGGGGAGCCCGGGGTATTGTAACGAGGTATAATAATACCTCGTTCAATATCCCTTGGCTGGCAGTTGCATTTTTCTTCTAAATTTTTAAATCTTGACAGTTGGGTTTGTTTACAAAAATGCAACTGTCAGCTGGGTTCCCATACGGGAAGAATATCGTATTATTGATATTGTTTTCATCGTTATTCCTTTAAACTTATTAATACCTACAATGAATGATTTTAATGTACTAAATTAACATTGTTGTTCCATTTGTGTTGGTTACATGATTACAAATAACTTTGGTTTATTGGGACTATTATTAACATATGACCCTGCCCAGCCCTGAGATTTACTATATTATATTTGTGGAGGATCTGCACCCTCGCACCTTAACGTAGCTTCACTGCTGCACTAGTCTAGTGATGGCCGATGGGGAAGCCACTTTTAGTCTACACTCTAGAAGAAGCTCGATTGCTTGTTTTACTTTATTTACTTACATGAGTTACATGCGTTAACGACGTTAACGAATACGTTAACGAATCTTCTACTTCAACGAATCTAATACTTCTTAGGACTTCGATCCTTATTAGCCACTCTATGGACTGGTGTAACAATATAGGGTGTGTGTTCTTATTTAAACAGTATTTTGTCTTATGCCATCTTGCTGTGTGGGACAAAGCAGCCAATATAGAAAAAAATTGCATACTACAAAAACGAGCTATTAGGGCTATTTATAAACTTATGTCTCGGGAAACTTTGCGTGAAAAGTTCAAAGAAATAGGTATACTTACAGTAGCTTCACAGTATATTTATAGTAATGTAGTTTTTATACGGAGTAATATAAGCGCCTATAAACAAAGTTGTGATATTCATAATCGCCAAGCAAGAAGAATGCACCAATTAGTAACGTCATTTTACCGTCTTTCTAAAATGCAGCGATCTTTTATGGGGCTTGGTGTATTTTTTTTTTTTTTTTTTTATTTATTTATTAGATTTGCCAACAAAATTACAATGCTTAAATTACATTGAATGAGGTAGGTTTGAGGTATTGGTTTAAATACAAGTAATTTTACTTACAGGCAAACACAACTAATGTTAAAAACAAGTGCATAAACATTACATTGGCAGATGCATAAGAGAAAAAAGAAGTACAATATAATTTAGGTACAAGGAAATAGGAATACCATATAATTATGTTTTAAGAAAATTAATAATACAATTTAATATAAATATTTGTAATATAAATAATAAATACATACATAATAAATAATTGGTATATTATATAGTAGCAATATAATAATAATATAATTTGGTATAATGTATAAAATATAAAATAATTACATAGATAGAAGGCCTAGCATTTTGTAGAAGATGGGTGCAGTACCCTAAGTATTTTCTTTTTAAACTGAGAGAGCCTGTCATGGAAGACATCGATGGTGCCATCCTTGCCGAGAAATTCTTTTAACAGTCTGGACAACCTTGGAATCAAAGAGTGGTACCCTAGGTTGGATTTGTATACTTTGTGTGTGAGTATGGGTCTAGGTTGCCGCGGCATTTGCCTTGGGACACATATTAGGAGTCGGCTAAGTAGCTCAGGATTATCAAAAATATTGTTAAAATGTTTATAAAGAAACAGCATGTCCTGTATCTTACGCCTGTCAGATAATGTCATTAAGTTAAAAGTTTTAAGTCGATCTGTGTAAGGTGCTCGTTTTTGTTTCCCGTGTAAAAAAAATTGAGTAAAGCGTCTTTGAATACTTTCAATACGGTTTTTGTGAATTTGATAATTTGGGTTCCAAATAACAGCACCGTATTCTAGTTTGCTACGGACCAGTGTAGTGAACAGAAGTTTTTTTGTGCTCAAGTTATTAAATTCTTTTGAGTTCCTAAATATAAATCCAAGAGAACTCCTAGCCGCTTTGCAAATGTTGTCAATGTGTTGGATAAAGTTAAGTTTAGCATCAAATGTTATTCCTAAGTCCCGTACTGTTGTCTGTTCCTTAATATATGTTGTGTGTATTTGTGTATATTTCGATAGTAAAATTCCGAAGTTAATACGTGACTTGCCAGTGGAATTGTTTAACAAACATGTCAAATCTTAACTTTTAGGCAAAGCAAAGGTAACTATACTGTAGATGAGTACTTTAATGACAAAGATGCATGGAAATGACCAGCTCTGCAGACTGCAACCAGTTCTGTTCAAGTTAGTGATATTTTTTTTTTGTAATAAATATACCGATGTATTTTTATTTTTAAAAGATGTGCTGAGGAGTTTCTTTACGGCTTTTCCTCTCCTCCATGACAAAGCACCTTTCCGAAAAGCTGGTAGATAAAAAAAGTTACGTGCATAAGTGTTTCAGTGATAGGTACCTACAGTTCGGCCGCTGTATCTTGGCGCGTCTCTGAACATAGGCTTTGCGAACTTTAGCGCATGTAAGACAGAGATCGCAACACGAACATGCTAACGTATGACTGAGACACAATACACCGCGTATCGAGTATTGGCGAATTAAGTTACTGCGCAGCCTTCTGCGCGAAGTTCAGACGCGCCAAGATACAGCGGCCGCACTGTATATACCTATATGAATAAATTATTTTGAATTTGATTCTCATGAAAATCGGGCCTGAGACTCCTTTAAGCACTTTGGGCTATTTCTTATAGTTTCGGTTTTGGCCATCCACGCCCACGTGAAAAATTTACCCTATATGTACAAGTAGAGCGTGCCTCACGGGAAGGGAATCGGCCGACAAACTATCGCATCGGCGAGAAGTTTTTCATTGTTTCATTGTGAAGAGAGTGATAGGTGAGTACAGCGACCACCTCTGCTGCGTGTCCAGCCGCCCAGCCGTCTAGCCGGCGCAGCGTTGAACCGGAACTCATGCAATGCACCCTTACACCCCCTTTCATGTTCCCTCGTGCGCAATATCAATAATTAATAATATTTTATGAGCTCCAATTTCCCAGACCTGTAACAGACTGTCCTATTTTTCCCCGTTATACTAAAATCCTAGAGTGCGCAGGTAAATCGCTACACACTAACCTTTATGTCGCGGAGTTCAGGGATACCAAAACTGCTGAAGAAACACCATAGTGAGGGTGTTAACCACAGATAATATGTATGAACTTAGATTACTGTTTATTTACGGTGATCAGGTCACGCTCAATACGTTTTTTATGCAATGAATCCTCACCTAAATACTATCTAGCTAGATGCTATCCAGCTCGCAGTGTGCGCCCATGGGGCGTGGACATTCCATGGATGTGCCAAACCTCGACTAGCACTGCAGGAGGACCGCAGTCGGTCAGCAAGCAGCTCCTGCTAGGCTGCTAGTGTTTATAATAATAATATATATTTAAATATACCTATATTTAAATTTGACAGGCACTAAACGTTGGCTATTTTATAGTAGAGATGTTTTCTCAAAAATCCGGTGTACTCTTATACAAGTTATACATATATTTGTTTGTACTTCCGACCGGAATACAATTGCTTATAATATATCTATACTAATATATAAAGAGGAAAGATTTGATTGTTTGTTTGCATTGAATAGGCTCCGAAACTACTGAACCGATTTCAAAAATTTTTTCACTGTTGGGAAGCTACACTATCCCCGGGTGACATAGGCTATATTATATTTTCAAAAAAATTAGGGATCCTTAATAAAACTCCAATAATGTAACCCAAGGTGTAAAAAATAAGAAAACCGAAGCAAAGCGAGGGCGGTTACTCGTAAGAGATAAGAAACGAACTGAAAATGAATTTTCCAGGAACTTTACTTCCACGTTAAACGTAGCGCGCTCTATCGGCAAGTCCGTCGAACGCGTGGTTCCCATTCCCAAGAAGCCTTTTTACAAGCTCTGTTCTCTAGTTATCACAGAGGCTTACGATAGATGGCGACACCTGCTTAGTAACTGACACAGTTTAAAGTAAAATCATATTAACATAATTATATTAACGAATTCTACAGGTTATTATAAGCATATTAACATTAATTTATGTTTCAACTAATACTTGTTATAATGTTTACTTGTAACTGCCCTTTCGTTTCGCTTCGCTTATTACACAGAATTCAGACATTCGCAAAAATATTTTCAGTAGGTATTATTTAAACACTTGAGTTAACATTCATAACACATATAAGTGAAGATCAAATCCAAATCGGTAAAGCCGTTTCTGAGTTTAGCCGGAACAAAATTATAGACCAATAGCTAAACGTTGAAACTGTGGCGACGACATGCACACGTCACACGGTGACGTCACGCCGATCTGAATCACGCTATCGAAGTTTTGTACATCGGTTGCATATATATATATGTATATGTATTATAATGTTATGTATGTATGTAAAAATAGTTATGTATGTATGTATGTATGTAATTTATATTTATATGTATGTATCATTGTATAATTTGTAATTGTATTGTGCTATTATTATTTATACAGTACGTTTGTATTTTGTTGTAGTTATTTGTTTTTTACAATAATATTTATATTTTCTTTTCTTCCGCTTATAATACCGCTCCTCGTGTGTTTCTGTTTGGCCTAATGGTTAGCTGGCAGAGAATGCATTAAGCATTAAGCTCGCCATTTGTACCTTAATCCTATATTGTGGTCAATAAAGATTAAATAAATAAATAAATAAATATATAGTAACGATCCGACAACATCAGTCGGGGCTAGCCGCCTCCCAGGCAACACACTTCGTCTGGCGGGAGATCTCCCTTTGCCAAACTGGTGACCCCTTGACAAGAACACGTCGCTTCTGAACACTGATAGCGGCAGCAGGCATTCCTCCCCCATCACCTTACCGCTCACACCCGACGGATGCAACGACCTTTGAAAATTCGACTATATGTTTTTCGATTTATTGTATTCGGCGAATTGTAATTCTATGAATGGTTTTCGATTAATTTTCCGCAGACGGAAGGGGGCAGCGCCTCTAGGCTCTAATGGAAATTCTTGACATCACCGCATTACAGAAGCAGAAGCCGGGGCGGACTCGCTTATTGCTTAGTGAAAGAAAGAAAGAAATGTTTATTTCACCTAAATTATCTACAGAAACAAATTATAGCAAAAATAAAAACAAAACAACACTTAGATGTAAGATAATAGGTGAAAAGGGTTCACGCTCAGCATAATGGTCGCGGAAAAACACCACGGCCGCTGGTTTTTCAGAGTAACCCTCAAATTGTGCAGTTCGGATGATTGAGGGTGCACACAACAACAGAACAATATGTCCGAGTCACTAATAAAATATCTGAACTAATAATTAAAACTTTATATAACTACTTAATTTAAATAACTAAACTAGTGGATTTGCATAACTTTCGTAGGGACTATGGGCTATTACACACATCGTGTTGCTGCCGCATGCCGCTGCAATACGGCGATGCAGCGCTACGGTTCGTTCGTCCTTACAAGATACCGCACTGACCGCACATTAACTGTGTGTAACGTTTAATTATACAATTAGTTGTATCACTTCCCATGTCGTGATGTCGTCCGCGACGTCAGCAGCTCCCCGTGTCGTGCCGCGTCGGCCTCGCGGCGGCGCGCGGTGGGCTACGGTAATGCGGTGCAATGTTGATTCACCTGCTTGCTTTAAGTTTTCCTCATAAAAATATACGGTGTCAGGAATTTCACGCGAGATTACCCGCTTCCTGAGATCAACTCGAAGCTTTTCTCGATTCGGTTCCAAGTTCATGATTATTATGAATATCATTTGAATACTAAAGTCAGTTTTTTAATAAAAAAACCGGGCAAGTGCGTGTAAGTCAATGTCGATATAAGGTTCCGTAATTGTAAGTTTTCCGATTATTACTCATTAACTATGGATATTTTTTCTTTTAAATTGATCATAATTATGGTACTGCCGTGAATTTTTCCAAATGTCCAATACAAGGCTAGCGGGGGACGACGGCGACGACGACACTTGACTCTAACCAAAATAAATTTAAAGAATCGAATATTTCGCGAAAGGACCTCGAAAGATGGTCTTTGCAGATCCATTATATTTTTAAAGACCTTTTCAACAATACCTTACATTATGGAGTAGACGAGGAAAAATGCATCCCCACATGTAGGGGAGATCTTCATATTTTGTAGTTTTAATAAATTATGTCATTGTATATCCATGCCAAATTACAGCTTTCTAGCACTAAAGGCTTGTGCGCTACGCTGCGGGCGCGCGGGCGCGCGGGCGCCGGGCGGGCGCCGGGCGGGCGCCGGGCGGGCGCCGGGCGGGCGGACGGACGGACGGACGGACGGAACCCTAATAACAGGTCATTGTAATTGAAACGTACAGTCGTATTGTGTGGGTGCCGACTGGTTTATTTATAAACCGCTCCAATCAAATTGTTAGACTCCAGCGAGTGTCGATAACGGTACCGCGGCGAGCCGGCGGCGTGAGGTAGCGTGGGGCAGCGTGGGGCAGCGTGGAGCAGGAACCGACTTCACATATGACACACGGCGACTGGCACATTACGAGTTTCATATAATTATAATATCTATTCTGTTTCACACGAAAATCGGAAAGCACAAGGGCCGGGGCGGGGCGCTGCACGCATAGCTTTTGGCGCGCGAGCTTACAAATAAACAAACCAGTTCATCCCCCCCCGCGCCACGCGCCCCCCACCCCGCGCCCGCGCAGCCTCCGCCTCACCTGCCGCGGCCGCATATATTATCCGCTTAAATGCATGAAATGAGCTTTTAGCGGCGGCGCTTTAACGGCCTTAATGGTCTGCGGTCGGTGCTCACTACCCCACCGCGGCCCGGCCCCGGCGCCCTGGCCGCCTCGCCCGCCCCGGCGCCCCGGCCGCGGGAATGCTGCAACTATCGCTTTTATTGAATTAGCTGGACCCTAATTTCCGCCGCCCAGTGGCCACATTCCTCCGAAGGTATTCGGTCACACAGGTCGCACTACGTCTCTCCATATCTAAGAACTCCCTACATTTTTTCTCGAATATGAGCTGCTATCAAACAAGGCAGTCAACAGACACCAACTTTTTCTCGATCAAACTACAGGGTGTTATGACGCGGTGTCCAATTATGATCCTCAGTTCTGATCTGTCTAATACTGTAATCCAACAAAAGTAGTGAGCGGGAGGCTGTACGCGAGCGGGGGCCGGGGGGCAACTGGCAGGGCGGGAGGGTACGGCGCGCAGCGGCTGCTGGCCGGCGGCAGTTCGCGACGAGACGCGCACGCGAGTGGTCGCCGCTATCGGCTGAAAGCGGCGCGGCCGCGGAGTGTGATGCGAGCGCGCCGCCCGCCATGGCCACGCTCGGCCTCTCCAAGGTGTTCATTCTGGACAAGTACTTCACTGAGTTACAAAAATTCTGGGAGACGGAGAAGAAGCTGCAAGGTGAGCGTGCGCCCCCCTCCGCCCGCGCGGCGCCCCCGCCCCCCGCGGCCCGCGCTGCGCGGACGCCGAGGACGAGGTTGTGATGGTTTTATTACTTTTTGTGTTGCGCTCGATTGTCGAAAGCTCTACATTTTCACGTGTAAACATCGAACGAATCATCGGACCGAAGTTAGTGAAGTGACGCAGACAAAATAAATGGTGCTCCTATTTATGTATTTAATGATCTGGTCTTCGTTATGATTTTTCTCGCCACCGCCCGTGCGCCCTCGAGTTGGTCAATTTGAATCATCAAGCATTTCAGTAAATTGTACTGTTGGATCAACGGTGACATTGCACCGTTTCCCTCCTCGGTTCTCCTTCAACAGTGATTTCGGTCGAAAGCCTAACGAGCTTCGGCGGTGACTCAGTGACTCGGGATGGCCTGGGCGAGCCAGCAGCCGGTAGCCAGGTCCCAGCGGCCGGCCGCGACGGTCGCGTGTCGCGGCGCAGCAGCTCCAAAGGTTATCGAACGAGCGCGTCTTAGCGTCTTTCATATAAGTAGGCAATGTTATGCAAAAGTGCATATTAGGCTGTAGCGGTTAACGGCGCGGCTGCATAGACCGGGCCGAGGGCGCGGGCGTGCGGCACGCACGGGGGGGGGGGGAGCGGGGAGCGGGATTCAGGTATCTGGTAAATTCGGCCCTTCCTCTGCGCCTGCGCCGCCGCCGCTCCGCGCTCCGGCCGCGGCCTAACGTTACATCTAAACGAAACTGGCCTCGAGCTGTTTGAATCTTCTCGTGCCCCTTCGATTGTTCTATTACATTCGGCGCTGTATACTTTTCCTCCTTTGAAAGATGTCGTTAACACTTTCAACGTTATGAGTATTGTAGTAATATAGTTGATTCTTAGATCCACGAATGGTTCTTGCGTTCACGAGATTAGTGAGCCAACCCGACCCTCCGGCCCCCGAGTTCATCACTAACTCATTAGGTTCCGACTGCTTCTAGCTCAGGCCTCTGACATATTTTACCTAATATATTGCCATAGCAAAACATCGCTCGTTTGGTATGTTATGCAGGACATATCGCTAACATTAAAGAGGTGCTCCGAGGCATCTGGTGAACTATATGCGTGATATACTCGCGCATCTAGATAAACGCAACTGCTAAATTGCAACAAAACATGTCAACGGAATTATCTCAGTCCACAGCTGAGCTCGTGAGCTCGTGAGCTCGTGACCGAGACAATAATCTGAACAACTGTCAAGTTGGTAGATGTCATCGAGATGTTTTGCGACATCGAAGCCACCTGTAATTATGTGTTAATACGTAGAGTCAGCAACAGAGTAAGGCGTGCTGGGCATGATTCGAAAGCGTTCGGTAATGTTTAACAATACAGAATGTGGTCTCAGATGCCCATTATGTATTGGTATCAATAACACCAAGGGCATCACCGACGTGTTTCCGGCCAAGAAAGAATAGACAAGAAAGAAATATATACCTTCAGTTCTTTCGATAATAGCTGTACGTGCAAGTCAGGTGGCAACATTAGCGTGGCTTACACGTTGTTATACAACAATAATTATTATTTCTACAGTCCAATAAACATCAGCATTCGACTTGGCAGCGTCACGCATGTTTTAATCAATGACATATTAACCTTCTTTTGATATAATCACGTCGGCCACGATGCTCTTGCACTCATCTTAAATTGAATGTATCAATAAATTTATTTGGTCCTTCGAGCCGGATAACTATAGCCAGCCCATTACCACTTCAGCTGGCTAATTTTTTGATATATGTCGGTTAACCTCAGTAGTTTATGGATTTCATAATTGAAGGGGTAAGTGTAAAAAGTGTTTAAGTAACAAAAACAATAATTCGAGATAAATGCGTTTGAAAGTCAAGACTTCATTTTCGTTACATTCAACTTCAAATCTGTTTTTTTATAATTCCAAACTATACAAGATACCTTCGAATTCTCATAAATAAAGTATTTTTTAATTATTACTCTGTAATAACCAAATATTGTCAGTTTTATTAAATAAATAAATAAAACCCAATGAAAATGCGCCACATCCGTAAGTTTTTTACGAAACAAGGATTTAAATAACATTATATTATATTGAATTTTCCACTATACAAACCTATGCCATAACATTAAGAATCGAAAGACGAATTCAACGATACCAATAACTCTATTTCAGTAATTTCATCAGTTGAACCCTTTTTACCCTTACCCCTTCAATTAATAATTTGATCACGTAGCGAAATACAGCCAGTTCTCTGTCCTCCAGCTGAGAGGCGAGTTGAGTTGGGTGGAGCCGCATGTGATCACTGCAATGATGTTAAACTCTAACTTTATTTTCTTGATTTGGCGATACGATAAAAAGTCCAAAAGTCCCAGTCTCCTCTGATTGGCTAGTTTGTTCTTTAGAGCCTTTCTCAATAAATAAAAAATATGAAATACCCCTAACTATATTGTTTTCGTATTAATTATATGTAAGTATGATTATATAAACATGAACTTTTTTCATTTTTCATAACTTCATTATGTACGTATTAAAAGTGACATGCTTTTTTTCCGTCCACGGGAGGGAGGCTGAAAATGCCTTATGCATACCAGCACAGCCGTCTGTGCTAGTTCTGTGGGACTCGCACCCACTCAACTCAGGCTGAAGAAGTTGGCTTTGGTCCTACGACCTCTAAGCCTTCATCGGATGCGACCCCGCAAAGTGACTGACATGCTTCTACATTTTTTTTTTTACACGAATAAGTTAATGCTTGACCACAATCCCACCTGATGGTAAGTGTAGATGTGGTCCAAGATGGTGAGCACATTAACTTAGAAAATGTTGACTTAAGTTGACATACCGTGATTAAACCTACTCACCGGAGAATTCTCAATAATGTTGTCAAAGCTGCGGCAGGCGGACAGTGTGAGTTGTGATGATGATGATGATGATGAGCCCTTTTAGTCGTTCAGTTGAAGTCGGCAGCTAGTCTGGCGGCGGGCGGCGGCTCGGTGACAACTGAGCAACTGACATGTAATTGTTGTCGATGTTTCCAGCATCCGTTGATATTTCAAATAAAAGACATCAACGCGCTCGCGCCGCGCCGCCGCCGCGCCGCCGCGCCGCCGCGTGCGGCCGGACCTGCCATTGAAAGTTTTTAAAATTAAACATCGCACGCAGTGAAGCCAGTTAGGGCCCCGCGCGGCGGTCGCGGCAGCTGGGGATGATGCGACATGTGAAGTATGTTGCTCAGCGAATATAACATTATATCGAGGCATCCATCGTGTCATTATCGTTAGAGACCCGTCCGGCGCGTGGACGCTTTTTGCTCGATTGTAGAGATTCCGCGGCGGCGGCGTTCTAGTCCTTGTCGATTGTAGCACATTACTGCCGCCGCCGCGCCGCGCCGCGCTAATGCAACATTCCTGGGCCGCGTGGCGAGCGCGCGCGGGCCGGGCGCGGGCGGCGCGGCGCGTGCGCGGTTTTTACGCGGCCGACACGCGTGGTAGCGTGGCTGGTAATATAAAGTGACATCAACTTGACTATGTCCGATTTTACTTCTGAACTCTAAAAACTATAAAGTCATAGAATAAAATCTTATTTTTTTCCACGGTACCTAGTCTCCCCTACAGGTAAAGTGGGGATGAATTGTTTTTTGCGTATGTCCCATCGCGTGGAGTATCGCTGAATAGGTCTTTTTCAAAAATATGGATCTAAAAAGATCATTTTTCGATTCAGGGGTCCATTTGGGAAATTCAGTTTTAAAATGCTAATTTTGATTAGAGTCAGGTGTCTCCTGCCAGCTAAATGGTAGGCGTTGGACGTGTGAAAAAGTTCCGCAGCATTTGCATATACGATGAATTTAAAAGCAAAACTGTCACGGCTGTGTTAGTTTAAGTAGTGACATATTTAGTAATAGCCGATTTACTTTACAACTACGGAATCCAATAATGTGCGTGGCCTGACACGCACTTGGCTGGTTTTTTAATATTCACATTACCACTAACATATTATATTGTATCTTTAAACACTATTACTCCCATTCGTTGAGGAGTTCCACTCCTTATATCCACAGTCCCTCCTCAGATTCTCACCATACTTCAACCGGACCACCCTGGAGCAATTCCCTGCACAATACCGTTTGAATAATTGAAATCGGTCGAACAGTCTTCGAGTAATCGTTAAACATACACAAAAAAGACTCGAATTGATAACAATCTTTTTTATGGCGGTCAAAAACTTAAAAAGGTTCATAAAGGTAAGCACAACGTAAAAACAAGCAATACGTATAAACTAGTTTTGCCGTTTTCTTGTTTCTACGAAGTTGTGGTCGTTCAGGTCGGGGGGTCATCGTGTGTATATCGGACTATACTATACATACACTAACAGTATACACACCACGCAGCCGAAGCAAGTCCCAGCTCGGCGCTCCCAGCAGAGTAGCGGCTGTAGCGCCGCGGTGCCGCCCACTCGCCCAGGTGTAGTTATGTAGTTATGTCGACACTGATAAATACTCACCCAATATTTTTAAAAATAACGTACACCACACAGATACAGAGTAAGAAATATAATTCGATTTATTAAAGCAGGTGGATTGATTGCACATAATAATTAAATATAATGATAATGAAACTGCAACTGATGTATGTCCGTCATACCACAGATATTGGAGAAAAACTATTATTGGGGTTACTTATTTAGTTAATTCCTGGAGATTTCAGAAACGATTCACCGACTCAAATGAGGTTATCATTGACGTATTATGAATGGTACGTTACGGCTTGGGGCAACATTTACCTTTCCGTTTACCTAAATCGATTCAATTAAACCGGCCAAGTGCGAGTCAGACTTGCACACGAGGAGTTCCGTACTGCCGTACAATATTTTTTCACACACAATTAACAAGGCGTAAGAATTGGCGCAACGCGCGGACAAACCATTTCGTAATTCTATATTACGATAAAAGTGTTTGTGCTAAACTGTACACGTTACACAGTGTTCAATGACAACCTGACCGAAGTCGCGCGTGCGTCACGTGCGTCACGTGCGTCGCGCGGCCGCGGCCGCTCAATTAATCCGACTTTCTCACGGCCGCAGAACGCACAGAGAGCACCCGCCCGGGCCCGGGCGCCCGCGCCGCGCTCGATCCGATATCGCTCCGAGGCGATATGCGTGAGCTGTTTTTTCGAGGCACTTAATTAAAATGAAAAATGTGCAAAGCGAGCCGATGCAGCTCCGCGGCCGGCGAGTCGCAGATGGCGCGTGCGTCCGGAAAGTAAAAGCTCGACGGGTCGCTGCTTTTTGCGCGGTCGCCGCCGCCGCACCGCCGCACCGCACCGCCACGCCGCACTGCCGCGCCGCACGACCACCGGATGCTTGCCGTACACTGGAATTCTTATAGCACTTACGCTCACGTCATATCAGGATCTTGTATGTCAAATATTTTCTTGTTTCTTTTAGAGCGAAACGAACCCCATTTGATTGAAGTATAAAAATTGATATAACCGAATCGATTTGCAATTCGAGGGCCAATGCCGTGGCCTTCACGAAGCACTTATGTACGTGTGGAGTCATATGAAAAATCTAATTTTTATCAAATTTATTCGCTAGAGAAATAATAAAAACATAACGCAACGGAGCACATGAAATTAAGTTTTCAAGCTTGACTTAAGTGACGAAAACAGAAATCAGAAGGAGAATTCGGACCCGTATTAGAAGATTAGAAACGAAACGAACCCCAAGCGACCGCGTGAGGTAACATCAATGAAAAACATCACACCTGCGATATGCCGATGATATAGTCATCCTGGCAGGTTCCCTGTTCCCTGGTGGTACTTGGTACAATATAGCCGTGTTGGGGCGATGGGTGTCGTAAGAGGCGACTAAATCCGGCCCGCTGTTGGTAGGGCCACTCGAGGGATTATATTGGTAATATTAATCTTTAATTAATTAACATCATTATTACTATTATTATTTCTCCATGGGGTTCGCCTGGATAGCTACCACCCTTGAGCATGAGTCAGCCGCCAAACGACTCGTCGTGTTCCGGCTGGGGGCTTGATAGCCAGTTCTTTCTTTTATTCCCTCTTTCTTGGCCGGCAACGCGTCAGCGATGCCTTTGGTGTGGCTAATGTACATGGGCGACGATAGCCACTTACCATCTGGTGGATCGTCAGCTCGTTTGCCGAATATTTACATAAAAAAAACAATGCTCAAGGAATTGAACAGCGCCTCACAACGGATGGTTATGATAAACAACTTAGACAGGACGAAAATCATGTCCAATGTCCAATGTCCATGCCACACCCGTCGGTGCTGGTTGTTGACGGCGCTGCTCTCGAAGTTGTAGACAAGTGATCCAAATGCGTAAGTCCAACTTTGAGAAAGAAGTCACCAATGTGTGTTGCCAGTGATCACATAAAATAGGTGATTAAATGCCCAATTCACTATGCACAGTGTTTTATGAGACCCGATTTTGTGACATCCCTTTTTTAATGCAGATTCCTATAGTTTGAATGAATTCAAATGCGAGAGTAAAACTCCCGCGTGTCTATTAATCATAGTTACTGAGAAATTAATTTTTGAAAATTGTTATTTTTTTGCCGGATAAATACTTTAAAAAATCAAAACTCCTAAAATCTAAAAACAATAATTAAATCGATAATGATGGTAGATAAAACCATCAACGGTGCACATTTTAGTGCAAGAAGAAAATACCTAAGTTCAACCGTTACGAAATTATTTGATTTTTTTTCATTTTAAGTTTTTATTCTTTTTACTCAATAATCCGCCGTATTAGGACGAGATATTTCACCAAGCGGTTGCTTAAGGTGTCTTTCATGTGCCCTAATTATATCACGACCTAATTCCATGGATTATTGGAATAATAAGCACTTTTCGTTTTTTGTCAGGGTTGTCACTTCCAATATCCGGATACAAACTGGATATCAATTAGTTATTTAAATATAACAAAGCGGCCAAGTGCGAGTCGGACTTGCCCATGAACGGTTCCGTAGCAGCCAGTATCATAATGAAAGGTAAATTGCGGTTTACGATTTATGACGTATTAAAAAAAAACTACTTACTAGATCTCGTTCAAACCAAATTTCGGTGGAAGTTTGCATGGTAATGTACATCATATATTTTTTTAGTTTTATCATTCTCTTATTTTAGAAGTTACAGGGGGGGGAGGGGGGGACACATTTTACCAGTTTGGAAGTGTCTCTCGCGCAAACTATTCTGTTTAGAAAAAAAATGATATTAGAAACCTCAATATCATTTTTGAAGACCTATCCATAGATCACCCCATGGCCCACATGGGTATGGGTATGGGTTTGATGAAAAAAAAAATTGAGTTTCAGTTCTAAGTATGGGGAACCCCCAAAATTTATTGTTTTTTTTTTCTATATTTGTGTGAAAATCTTAATGCGGTTCACAGAATACATCTACTTACCAAGTTTCAAAAGTATAGTTCTTATAGTTTCGTAAAAAAAGTGGCTGTGACATACGTACGGACAGACAGACATGACGAATCCATAAGGGTCCCGTTTTTTGCCATTTGGCTACGGAACCCTAAAATTATATATCTTCGACAACGAGAAATTCCGATTGATCCTGTAATAGGCATGACGACAAATTTGGAATACTGTTCTATATTGTTGGGAAATATATTATAATTACAACGTATATCATATTTCCGCAAAAAAATAAGGTTTAGTATAAAATAAACGCATTTCAGATTATAAGTTTAAAATCGATCGGCCGAAGCGCTCGGTTCGTGCCGCATGTATCTCTCTTCCTCTCGATCAGCCGGTGCGTCCGAGTAGAAGAGAGACAGCGGCAGCACACAACTTACTTTCTTACCCTTATACAAAATAATGGTAATTTAATTAAAATGATTCAATTTTATCTATAAAAGTATGCAATCATTTCATCAATGTTTTGTCATGACGTTGTCACGTTAAACTACCGTTCGTAAACCGACTTTACAGACAACCAATTTTTTTTTTCAATTAAATGTGTATTTTTAATTTTATCTCTGTTATCCTTATAGTTTGTGTGTTCACATTTTATTTTATGGGTGAATGATGCTAAATAAGCCTTTTCTGCCTATGTTTATTTTAGATCGAGTAATTCTCTGAGTCATTTAAAAACATAACTTTTGTTAAGTATACCTACTAATAAAATTGTTTTGGATTACTTATGAACAATGTTTTTGTATTATTAAAAGTTATCATTACTTACCTTAATTAATTGCGATTTCAAATACCCACGAAAAGGTTAACAGGTTAACATCAAAATAAAATACATATTATACTGACAACCCTAACGTCATAATGAATAATTTCCTACTTCATCCAGTTAAAAATAAAATAAAAGAGCGTTGATAATCTTAAATACACATAGAACGGAATATTTAGTGCCGGTTGTGAACTTGTGACAACCCTAACGTCGGAAAAATCCGGATATTCGTATTTCTGCGATAATTCCAATAATCCATGGAATTAGGTCGTGATATAATTAGGGCACATGAAAGACACCTTAAGCAACCGCTTGGTGAAATATCGCGTCCTAATACGGCGGATTATCGAGTAAAAAAAAATTAAAACATAAAATGAAAAAAATCAAATAATTTCGTAACGGTTGAACTTAGGTATTTTCTTATTGCACTAAAATGTGCGTCGTCGATGGTTTTATCTACCATCATTATCGATTTAATTATTGTTTTTAAATTTTAGGAGTTGTACGGACTGGCCGTAACTAATATGAGATTAATAAATAAAAGATAAAATAAGAAATAAAATACTGTATTAAAACTGAACTTAATAGAAAATAATGAAAGTAATTATGGAGTATGAAATGTGAGTAGCGCGCGGTGCTCTTAATGACCGAAATCGTACTGACTATAATTTTATACAAAACTAATGAAATTAATAAAATGATGATTTTGCAATGCGAATGAAGTGCAATGTACGCGCTTGACCGTACATACTCCCGGGCGGGAAAGATGAGGCAGATAAGATGAGAATGATTAACAAGGTGGTTAGACAATATTATCTTAAAATAAACTTAAAATGTAGAAGTGTCCAAGTCCGGTACATTGAAACGTGGATGACGCACAATTGGGGACGACCCGGTGTCTTTCCCTTGTACTCGCACACTATGCACTTTAGGCAACATGGACTCAGTTTTCACTGCACTATTATTATTGGAAAACTCAGTTACACTTATTTGATTTAATTCACTACACTGAGAAGTAGAAGGGTGTGTGGAGGCCGCCGGGGCCGCCGGACCTCGTCCGGGGGTGGGGACGCCGGCCTCCGTCACCTGGACACGCCTGCTGCGCCTGCAGCGCCTGCACAGCCACGCTGCTCCGCCGACTCCAACGAGCGCGAACAATACATATATCGCCGCGTAATGATGGACATCATGATAGGATATTCCGTTTGCTAAAGGTTCGGTATTTCTCATGATCTCAAGATTTCGTTGAATCTCCTGGAGTTGGACGGTATTGTTAATGCTGAAGTCGGAGGTATAATTTAAAGGTAAGTGCGGTAACGAGATGTTCATAATATAGTTTATTTGTGGAATCTCAGGCGATGGAATATTCGATGTTAAGCTCATTTTGCTCTCATCCTGTCTATGTGAGTACATAAAGAAGTCGGGCAGTTTAATAGTGCATCCTTGGTCGATGCTAAAAAGCCCAGAGTTAATTAAATGAATATATGAAATTCTATCGTTGCAAACAAGTTTTATGTGACATGGTTCACAACAAAAGTAGAAAAAATTATTTAAGCCATTTAGAGCCTCCCATCTATTCTTGCACGTTGATATGATAGTGTCGCACTTCCTGGATTGTGGTAATGTTACGCAGAAACTCTGGTCGTCCTTAATAAAATAAATAGACTGCTTGAGGTGACATAAACTTAATGTAGGATTTTGGTCTATACATGACCTTAGATCTGAATCAGTCAGTTTTATAAAAGAGTCATGCTTAAGATTGACGGCCACATAATCGGCCACTTGTACTACCACCACCTCGCGGCTGCCGCTCATGACTCGCGGTACCTGGATTATTCTTAATATTTCATACACGTTGTCATCTATTAACGGAATCTTGATTTCAAATATTATAAATCTATAGTTAGATGTCACTCTTGCACGGACTTGCAATAAATTATAAATCTGGGATAGACCGTCGGACTTCTTAACTGGTAGCGACAAATCTCTAGGGAGCTTTTCGGAGATAATTCCCAGTTCGTCCCTCAGTTGGTCCGGCGTCAAAAGGTGAAAGTCAAACTTGCCATTATATATGTTGGTGACAGCACCGAGAAGAGTCTGCTGAACGTTTTTCAGGCTAAATATCATCGTGTTCGTAAGCATGGCCGTTGTCAAAAAATCATTAAGAAGTGACATGTTTTGAGTTTCTGTATTGATTTGGTTAACTGCGGTCTCTAATGCATTAAGTTTTTTATGAATTAACTTATGACTTTCTTCAACAACGTTCTCAGTGCGCTTTAGCAGGTTGAATTCCGCCTCAACGACCGAGGTCTGGTTCTTCCAGAGGGAAGCTAAATGATTCTGATTTTTTCTTATCAGGTCTATATCTCGCTCATATTTTTGAGCGAAACGATCGTCTAGGACACCGAATAAACTGTTGGCTATATAACCTACCCCATTAATTAACCCACGTCTTTGACGTGTGCCATTATTTACATTATGATTCATTAACAGGTGATTATAGTATTGCAATTCACTGACCTCGTGACGCACTTGCAATAGGATCCCGTTGCAATGTGATCGCGTTTGAATCTTTTCACATAAATTGTCTAAGTACTTGATATACTTTGTGATAGCCTTATTGCCTTCTAAATAGGGTCGAGTGTCATAATAAACAACTAATCGCCAGTTATCTCTAATTATTTGCATGTCCTTAATACGATCAAAATAAAGACTATTATTACCTTGTAACGATGTTATATTATGAGAGCAGTTACCTAATGAAATCGTCATAAAAAATAATAATAAGGAAATAGCCGTAGTGGCGAAGTTATAAGATTTAGCCTTTTTTGGGGGTTGAACTAAATTTTGTTGTGTTGGAGTTTTATTTTCATTTGTTTTTAGTTCTGAATCGTCATTCACCGGTAGCCTACATAATTTTACGACCGGTCGTTTTAGTAAACCGTTTTTAGTTTTTAACGTCACGACTCTTACATATCCGTCACTACCGGGGTGCAGCTCTGTTACGCGACCTAAGGCCCACTTCCCCGGCGGGAGGTTTTCATCCTTAATAATGATAATATCACCTAATTTAATATTAGTTTTAGGTTCCCTCCACTTACTTCTTGCTGTAAGCAAGGTGAGGTATTCATCGCGCCACCTATTCCATATATCATTATATATTTTTTGAACAAGATGCCACCTAGTTCTAAGATCTGTCTCCGTATCGTATAACGTCAAAACAGGACCACTAGCTAAAAAATGGGATGGAGTTAAAAAATTTAAGTCATCGGGGTCTTCGGTTAGGGGACAGAGAGGACGCGAATTTAAGCATCCTTCTAGTTGGCTGAGAAGCGTTGTAAACTCTTCATATGTAAGGTTTTGTTCACCTATAACTCTTTTCAGATGGTGTTTCAGGGACCTTACTGCGGACTCCCAGATTCCACCAGCTGATGGCCATGATGGACAGTTAAAGTGCCATTCTATTCCTAGGCTAGCTACCTCTGCCCGGAACTCATCATTCAACGTCTCTTGAATCTCTGATAACTGCTTTAATACATTGTTTGCCCCAATAAAATTTTTCCCTTGATCACTATACATATGACCTGGAACACCTCTTCTGGCAGCCATTCTACGTAAGGCTGCTAGAAAAGCCGACGTTGTTAGGTCGGAAACCAGTTCCAAGTGTACAGCCTTGGTTGCCATACATACGAATACTGCTATGTATCCCTTTGTGGTCTTAATGCCGCGGCCCTTGCTGGCCTTGACGGTGACGTGGCCCGTGAAATCTACACCACAATGATAGAATGGACGCGATGGATTAGATCTTGCTGAAGGTAAGTCCCCCATTAATTGATACTGAAGGTCAGGATTCTGTCTCCTGCGTCTAACACACAAGCGAAGCCGTTTTTTAGTAACATTATTACCACCAATAAGCCAATATTTACGCCTAATGAACGCGGTGGTTAATCGCGCTCCGCCATGGTAAGTAAGCTCGTGTGCTTGGTCGATGATGAGATCCGCTAATCTTGTGTTACTAGGGATAATAACAGGATGCTTCATCTCAGGATCGTTGTTCGCATGCCTTAGTCTGCCACCGACACGTAAGATACCGTTTTCATCTAACACGGGATTTAAATTAAATATTTTACTATCCTTACTAACACCCTTTCCTGCTTTTAAACTATTTATCTCTTGTATAAGACTTTCTGCCTGACAACTTTTTATTATTAAATTCTTAGCCTTACTTAACTCTTGTACGCTTAAATAACCTAACTTTCTATTTTTTGCCGTGAATCTTAATACCCACGCTAAAATCCTAACTGCTTTACTTAATGAGCTATGCTTTTCTATCAATTGATTAATAATTTCATTGCTACTTAAAACTATATTAACTTGCTTAACGTTTTTCAAATCCTGATCGGTAGTATAATCCTGTTGATTATTTTCGGGTACATAGGTTGGTAGCCAGGCTGGTCCCAGCCACCACAGCTTATGCTCTAAAAGTTGGGAGGCCATGAGACCTCGGCTTGCGCAGTCAGCCGGGTTCTCTTTGGATGCTACATATCGCCAGCAGTCAGATGGCATCGACGCTGTGACTTGTTTCACTCGATTCGCGACGAAGGGCTTCCATCTGTCTGTTTGTCCATTTAGCCATCCTAGCACCACCATTGAGTCTACCCACCCATAAATAGTAACCTTGTAATTTAGGAGACAATTCCTAATTTTTGTCATTAATTTTGACAGTAAAACTGCGGCGCATAATTCTAATCGCGGAAGTGAACAAGATTTACTAAGAGGTACTAATTTTGTTTTGCCAGCTACTATGACTACTGAAATGCTATCAAAACTTTTTATTTTACAATAAACTACGCAACCGTAGGCTTTTGTGCTTGCGTCACAAAACCCATGTAATTCCACTTGATCATTCTCGAGAGTTTGCAGCCACCTTGGTACTTGAAATTGGCTGACAGTATCAATATCATGTTTTATTTTATACCATTCCTCCGAGATGTCGTGTGGTACGGGTTCATCCCATTCTATGTTCAGTCTCCATACATCTTGAAATAGTATCTTAAGTTTAATAGTAAGTGGAGAGAGCCAGCCTAGGGGATCAAAGATCTTAGATATGTCTGACAGAAGCGACCTCTTCGTAAGTTTCGATGAAGGTGGTATATTTGCCTTCAACGTAAAAAAGTCACTTTGTGGATTCCATCCGAGGCCCAGAGCTTTAGTTGACTCCGCTTGCTTGAAGTCAAAGTGCTCTTCCTGTAGTACAGACGCGTTGACATGCTCCAGCAGCTCTGACGAGTTAGATTTCCATTTTCTTAAGTGAAATCCACCCGATTTTAACAGCGCAATCATGTCAGTTTGTAACTGTCTGGCCGACTGTACCGAATGGGCCCCATGGATGCGGTTGTCCATATAAAAACATTCTTCTAAGACCGTGGGCGCTAAACTATCTTTAAAGTTAATTTTCTCGTCATGCGCTAATTGTTTGAGCGTCATCATGGCAAGAAAAGGCGCCGCTTTGGTCCCATAGGTAATTGTAGCTAATAGATACTCCATTAATTTTTGATTTTTGTTATCTCTCCACACAATCATTTGTAAATATTGATCGTCCTTGTTGACCCATATTTGCCTAAACATCTTTTCGATGTCGGCAGTAAATGCGTATTTATATTGCCGCCACTTAAGAAGGAGGCATTGTAAGTCTTGTTGCAAATTCGGTCCCCGAAACATAACGTCATTTAAACTTAAGCCTGATGACGTTTTGCTTGATGCATTAAAAACAACACGTAACTTAGTTGTCGTGGAGTCGCTTCGGGTAACACAATGATGCGGTAAATAACATTTGAGTACTGTATTACGGTCGTCGACCGAGGGTGTCATATGACCGAGCAACAAGTATTCATTAATAAATAGCTTATAATCACTCGCAATCGATGAATTCGACGCGAGTTTTTGTTCTAACTTATAAAATTGAGCTACTGATTTTGACTTAGAATGACCTAATTTTTCTTCGTAGTCAGGCCTCATTGGTAGCCTAACTTCGTACCTGCCGTCATTTCGTCTAACAGTAGTAGAATGATAAAACTCAATACATTTTTTATCTTCTGAGGACAGATCAGCTTGTTCCGAAATATCCTCGATTTCCCAAAATTTTTGAATATCTTGCATATTGTGCAATACAACATTACAATGAAAAGTTTTTGTGTTGCCACTCAAAATCCACCCGAGCCGCGTCTGTTGTGCGGTCGGTAAGGTTGAATTTGCTCTACATATTCCATCCATTAAAACAGTTGAATATATGTCGGCACCTAATAAAATATCTACCGGGCGGCTCCTATAAAACTCGGGATCCGCTAATTTAATGTGATCTAAGTATGACCAATCAGGCTTTGTAAATGTATAAGTTGGAAGATTTTTAACAAGTTGTTTCATTATTAGAGCATCAGTTTCAAACGTAAAATCACTATCAATGGAGGAACAGTTTAGGGTGACCATCCCCTTACTATTGCTTGCCTTATCGCCAATACCTGAGACCACTCCCTTACAATTCTGTCTAGGGATTTTTAACATTTGGGCTGCGTGCTCTGTGACCAGGGACGTCTGAGAAGCTTGGTCAAGCAGGGCACGCATGACATAGAATGACCCATCCACGGCTTGAACCTTAATCATTGCAGTAGGAAGTAGGATTTCGTACATATCATCCTGAACTGACACGTGTGAGCTACGCTGGACACGTTTCCCTGAGGTGGCATTTTCAAATGTATCAACTAAGCTACCCCCTCGCGCATCCGCGCCCTCACCGCCGCGACCTACTTCCGTTGCTAAGCGCGTGTAATGCGGTTGCGCAAACGCCTCGTGTAATAAACGATTATGATTCTTATTACATTCGCGACAAGTTTTATCCGAACTACATTTCTTTCCTTGATGATTTGACAAACAACTTACGCAAAGATTAAATTTATTAACTGTTTTTAGCCTATTCTCCGGTGTCATTTCTAAAAATAGTTGGCAATAATAAATTCCGTGATCATTGCTACTACACATCGGACACCTAAATTTAGAAACTATATTATTATTTTTATTGATCGGCACTGGAGGAATAATTTTACTACTAGTAAAGGATGTTTTATGAACGTTAGGTTTAAGATTACTATTAAAATTACTTTTATGACTAACTGGATTTTTTTGCGAAGGGTTATCTTGCTTCCTACGCGACGACTCTAATGAAATAAATTTAGCTTCTAAAAAGCTTAAAAATTCTGTAAGACATGGCAAATCTCTCGGGTTTTTAATTGACTCCATGTAATCGGTAAATGAAGCAGTGTCTAATTTTTGTGTTAAAATGTATACTATGATAGGGTCCCAGGAACTAATATCTACTCCTAAATTTTTGATCGCATTAAGGCACTCTTGCGTAGTGTCGTGCATTCGTTTTATTAGAGCGGCTGTTTGCTGTTGCATTATAGGAATATTCATAAAAGTGTTCATATGAGATTGAAAAATTAATCTGTTATTGTTATACCTCTGGTTTAAGATGTCCCAGCAGATCGCATAATTATCAGAACTGACATTTAAATGTTGTATCAGTCGTTCAGCTTCCCCTCTTACCTTGGACTTGAGGTACTGCATTTTCTGTGCGCTGGACATGGTGTTATTTTTATGAATAGTTTCATTAAATAAATCCTTAAATGATACCCAGGTGTTGTAATTCCCACTGAATGTAGGAATTTCTAACTGAGGCGTGGATTTCTCCATGTGGGCTACAGACCACATTTTCTGGTTGATGGCCTTCTTAATGGCCTGGTACTTACTTTCATAAGAAGAATAAGCACTCTCGTACTCCTCATTGGACCCGTCCAGCAGGCTGTCCAGCTCCCAGTGTAGCGAGTCTATAGCGGACCAGCGTGACTGGATGGTGCGGAGCAGGTCTTCAAACTCCCATCTTTCGCTAACGGTATCTAGCCGAATACCTGTTACTGTGCGATGGAAGGCCTTAAAATTACTATGCTGCTTTCGAAGCATGTCCTCGGTCCTGCTTGCTGTGGCACTCGAGGACTGGGATGTAGTTGCGCTAAAGGTCGGCTGTGGATTGACCTGGGGCTTCGGCGTAAACGTAGGCGGTCTTATTAATGGAGATTGTGATTTCTCCTCCGCTGCTGCAGTCCGACAACTTTGGATATGAGCCTTAATGCTAACATACCTCTCATTCGTTCGCTCCAGATCCTTATTAATGAGCTCACTCATGTTTGCGTCCAGCTCCATCGCCATCAACTTAGTATGATTGGCTTCATACTCGAACCAGTAGCTGTCAAGTAGGGCTAACCTTTTCTTGACATATTCCGGAGTTTTCCTACTAGCACCGTCTTTGTTAAAATTGGTGTATATGCTTTCAATACCGGACACCAGCTGCAGCTGAATCGCCTGGATGTCGCTAACTGAAGACATTTTAAGTTGCTCAGTATAATAAAATGGACAGATCTTACTTGTCTGCTGCACTCGCCCAAACCCTTGTTGCTCAGGCGCTCCTTACTGCACTTCTTGATCGCACAGCAAGATACTGGATAGCTGCCACCGCTCTTCTTGATTGAGCAATAGCGAACTGCACGTGTGTCACGTCACTGGTATACGGAATCACGTGTACAAGGATCCCGCTTTACGGAAAGCTCGAAGGACCAATGTACGGACTGGCCGTAACTAATATGAGATTAATAAATAAAAGATAAAATAAGAAATAAAATACTGTATTAAAACTGAACTTAATAGAAAATAATGAAAGTAATTATGGAGTATGAAATGTGAGTAGCGCGCGGTGCTCTTAATGACCGAAATCGTACTGACTATAATTTTATACAAAACTAATGAAATTAATAAAATGATGATTTTGCAATGCGAATGAAGTGCAATGTACGCGCTTGACCGTACAGGAGTTTTGATTTTTTTAAATATTTATCCTGTAAAAAAATAACAATTTTCAATAATTAATTTCTCAGTAACTATGATTAATAGACACGCGGGAGTTTTACTCTCGCATTTGAATTCATTCAAACTATAGGAATCTGCATTAAAAAGGGGATGTCACAAAATCGGGTCTCATAAAACACTGTGCTATGTACGCTCGCTTGACAAAAACGAACAATGCGATTTGCATTGTTGACGTCGACAGTTGTAGTGAAATACAGTTGTTTGCACGACGATGTCCTCGCAGCTACGGTTGCCAGACGTTCGGATAAAGCCGGACATGGTTAGGCTTTTTGAATGCGTGTCCGGCCAAATTTAACGGTGTCCGGCCTGTCCGGCTTTGTTAGGCTTTTTACATTTTACCAATTTATAAGAAACTTATACAATGACACAAAACAATTTATATTGATGACTGTTAAAAGACCTTCCTGCATGTATTATCAAGTTTCCGAAACTATTAGCATCCACGAAGAAAATGTTATAGTTGACGATAGCAAAGGTTTTGACCAATTGCAAAAACCTTAAATATATTTTTCTGACCAAAAATGGGGACGTTGATGGTTGATTTCAAGAAGCTCTTAATATACAAGAAATGATTAGCCTATTTTAAATCGATGAGAGTAACCCAGATGGCTTTTGATATAAAATATTTTATTTTGAAAAATTATGAGCTTTTAAAGCACGTTTCTGCGAATTATTTCATATTTTTAGTTTGTTTACTTTAAATGTTATTAATTAGTGAAGAAGTTCTAAAAATTGTCTTAATAATATTAATACATGAAATTCTAGATAATTTAGGTTGTCCGGCCTTTTTACCTAAATGTCCGGCCAAACTGGCTGGTCTGTCCGGCTTTTTGGTTGGCCGACCTGACAACCCTACTCGCAGCTACAAGCTAATAGAAGAGAAGAAGCCTGTGGTACTATACACCAAGAAACATTTTCTTTCTTTCAGAAACTTGGACAATACTCCCAATTTTTTACTCTTTTCCAATTGATTTTCCAAGACACGGGTATCATCGTGTTCTGGACTGCAACGACTGAATTAATTACAGTGTCGATTGTTTTAGTTCAGGAACAATATCCCATTTCCAAGTCAGCGCGTCCTCTTTGTCAGCTATCCCACAAGAACCTGTTGCTACACCCCCCGGGTCCCGGGCCCCGGTATGCCGGTATGCCGGTATGCCGGTATGCGCGACACGTGCCAGATACGCTGATTAATTATTTTGCTGTGCTGTAAGCTGTAACTCATTAAGTTCAACTTTGCCTCTTTGTTTATAATATTACGCGAACCTAACTGTCTACAGCGGACATTGTTAGTACCTACTAAATGTATTATTTATTTACGTTATTATCTGTACTGAATCGGACGAAATGAGAATCCGACCTTTTAATTATTGTACTCGTACAATATAACACCGCCGTATTGGGGCGGCTTAGAATACTAACCCCAATCCCACGCCGGATGGGTGTCATAAAAGGCGACTAAATCCGGCCCGCTGGTGGTAGGATCCCTCGAGAGATTATATTAGTAATATTGATTTTAATTGTTAATTTAATACCATTATTACTATTATTATTTCTCCATGGGGTTCGCTTGCATAGCTACCACCCTTGAGCATGAGTCAGCCGCCAAACGACTCGTCGTGTTTCGGCTGAGGGCTTGAGAGCCAGTTCTTTCTTTCTTTTTATTATCTCTTTCTTGGCCGGCAACGCATCGGTGATGCCTTTGGTGTTGCTGATGTCCATGGGCGACGATAGCCACTCACCATCAGGTGGATCGTCAGCTCGTTTGCCGGCTATTTCCATAAAAAAAACAATTCTACCAAGCCTGCCCTACGAATCATTATGAATGCACATACACTGCCCTCGACTGGTATAGAATGCTTTTAGCATTAAAATAAAAATAAAAATAACGCTTCACACTCATAGCCCCACACTAGGATTCCCTGTGTCGTGGGTGCCATGGACAACACACTAGACAAGGACATTCACACCCAGACCGAGAACAGAAATTCAAACTCATCATTCAAATTTCCGCCTCGCTGGGAATCGAACCCAGGACCCTTGGTGCGGCGATCCGGCATGGTAACCATTGCGCCACAGGGGTCGTCATTAAATCCGCACTTTGTATCCTATATTTTAGAGGGTTCAATATAGCTTCAATATTGAAAAAATGTCAATAAAAGATATTACTCTTAGATTCTAGTTAGTGCCTATGCGCACTCATGAGGTAGGTAGCTAATTTTATAAAATGGGAGAAAAGATACTTACATTATATCGATGTCATCTTCTAGTGCAGGAGCCAAAGGAAGTTAAGTATACAAAATATTAATTTTGCATACTGTAAATTGTTTTAAACTCGGGAAAGCTCATATTTTGCATGCATCAATAAAAACCGGGCAAGTGCGTGTCAGGCCACGCGCAATGTAGAGTTCCGAAGTAGTAAGTTTATCGACTATTTCTCATTAACTACTTATGCTTACATATCCGTAATAGTTTTCCTTGTAAATTCATCACATAACCTATTTTTGAAAAATTTTTCACTTGTCCAACTCAAACCGTTTAGCCGGCAGGGGGGGGCGGACACTTGACTCTAACCAAAATTAGCAATATAAAGCCAAATATTTCGCAAACGGACCCCTAATTCTTCTAAAAGGTCTTAGTAGACCCATAATATTTTTGAAAGACCTTTTCAACGATTTCTCTAGACCACACTATAGGGTACGCGACGAATAAAAAAATCATCGTCACGTTACCTGTAGGTGAGGTACCCTGAAAAAAAATGTTTTTAAATATTTTATTCTACGATTCTAGAGTTTTGATAAATATGTACATATGTACACTGCAATTTATAAGTTTAAATTCGCACCAAAACTCTTCAAAGTCGCTTGTGACGTCACGCCTCAGGAAAGTAATAGACAAGATGTCAGTATTGTCATATTCGTTTTTTTTACTGAAGCGTAACGTAATTCGCGCTGATTGAGACTAATTGGCGTTCAAGATATCATAGCGGCTTGCCATATTTTGTAGTTTTGTTATCAAAATGTTATTAATCTCGCTTATAATAATACAATAAAAGCGTGTTTTGTAATCCATTAATAGGGTTTCATTAAAAAAATACATAATTTTAGTGATTTTTACTTACTGTCATCATGCTTATTATAGCTTTCTAGCGTTATGGGTCTCGGCGCTTTACTTCGGACAGACGCGTAGACGGACGGACTTGTCGAAACTATATGGGTTCTGATTCTACTTCGGAACCCTAAAAACGTATCGCTGGCATTCTGCATGATGGAATCCATGTTTCCCAATATCCAGTGACAGCTCAGTGTTTGCCACTGCTGGCAGTGACGGAAGGTAGAATCGGCTGGGGCTTGCGGCGCTCATGCTACAGCAATGATATTATATTATAATGTAAAAAAAGAGGTAGATATGTCACTAGCGCGCCGACGATGAAGAACGTGAGAACAGGCATTTGACCGTTCTGGTCGTAGTCTCTTTGTCAATACAAGACGATACGCACGCTTTTGTTGTGGTCAGAAGTGCTTGACATTTGACATACAGCGTTAAAATGTAAAAAATGTCTAGATTATACCAATGTGATTGGTGTAGTGAAACAAAAGATAAACGTGTGTGTTGTAGCTCTTTTTGGAACAGATTTTTTCGTTGATTTGTAAGGGTTTAATGTATCTATATTTTTTAAATATCATTGCGCTACATTGCTAACTTTCACAGTTTTGGAGTCATTTCGCTGGCGTCAAAGGCCACTTCAAAATATTTGGAGAGCGGCCTGCGGGGCGAGGCGCGGGAGGGGGGCGACTGGTGTCCTTCGACAGTGCACCAATAAAAAGGTTTTTGACGCGGGCCTCGCACCGAATTAATGTTTAAATTCTACCCTAAGCGTAGTGGCGGAAGATCGTTATTGGCGAGCGAGGGAGTCCGGAACACGTCCGCGCCTCGGACAACCGGTTGCGGCTGCCCCCCTCCCCCTCCCCCCGTCACCCGCCCCGCGCGCCGCGACCACCCGCGCTCGCTGTACTCACTATACTCAGATGATCGCTTTGGGATCCAAAACGACACACCCTCAATACAACAATAATAAGAAAAATAATAGGTAAATAAATAAAATTGGCGCTTCGAAGTAGTTCGAAGTACGAGTATTTGCGTCAAACACCTATTTACAGTGCAAGAGAGCGGACGGTCACCTGTTTACTGTATGCAGCAACCGCAATGATATTTTTAGGTATATAAAATAAACAGGTGCTGCACGGAACACAGAGGTGCTGTGTCCTATGTCTGCAACCACCACTAGGCTGCCCGGGTGACATAACCGTTAGTCAGTTACTATTGTAGTTTCAGTTACGAACTGTCAATACTTAGGTGTAGGTATAGCCCAAGTAGCACAAAACTGCATTATAAACTTTCACACAAGGCCCACATCGTCAATCTTAGCATTTGTAATGACTTATAAGAGTTCCTTCGGTCTGTAACAGCTGTAAAGAAGGAAGCGAAGCTAAATATAATGCTTTATTCTGTATTGTGGTTCTACTATGCACCACACACACGCCACAGACGTCACTATTATTCAGCATTTAGTACTGTTGTGCCCTATCTGCTGTAAGAGCGCTGAATAATAGGCCACGAGGGTACTCTAAAACTATTGCATTTTAAGACAGATCTCGTGAACAACTATAACGCACTGCTAGTGACAAGCCGGTTGACATTGAAGGCTTTGACAGGTGGATGTCGATGACGTTTTGACAGAACGCAGAGTGATGAATGACGTTTGTAATTTTCTGTCTTCCTATTGGTCGCCCGCGCGTCGGTGTTGCCCGCGCGTGGGTGTTGCTGCCAACGAAAATGTTGTGTTTGTGACGTGACTGATTTGTTTTTCACAAGTGCTTAACTATTTTACTCAATGCTGAATAACAGACCACAATTGAACATTACATACAGCCCTTAGCATTAGGTTAAGATTACAACTGTTCACTAACATATCCGCCATATTTAATATACTGCGTATTATTTTAAAATTATAACCTTTTTAGTTTGGTTTATTTTAAGATATATCGACACCAATTTAACTTGAATACCACTGACTAATACGTAAAAACAGCATTCCATGCATATAAATGTACAAAATAATGTTTTTTTTTTTATTTTAAAGTCAATATTAAGTTAATATTTTTTTGTGTTCACCATTAATAAGAGGGCGCGTGAAAATTTTGAACGATATATATATGGTATTTCACGATAAAGTTAAATTCCCAATAAGATTTCAAATATAATAGTAAGAAATCGAAGTTTTAACTAGGTATATTAAATTATATTTTCCTTGTCACAAAATGGCACCTGGGATCTTGCACACAACAAGTTTTAAGGTATTGACACTGATACCCCATTTACACGCGCGCGCGAGCCACGAGACAATCCGCGAGACGCGCGCATACGCGCGCGTGTGAACAGGGCGCTCGCGGACCAGACCGCGGCACGTCTCGTGGCTCGCGGGCTCGCGTCGGGAGCGGTTTTGTAGGCGCGTGCCAAAGGGGCTCGCGCGAGCGCTCGCGCGGTGTTCACATGCGCGTAGGGGGCGTGGCTTACGGACGCGCCACAAGACGGTCCGCGACACGCGCGTGTAAATGAGCGGTGACAGTTCATATCACAATTTCGCTCGACGTTTACTTTCAACTCTATTAAAACATTTGAAATGTTCACTTTGTTTTTATAGGGTAACATGTGATTTGTTAATCAGGCAGTGTTCAGCTCTTGTAATGTCTGTTACCCACATAAAATGCTAATATAATGCTGATATAATCCAATTATTTAGTAATGGGATTTCTTATACAGCTATGTGCTGTCAAATTTGTGCCCAAATTAGAGTTATATCAGCTGTATAAGCGCTTATAACGCTACTATACTGCAACTTATCAGCTCACGTTTCCATTGTGCTCTGTTGAAATACTGTTATACAGCGCATTTGTGCTACTTGGGAGGTATAGGTTAGGTCATCGCAAATATCGCAGTCATCGCAATCACCTTAAATAAGTCTTTAGCACTATCACCGCCTGGCTCCTGGCTACACCAACCTGAGTAGGATGGTCAAGTAGCCGCCTTCTTTGTGCTGGTAGCCTGGCACCGTCCGCAGCGGGATCGTCGGTCATAATTTCACACGGTCTTTTGCAGTTATGTAGTCGTGATATGCGTAAAATTGTAGCGATCACCGGTGCGGCCGCGCGGCCGCGACGCACGACGCCCGCCGACCGTTACGATAAAGCCGATGACGAATCATCAATTGATCGAGCACACGTATAGGACAGGATAGTCGCGCAACAAGAGAAGTATTATAAAACCTTCATAACAAACAAGACAATCGATAAACGTTACGCCCCGTGACCCGGAGCCTATCCAACTGAAATGTCGGCTTGTGTTCGCAGACGCTTCGTCTTCCAACGAGGCGGTGCACCTGCAGCGACGGCTGCTCAGCCTCAGCTCGGAGCTGGTGACGCTCCGCAACCACCTGCACGTGGGCGGCGCGGCGGGCGCTGCGGGCGCTGCGGGCGCTGCGGGCGGGCCGGCGGGCGGTGCGGGGGGCGGCGCGGGGGGCGGCGGGCAGCCGGCCGTGCCGCCGCGCGCGCCGCTCCCGCCGCCGCCAGCGCCCGCGCCGCCGCCGCCGCTGCCGCTAGGTGAGAACTATTGTTTATAACAGCAGCCTTTAGATGACCTTCCAAGCCGCAGTCGCTCCACGTGGTCAGATATAGTTGGCTGAGTAACAAGCCAGAAGGAACAACGATCAAAGCTTCTGCGACTTGTTGCCATCCCTCGCAAGCATACCTAATGTGTAGGCTGTAGGGTCGCCAGATGGCAAGACTGAAATATCGGGACAAAACTTCAAAAAGTCGGGATTTGTCGGGAGATTTTTTTTTATTTTTAGTATTTTTCGCTAATCCTCATACTTTTGTAGATTAAAAATTCTTAATTTATCAATCAACATTGTCTGTACGCTATTTTATTAAGCAGCCTTTCAGTAGTATATTGTTATTTATATTATCTAGCACATAATATCTATTGTTGATCATTAGATATTATTAAACACATATTATTATCATGAGGGTATATATTTCTTAAGCCGGATCTCGCACTATGTACCACATTATTTCTCACAATTTGAAACCAAATAACACTTAATTGGTTTTATTTTTAGCATATGACAGCGTTTGTACAGCGGAACCGCGGTGGCGGGGCGGCGCGGCGAGCGGGGCGGCGAGCGGCGCGGCGGGCGGCCCGGGCGCCGACGTGGACGACCTCATCCACCTGCGCGGGCCGCTCACGGAGGACGCGGTGGTGCGCGCGCTGCAGGCGCGCTTCTACCAAAACAAGTGCTATGTAAGTTCATCGTCCGAACTCGAATCATTTCCGCACTGACTTTGTTTGACTATCAGGTGTGGTTCGATTGGTCACTTGGCGTCTTTTTACATACTTATCTCATGGATTCGGCGAGACAAGTAGCCGACCGCGACGCCCTATTGTGTCCGTCACAATGTAATGGGCAGAAAAAATTCAATCGCTAGATATTGTTTGTGTAAAAACTTGGGGACTGGTTATGAAAAAGTGATTACGTTTAAAAATAACTCGTAATTGCGCCGCCGCCGCGCCGCCGCCGCGCCGCCGCTGCGCCGTCGGCGTCGGGACTGTCGGGAGACCTACCCGACAACCAGCTTACTGTTGTGTTGTGTACAGTAAGTGCGGTGACTAACTTTCTGTCGGCGACTCCCGTCTATTAATTACGTCAGTGCTTAACGAACATTTCATGCACAATTAAGATATTACAGTAAAATAAATGAGTGATTGTATGTATGTGTGTGTGTGTGTGTGTGTGTGCAGACGTCGGTGGGGCCGATCCTGGTGGCGCTGAACGCGTACACGGACGCGGCGAACGCGCTGACGCCGGGCGCGGCGCGCGCGCAGCGGCCGGAGCTGGCGCGCCTCGTGCACGACGCCGTGCGCCACCAGGCAGACACCGGCTGCCCGCAGGCCATCATCCTCTCCGGTAACACACCTGACACCGCCCCCACCTCCCCCACCTCCCCCACGCGATGGACAGTGGACGTCGTCACCCATGCGTTGACGGGCAAAAATCATTGTTATTTTTAACCGACTTCAAAAAAGGAGGAGGTTCTCAATTCGACTGTATTTTTTTTTATGTTTGTTACCTCAGAACTTTGGACTGGGCGAACCGATTTTGATGATTGTTTTTTTGATCGAAAGCTGGTGGCTGTCATGTCTTCCCACATAAATTTTATTGAGATCTGACAATGGCATCCATGAGAAAACCACATAAATCGTAAATTTGTGTTAAGATGTGCGCGACAAATTGACGTATAACTCAATATCACGCCAACCGATTTCGATGATTCTTTTTTTAATCGAAAGCAGGTGCTTGTCATGTGGTCCCACATAAATTTGAACGAGATCTGAAAAGTAGTTTTTGAGACTTTGAAGTCGGTTATTTTTAGGGTTCCGTAGCCTAATGGCAAGAAACGGAACCCTTATAGATTCGTCATGTCTGTCTGTCTGTCTGTCTGTCTGTCTGTCCGTCCGTATGTCACAGCCACTTTTTTCCGAAAGTATAAGAACTATACTGTTGAAACTTGGTAAGTAGATGTTCTGTTCTGTGTTGTGATGTTCTGTGAACCGCATTAAGATTTTCCCATAAAAATAAAAAAAAGACAATAAGTTTTGGGGGCTCCCCATACTTAGAACTGAAACTCAAAAATTTTTTTTTCATCAAACCCATACGTGTGGGGTATCTATGGATAGGTCTTTAAAAATGATATTGAGGTTTCTATTATCATTTTTTTCTAAACTGAATAGTTTGCGCGAGAGACACTTCCAAAGTGGTAACATGTGTGTCCCCCCCCTGTAACTTCTAAAATAAGAGAATGATAAAACTAAAAAAAAATATATGATGTACTTTACTATGCAAACTTCCACTTAAAATTGGTTTGAACGAGATCTAGTAAGTAGTTTTTTTTAATACGTCATAAATCGTAAATCGCAATTTACCTCGATCAAAGTTACAACGAACTACAAGAACTTTTATATTATGTTACTTGCTGCTACGGAACCCTTCATGGGCGAGTCCGACTCGCACTTGGCCGCTTTTTTGTTAGTAAAATTTAGATTATGGCTATTGGACCTCGCGACCGATGCACTTCAGAAAAATTTACGGTCAATTGTGTAGGTCTATTTGATAGCCAGCCAGGTGAGGCAGAACTGAATAATATAGCTTTCAGTAACAATCCAACAGGAAGGACCTGGCACTGGAACCTCATCCATTGTTCAGCAGGATCCCTCCAGCAGGGGAGACCATCAATTCGAGATGGTCGGAGTCTCTTGCGAGTTACCATAATTACGGTTCTTCTGTGCTACTAATAAATAAAATTCATTCCTTCAATATTACAATACACTGCTACCTTCATACATACCACATCATAAGAGATGTTAAGTAATTGATATGCGATTTGTACACAAGTATTTTCAGTGTGTTGTCGTTGGTCGGGCAGGCGTGTCGGGGTCGGGCAAGACGTACGCGTCCATGGTGCTGCTGCGGCGGCTGTTCGACGTGGCGGGCGGCGGGCCCGAGACCGACGCCTTCAAGCACCTGGCCGCCGCCTTCACCGTGCTGCGCAGCCTCGGCACCGCCGCCACCGTGGCCAACTCGCACTCCAGCCGCATCGTCAGTACCACTCACCACTCACCACACCCGCCCTCACCACACTCCACTGTATACCTAGTAGCCTAGCCAATTGCCATGCATGAGTAGTCTGTCGATAACATATTCTTATACCTGTTACTGATCTTCGATTCCAGGACTATGCGAGTTTAAAGGTATTAAATTTGTAATAGTTTGATATAGGTGCTCTTGTTTGTTGGTATAGTAGAAAAATAAATGAAAGTAACGTCCAGGATTGGACATAGTTATAAAGTACAGTAGACACGACACGGTGCGGTGCCGCGGTGGCTCGCACCGCAGTAACCTCGCTAACCGGGCGGCGCGGCGGTTGCAGGGACACTTCATCGAGGTGCAGGTGACGGACGGCGCGCTGTACCGCACCAAGATCCACTGCTACTTCCTGGAGCAGACGCGCGTGGTGCGGCCGCCGCCGCAGGAGCGCAACTACCACATCTTCTACCAGATGCTGGCCGGCCTCACGCCCGACGAGCGCGCGCAGCTGCACCTGGACGGCTACTCCGCGCAGGACCTGCGCTACCTGAGCGGCGCGCCCGGGGCGGCGCGGCGCGCGGAAGCGGACGACGCGGCGCGCTTCCTGGCGTGGCGGAGCTGCCTCGGGGTGCTGGGCATCCCCTTCCTGGACGTGGTGCGCGTGCTGGCCGCCGTGTTGCTGCTGGGCAACGTGGCCTTCGCCGACGGCGCGGACGGCGCCGCCGAGCCCACCACCGAGGTATGATCGCGTCCCTGTGTGCCTTCATTTTGATTTGAACGAAAATGAGACGCGAGTGACGGTCGGGTCGGGCGCAGACGGAGCTGGCGGCGGCGGGCGCGCTGCTGGGCGTGGGCGCGGCGGCGCTGATGCGCGGGCTGGGCACGCGGCGCGCGGGGCGGCGGGCGGTGCGGGCGCCCGCCAGCGCCGCGGCCGCCGCGCACGCGCGCGACGCGCTGGCCAAGGCGCTGTACTGCCGCACCGTGGCCACCATCGTGCGCCGCGCCAACTCGCTCAAGCGGCTCGGCTCCACGCTCGGCACGCTCTCCTCCGACTCCAACGAATCGGTCAGTTGCACATGTATTTTATGGCATCAACGACGTATCTAACGGTCGGATGATTGTAGTAACTCAGCATGTGTGCGGGTGCGGCAGGTGCACGCGGACGCGGCGCGGCGCGAGGGGCGCGCGGCGCGGGAGGGCGCGGCGGGCGCGCGCGGGCGCATGGCGGCGCTCAACGACGCGGTGCGGCACGCCACCGACGGCTTCGTGGGCATCCTCGACATGTTCGGCTTCGAGGACGCCGCGCCCGCGCGCCTCGAGCACCTGTGCGCCAACCTGTGCGCGGAGACCATGCAGCACTTTTACAACACGCACGTCTTCAAGGTGAGCGTCTTGCACCCTACACCACAAGTGTCCTCCGTTCTCATTTCGATCGGGTGAGCCACACTAGTAGTAGTAGTTAATCCCCCTTTCTCGTCTCGGTCAGCAACGCATCGCCGATGATCTTGGTATTGCTGACGTCTGGGAAGGCGACAGTGATATTCGGCGGCCCTGCTAGTGCTCAGAGCTAGGGTCGGGCAGGATGAGAGACTGGCTGACCGGTCATTAATTCTGGTTGCAGTCGTCGGCGGAGTCGTGCCGCGAGGAGGGCGTGGCGGGCGCGCTGGAGGTGGAGTACGTGGACAACGTGCCGTGCATCGACCTGGTGTCGTCGCTGCGCGCGGGGCTGCTGGCCGCGCTGGACGCCGAGTGCGCGGCGCGCGGGACGCCCGACCAGTACGTGGCGCGGATCAAGGCCGCGCACAGGTACGTCACTCGACTGATTTAACTTCGATTCGATCCATCAGCCATTGGAATGACGAGTATTTTCGAAAGTTGGATGCCGTCGACTTCATTCACCTGAGTTAATTCACCCAGGTGTCTTAAGTTTACTTTTAGTGTACTTTATTCATGAAGGTGGCACGTTTAGACAATTGTCAATATCATTTGAGCGGTAGCGGGGGTAAAGGGAACAGTTACTAAGTTGCCACCGGGTAATACTCTACTCTCATTTGTCAGCCACCGAGCCGAATGAACGAACACCCCAAGTCCAAAGTAATGTAAGTCCGGTCGTGTGGGGCGCGACGGTTGCAGGGGCCACCCGCGGCTGGCGGAGGCGCGGCCGGCGCACGCGCGGCGCTTCGCGGTGCGGCACTACGCGGGCGAGGTGACGTACGACGCCAGCGAGTTCCTGGACGCCAACCGCGACGCCGTGCCCGACGAGCTGCTGGCCGCCTTCGACACGCGCAGCTGCGAGTTCGGTTTCGCCACGCACCTCTTCGGCGCCGAGCTCAAGGTGACCGTCTCGACCGTCTCGACCGTCCCTCATACGTTCCCCTCCTCCGACCTAGCTTCTCACTCCTTAAACGGAGTTAATCGTCTGAACGGGCCATCCGAGTGGGAACTCCACCTGCTCGTTTATAAATGCGGCTCCGCAGTCCGTTGCGAGCCCTTTTGGCACGAACTAATGACGAACCCTTTACATTATTAATACATACCTTTATACATAACTATGTGCATATTATTGGTTATACGTTTTGGATATCATATTATTATTTCATGAAGGTACTATACGTATATGTGACATGTGACGTGTGGCGTGCGTGCGCAGGCGCTGGCGGCGGCGGGCGGGCCGGCGGGCGCCGTGTTCCGCGCGTCGCCCACGGCGGCGGGCGCGGGCGGCGCGGGCGCGGGCGGCTCCACGCTGACGCAGGACTTCCACACGCGGCTCGACAACCTGCTGCGCACGCTGGTGCACGCGCGCCCGCACTTCGTGCGCTGCGTGCGCGCCAACGCCAGCGAGACGCCCATGCTGTTCGAGCGCGCCACCGTGGCCCGGCAGGTCCGTCACCGCACCGTCCGCACCTCCCGCTGGAAGCGTGCCATTTATATAATTATGTAGATAGAAGAAGACTAGAAGCGACTAAGACCAACATCGATATACTACGTCATAATTGTTATGTTCAACGAACCACGAGTATTATTATTTATACGAGTATTAATACTTATAATAAATCAATATTATAAGTATTATAATATTCACTGTAAGTACGCACAACACTCCGCGGACACAGCCGTCTGCCCCGAGATCCTGGCGTAGACTGCCTATCTTGTACCGAGTTTGGTCCAGTATATTCGAGTAATCGAATAATACAATAATCGAATAGATGATCGAATGACTAGTTCATTCGATCATCAAGCGAGGCGTCATCTAGCGACACCAGCGCACAACTCTGTACATAACATCTCTTCCTTTTTTTTAATTTATTTTGTTTATAATACATGTGACTATATCTATATGTAATTAATTTATTGACACAATTGAGCAAACATATAGTAGATCTAATTTCGACAGATTTAAACAATACACAGCTTTATAATTTATTTTTCCAATGTTCCAAATTCCGTTACTTTTCTACTGTATAATATTATATACAATATTCTTCCTGGATCTTGTGCCAGTTATATTAATCCTTATATTGATGTTACTTCGCTGGAAAGCCTGAAACTAATTTTCATTTATTAGATATTTTCAAATACCTGTTCCCTAATCATATTATCTTTTTTTTTTTGGGTAGTAGTAACAAGGTAGTAATAAAAATTAACTATAAACAGCTGCTTTGGTGGAAAGCTTAATAGACGCTGTTTAATGATATTTATATATATATTACAAAAAGGTTTTGACCAAGGACTAATGCACATCGGTGTCCGTAATTTAATGATAATAATATCATTGTTTACTATATGTTTTCACATCAAAAAAAAACACTTTTATATTGCTCGAAACCTGTAACATAGAAAGTTATTAGATTACGAAGTAAGATCGCCTGTTTAGAACGTCTAGTGATCTAAGGCACGTAGATGAAAAGTGGAAGATCACCTGCTCGATGGAAAGATGCTGTTAGGTCTGCCACACGATGTTCCATTGTGGGGTTTTCACATATTGTCACAAGTCCATACCTGGAAACACATCGTCACTGCTGCTGTTACCAAGGACGTGTACCATCATCAAAACGCCACATCCACAGGTGCTAAGCGGGAAGCGGTGCGCAATGGAGGACAAACAGCCAGGAGCTGACAGTTTTTTAATGTAATTTATGTAATTAATAAGAATTTAATGTTATCATTATTTTGATCCATTAACATAGCACACTGAAATATATAATTTTTACGCCGAGTTGCTCCTTTGCAATTTTATTGTGTCTTACGAAACCATGCAAGCTTCTCTTTTGGAGTGAACCTGGTGGAATCCTGATGCTGACCTAGTCTATTTTTTATTTTACTTAACAGTTATTGATTAGGAAATTAAACTGGCTTTTAAATCACACAATCACAAAAACACAGCCTAGATCTATCCCACTTGATGTTCGGTTAATCTGTTTTCGTAGATGGTGAAATTTCAAACCATAATGTGGATGAATAACTAAGGTAATTTTACCCATAATTAACATTTTCGTCTCGAATGACTGAGTAAATTAATCTGTTGACCGCCCAGTATTCTCATACTGGTCCCCACAAAATGGCTGAAGATATATTTATCCCAATACCCAATTAAATTATCAATTCAGCAAACTTGATTACTCTGCTTACAATTTTTTGCTTGTTTACTTGATTGCCTTGTGAGATTCAACGGCACTTCATTCACTTCAACGTCCGTTCATCTTGACTGCTACTCTTCAGAATGTATCCCTGAAATACCTCGGCCACCTTCAGTTATTGGGCGTTGAGATATCCTCGAACCTTGGCTTTAGCGGTTGAATTCTAAGCTATGGTCCTGCTAGGAAGCTTGGAATCCTAGAAAAACGCTTTTACCCTTATATAAAGCACATGTTTGGCGTTGTGTGGCGTACTGCTGTCACTTTTGGCTGGTGCTGCCAAAGCCATATGTCAGCATTGGATTCAATGACGAGGCATGCCGAAATGCCTTTCGCTGACCTTAAAATTGGTTGAGACCAAATTACAAAGCTTAAAGCACAGGCGCAGAGTTGGTATCTCAGTATTCATAGTATCAAAACCTACGTTAAGTCGTCGTCACCACACAAGCTTCACCAGCATCAGAAATTCAAACTTGAATGGAATCGTGACGATCCGGCATGGCAACAATTGCGCCATACGGATCGCAGAGTTAAAATTTGTATGCGATTAAAGATATTTCAATCGCTGGAACATATTATAACAATTTACTTGCACTTGGAAGGCTAGTAGGCAAGGATATGATATATCATACAATATTTTGTTATAAGGATATATCCTTATAACAAAATATTATTTTGTTAATGTTTCTTCTTGATTACCCATATTTCGGTCATTGGATTAAGGATATTAGATCGTTGGAACTTCGTGGGAACTTGGAACAATTGACTTGCATCGAGTGCAGTAAGAATTTATTTTCTTGATATTTGTTTTTCATTGACAATTGCCTTTTAATTTATTAATATTTGTGTTTATTGGACCACTAGATTATATAATATGTTCTTTTTTTTAAATATAATCTTCAAAAATAGGAAACATACGTTTTATTTAAAACACGATCTGCGTAGCAACAATTAAAATTAGATTGGTTTTCTAATGTATGTAAATATTTTGAGCAATATAAGTATTTGTATCAATCAAGGCTTAGTTTAGACACAAGATCTCTCACAGATTACTTAGCATTTATCTTTTCCTTTATTCATATTTTAAAATAAATGTAATAAAATAATATATAGTTACCTAATTTTTTGTATTTTGTTAGTAGATACTACTGAGCTCGATGTAGTGTCTCATTGTCTCTTTACTATGGAGACAAAATCATAACCTCACATATTTTCCTTTATTTTTCGGCAGCTCAAAAAGATTAACTATTGCAAGATATAAGATGAAAATACTACGATCTTCCGAGTCTGTTAGTGCTCATTTCCACATGGATGAATCGTTATTTTTCCAATAATAATGTATCCAATAAATGATTGTGGATGATACTCTATAAGAATTGTATTTTTTTTTAATAATTATCATAAAAGTCGAGTCCGTTATCATGAACTCATAACTGTTGTCGTTTGTCATACTTTGTCATAATCTGACTCGAATATGTGAACATATACTTACTCTTCTGTAAGGAATCATTATAAAACAGATTTACAGATTCCTTTCATAATAATTGAATTCTGATGCCGAAAAAGTATCATCTTTTTACTTGATATCTGTGATTCATATTGATTGGGGTAACTTTCTGAAAACCTGAAATTTGTTATTTCATGCCGCGATTTCATATCGGTGAAATGTGGTCGATTATGATGGGAATTATCTTCACATCGTACTACCACAGCTACCACCAACGTGGGATATTTTATTGTTTTGTTATAGTATCTCGTTAGTACCAGCACCAACTGACATTGTCATATCAGTGCAATAACCAGGAGGGAGAGATTACTATTACTTTAAACTTTGTTAAACAGTGAGCTTTTGTCATATTTTAATATTTACGTCGGTTCTACGGAAGGAAATGCTGTTTTAGCATTAGTTATTGTACCTATGCTACGAGTAATGTTGGAGTGCAATAAAGTTATAATTTTCCTTATTTATTTTACAAAACAAACTAATCAAAATATTCATTCAATATAATTTGTCTCATTATGTTATTGTTCCAAATGATGTCGTATCCCATTATTTCCCATTTTGTGGTTTGACCACGGTGAGCATTACACTACTAATGTGGCACTGTTCAGTGTGACATTGATTTCGGAAGTAGTTGGATCCTATAAAAGATCTCTTATGATAAGTCACACTGTAGTACTGTTGAACACTTCAGTGTGTAAATTCTATTTTATTGTCCCTTATTTCTTAGCCTTATGTCACTTTTTCACCATTGGCCTTTACCATAAAGTGGGAAACAACTATTATTTCCTGTGATGTTACTGTTACACCAGTTGCATGTAGTTATAGGAAACAGATACTATCTTTCAGTACATTTTTTTGTCACTCTGTTAAGACTAGCAAATATAGCTTTAGATATACTCTTTATAGTAAAAGTCGATTAATGTTAAAAGTAAATAGATCTTGAACTGTCAAGTGAATTAACTCGTGTGAATTTTTGGATTTAATTTTTTCACCAATAATTCCCACCAACAGATCTTCAAGCAGTTTTAACATGAAGATGATTGTGAAATAGCTTCGAAAAAAATCAACACTTTTTTTTTAGTCTTAATTAAAGTACTTGCTAGTTTTAACAGGAACATATTAGCACACATCGAATCTTTAAGAAGCGAATTGATGCTTTGTTCGAATTATTTGAATTATTGCGTGTTTATACATGTTTTGTTGATGTTGTTCAGTGACTAGACATTAATGAAGTTTAGGGCACTTGTTAGTTTCAACCGGAGTTAAATTATAACATATGTACTTTCTTCGCATATTCCTCTTTGAAAATGCGTGTCTTCGAATTATCGAAGTGGTACATTATATGATGTATATATAATGATGTCATGTGATGTGTATGATGTAATTTGTTAATTTCTTGGTGCTTGACCTTTTATGCCGTGCATTTTGCCAGACTTCAAACATTATATAATTTTGTAGCAGAAGTAGGTATCTGTGCATCATCAGAACACTTTTATTCCTTTAGATAAATGTTTATGAGAATAACTTCTATTTAAAGGATATTTACAATAGCGTAGTCATGGTTTGGTGTAGAATAACAACAAATGATAATTATCTTTGATTCCATTGATAGGCATTTTAAGCATACCCTCCCTTTTTCAGTGAGTAAAATAGGTCGAGGGCAATATAGACGAAATATTGTGATATATTACTTGTAAGTTTGCACTCTTGCACAATGATGTGCTCTATAATTTTGTTTATCTCAATTACAATTAAATAACGTGTTTAATGTTATTTGTATTTTGTAAAAGCCATTACAATATATGGTATTTTTATGATGCACAGTGCACTGATTTGTATAGACCTCTTGTCTCCAAGATTATCTTATTATTATCTATAATTTGTTATAATAGACTCTACTTTATGAGACCTAAAAAGTACATTAATTTGCATTTACTGAATACGAAGAATGTTATTCAGGTGAATATAATTGTAGTGTAACGCAAATAATACAAAAATAATATGGATAACTCACTTTTTATGTTATTATTCCTTTGTTTTCCTAGACTAATGCGTACAGGTATATTTTGCTGTTCGAAATCTAGTAGGCATTATTTAAAATATTTTTGTGTACGTCCTATACACGTGCAATGAATAATATTGTCTTTGTCCTTATAAAAGTGTATTTCAGACGTAATAAAAATTTAATGGTGATCCTTACGCTTACATCCAAGCAATACTTATATTTGTTTTGGTATGCATTACTCGGGAAGCAATAATTAGAAAATGTATTATTTTAGTAATAAATATTTTATTATTAAATAAATACCAGTAAATAATTGCAACAGTTTATACTTTTTAGCCTTAATTGTTTGCTGTAAGCTTGATAAAGGTTAGACTGTTACACTGTAATAATGAACGCTGTAGAAGTTTAGATTTTTTGTAAAAATATTCCAGGTACTTACATGTTTGTGGCTCGTATCTGCGCGATCACATAATCACGCACGTTCACACGCTAATATTATTATTCTTTGATAACATTGTATACCTTAGGTATTTCAACAGCGAATCGAATTTAATCCACTGGTCGTTCTTCAACCTCGTCGCCAATGTTATGTTCAACGAACCACGAGTATTATTATTTATACGAGTATTAATACTTATAATAAATCAATATTATAAGTATTATAATATTCACTGTAAGTACGCACAACACTCCGCGGACACAGCCGTCTGCCCCGAGATCCTGGCGTAGACTGCCTATCTTGTACCGAGTTTGGTCCAGTATATTCGAGTAATCGAATAATACAATAATCGAATAGATGATCGAATGACTAGTTCATTCGATCATCAAGCGAGGCGTCATCTAGCGACACCAGCGCACAACTCTGTACATAACAATAATAATGAGCATTGTGCACTGTTAATATTTTTAAGTGATACATATTTTTATCAGTTGATTAGAGGTAATGACGACCCTGTAGCCTCGTTGGTAGCGACCCTGCCTGCTGCAAGGGGTCCCGGGTTCGATTCCTGGCCGGGGCAGATATTTATGTAACAGATAAATATTTGTACTCGGGTGCAGGGTGTTATTGTGATGTGTTATATGTGTCGTCCATGCCACCGCGACACAGGTAATAACCTACTGCGGGGGTGTGAGTGTAAGCGTTCATTTATTCATTTATTAATGTTTTTAATCCCTCAGTACTCCAGCTAATATCAGTGTGTTCTCACAGATAAACCGTAGTGATAATGTACCTTGTGCTCGCAGACATGAGTTATTTGTAATGTTCGGTTTACACGTATTAAGTAATTAAGTAGATAACAAAATGTTAACTAAAAAGTTACTAAATAAATTGTCTGTTTACACGTATTAATTTACTTAAAATATAGTTAAAATTTAGTTAACTACTTAACTACTTAATACATGTAAATCGGACTTAATGGCGGGCTGTCGATAAGTGTCGTTGAATGAGTCACCTTCGATTAATTGTACTAATTTGGTCTTATTTTTTTTTTATTCCGAAGTGCAGGTACGAGCATTGCAAATCCTGGAAACTGTACAACTGATGGCGAGCGGGTACCCGCACCGCATGCGGTTCAAGGCGTTCAGTGGCCGCTACCGCGCGCTGTGGCGGCGGGCGGGCGCGGCGGGCGCTCGGGGCGCGGGGGGCGCGGGCGACGCGGAGCGCGAGTCGGGCGCCGGCTGCGCGCGCGTGCTGCGCGCCGTGGAGGCGGCCGCCGCGCCGCCCGCGCCCTGCTCGCCCGCCGCCGTGCGCTGGGCGCTCGGCAAGAGGCACGTGTTCCTCAGCGAAGGCATGCGCCAGGTACACTGCAACACTCGCCCATCATGACCAGTTTATCTTGGTATTACCTATCGTTTACTGCGCCATTTTCTGAGTGCGACCCTTTTCCGTCATGTAGGTAGCTGCTACTCCGAACTCAATCAAACAAACTTTATTTATTACGAGTAACCGCCCTCGCTTTGGTTCGGTTTTCTTATTTTTTTACACCTTGGGTTACATTATTGGAGTTTTATTAAGGATCCCTAATTTTCTTGAAAATGTATAGTCTACCTATGTCATCCGTGGATAGTGTAGCTTCCCAACAGTAAAATAATTTTTCAAATCGGTTCAGTAGTTTCGGAGCCTATTCAATGCAAACAAACAATCAAATCTTTCCTCTTTATAATCTTACCATAGAATTTTAACGTTGTTGCTATTGTTATGACGGAATAAATGTTTCTTTCTTTCTTCTTTCTATTTTGTCTTTTTTATATTTAATTGGATATATCTGTAGGTATCACGCTTGATTTAAGATCAGATAACATTAAATGATAAAATAGATGCGATACCGTGTTCTCGGATGCGATGGCGACCGTATCATCGTTTACCATGGTCGTTAGGTCCTGGAGAGGATGCGGCGCGCCCGGCGGCAGGCGGCGGCCGAGTGCATCCAGACGGCGTGGCGGCGGCACCGGGCGCGGGGCGGCGCGCGCGGCGGGGGCGCCCCGCCGGCCTGCCCCGCGCCGCCCGTGCCGCCCGCGCCGCCCGCGCGCCCCCGCCCGGCGCCCATCGCGGGCACCCCGCCGCCCGATCCCGCGGACAAGTGCGACCCGGCGCTCGTCAAGCGGACCTGCTCGCTGTTCGGCCTGGACTTGGTGAGTACGTCGGGGGGACCCGCCGCGACATCCACATCCCATCAACATGTTATAACACAGCGGCGTGTGTGTGCGCGCAGGAGCGGCCGCCGCCGCTGCCGCCGTCGCGCGCCTACACGGTGTCGGACGGCGTGAAGCTGGCCTACCCGCAGCTGCGGCGCGTGGCGGCCGACTGGGACGAGGCGGGCGTGCGCCTGCGCGTGGGCGACCCCGTGCTGGCGCTGGGCGCCGCGCGCCGCGGACACATCGCCGTGCAGGTCGCTATCCACACCACACGACACACGAACACTTTCATTTACCTACTTTAAATAAGCGTATTTATATTTTTCCAAGAAAGGTGACACGTTTTAAACGGGTAACTGTTACAAATATTGTAACTTTGAAACGGCGCAATCCGATGTAGGGGACGTCAGATGGTAACGTGTAAAGAACATCACACCCCGCAGCGCCCCTCCCGCCCCGCTCAGGCACAACGAGCCGCCAACGTGCGAGCGGAACGATCGCTCGATCGACACAATATTGTCGCATCGCATCGACGATTTCATTTGCCGAACTTAACCAACGTTAGAAAGAAAGAAAGAAATGTTTATTTCACCTAAGTTATCCATGCCACAGCAACAAATATAGCCAAAAAAACAAAACAACAATTAACTGTAAGATAGGTAGATAGATAGATAGGTGAAAAGGGTTCACGCTCAGCATAATGGCCGCGGAAAAAAAACCACGGCCGCTGGTTTTCAGAGTGACCCTCAAATTGTGCAGTTCGGATGATTGAGGGTACACACAACAGCAGAACAATACATCCGACTCACTAGTAAACTATCTGAAATAATAATTTGAACTTTATATAACTATACTTAATTTAAATAACTAAACACTATGACTATAATATACTACCACGAATACACGAACCATTACACGTATGTGTGTGTGCGTGTGCGTGTGTGTGTGTGTGTGTTTATAATTTTATATTGCACTTGTGTCATGCCTAAGAGTTTCCTGCCTTTTTTGGTGTTGAAAAAGATATACGTTACGTGGAGTGCTCACTGCAGCGTGCGTGTCGTGTCGCAGGTGTGCGGGCGCACCGTGCCCGTGCCGCACGGCGTGCTGGCGCCCCCCCGCGCGCCGCCCGCGCCCCGCGCGCCGCCCGCCCCGCGCGCCGCGCCGCCGCCGCCGCCCGCGCCCGCCTGACCCCCGCACGACCCGCGCTATCCGACACGACACGACGACCCGACTAATGGTGCCTTATACTCGTTAAGTGTAAATATTAGCATTAAGTATTTATGTGGCGGAGTCGCGGCAGTATTACTCTACGTTAAGCCCTATTGCCAACTTTACCTGATAAGTTCCAGCTCCATTTAGCTGTCGGTGCTGATATTATGTTAAAGCCGTAGAATATTTTTCCGACTAAATATTATTATTTAATATGATGAAAGTATTAAAAAAATGTATATTGAATGTAGCAACATGTAGTGAACTCGCAGCGATCGAGCTATTCATGACGTGGCGTGGGAGCTGCGATCGACAACTGCCACTGATGTAAGTGATGTACTCGGTCGGGCCGCGCGGCGCCGTGGATGTAATGTCGTGTGTTGTGACAGCTGGAGGGAGGGTGCCCGGACTGCCCGGCAGGGTGTACTGTATCATGTTCCTGCTTCTATTTAACCAAACGTTCAACTCAATTTTTCAACATCATTTTTCCTTCAGGTTTATGGCTGATATACAGATAAAATATTTTGATGCACAGTATTTGAAGATTTCGTATGAAATCATTGAAGTATTATTACTAGCATATAGAACCGACACCGCGAACACATTGTATGTCCCAATGAATTGGCGCCGTTCGGCTACAATTTTCAATGGATTCGTTCGATTTTGAAAGGAGAACGGGGGCTCAATTTTAAAAATAGAACCTCCCGGCGGGAACACACATTTTATTCGAAATGTCTATTCTATGACATTATACTTCAATGTATGAAATCCTTTTTTTAGATATCGAAATATACCTACGTTTTTTACTATGTACCAACCTAGTACGTTCTTTTGTCTAAATAAATAAATAATCGTGCCTCTATTTTTTATTGAAGTAGGTACATCTTATGTAATTTAAGTTATAAAAAAACATCGAAAACCAAAATTTTAGTAATTAATTTATTATATTTTTAGATTGTTTTCATTTTGTGTCTGCATTATTTGTAAATCAGCAATGAAGAAGTTTAACATGTTTTTAATTCCATCGATTTTAGTAATGAAGGTAAAGATCGGAACATAAATTACAAAAAAATATCAAAAATATCTTTAGAAACGGAAAAGTTATGGGGGTTTCGAAGTTGCGCCTTTTAAGATGTAACAAAGGTTGGTTTGTTAAGATGAGATTCCGTTCTGCTGACATCCACATCCTCCTTCCACTTGCCAAATTGTATCTCTTTTCATACTTTGTAAAAATCATCAAATTTGTAAAAATCGTTTCGGTACTTATTAAATTGAGATTCAAGTAAATAATTTCTGACTCACCGCCATCGAGTTTGATTCCCGATCGGGGTAGAGACTTTTGTGACGGATAAAAGTCTGTTAAGACCACTGAAGTATTATTACTAGCAGTGGCGTAGCGTGGGCTCCTGCCGCCCGGGGCCGACCGAAAATTTGCCGCCCCCATATTATTTAAAATATTTTTTTATTAATTAAAAATGCACTTTTCGTGTTTTTTTCATAACACAATTTACATTAAAAAAATATAAAATAATTAATTTTAATACATATTTTTTTTATTTAAAAATCGAGTGGCTTGCCACCCTCTCTTCATGTGCCGCCCGAGGCCAGGGCCCCCGCCCCCCCCCCCACGCTACGCTACTGATTACTAGCATATAGAACCGACACCGCGAACACAATGTATGTCCCAATTAATTGGCGCCGATCGGCTTCAATTTTCAATGGATTCGTTTGATTTTGAAACGGAACGGGGGCTCAATTTTGAAAATAGAACCTCCCGTAGGGACACATTTTGTTCGAGGTGTATGTTCTATGACATTATACTTCAATGGTTAAGACCATAGACATAATACTACCACAAAGTTACTCTATGGCTAACACTCATTTGTAACGCGTGTCGCGTTGTGGGTGTGTGAGCACTTTTATTATTTTTATATTTATTGACAATAATTATTATGCTTTAAGGGCATTCTACATCGTGTGCGGTTATTTTCTGTTCCCGCCTGGTTTAAGGGTCACACGGCGACCCGGGGCTGCAGTTGTTGATCGGAGCGTGCCCCGCGGCGCGCGAGCGAGCGGGCGGGCGGGCGGCAGCGGCCACCTGCGTGCTACTCATTCAAGTAGTTCCAAATGTTTTTGAATCCATTACAAAATATTGTATGCAAGCTCCTATTATTTTCATCGTAATACTGGCTGATGATGATGATGATGATATTTCGCCAACTCGTGCTGACGAGCGACACAACTGCCCGCTCTCGCTCGCGCGCTGCCGACGCGATGTCCCCTGTTACCAAGCGATGTGCGACGCACAGACATTGTAGTGTAAAGTTTAGTGAACGATCCCCCCGCGCCACCCGCGCGCGGCCGCGCCCCCCGCGCCCCCCGCGCGCCCGCCGTCTTGCCAACATGAGTCTGATACCTTTATGTATTCGAGAATTTTTATTAAACGTTAGCGTCGTAAGGTACAAAATAAAGAGTATAATTTGAAATTGTTTTTTATTTCATCTTCACACAACAGCCATGGAATGTGAGCGGCCACATGCGGGGGGCGGGGCGCTGGGGGGGGGGGCGTTGCAGTTATAGACCGAGACTGAAATAGACGCTGCGACACGACAGCATGTCACACGGTTACTACATTTAGTAGTAACCAGCCACGAGTGCAGCCCCCCCTACCCCCGCCCGCCTCGCGGAGCTCCGCAAACGAGCGTGCATTTTTATTACAAATTTCATTTCATTTAATTACATTGTACATAAACATATGAAGATCCGGCAGATAGTAATAAAAAAACGTACTAAAATTTATAATTACAATTTAATAACTACATTAAATATACTACTTCTCTCGTTTAAATGTAACAAACAACAGTAATAATATTTAAAAATGCAAGGACAACTTTAGTTCATTAAGTATTAATTTCATACAAACAGCGATCACGCAGATACACATTTTAGTACAACAAGAGTTGGGGTCAAAGTTAGGGTCCCGGAGTGCACGGAGCACGGAGCACATGAACACTAGTTAGAGATACGTCAGCAAGTCCCCACCAACATCTGCTACGTCCACACACGCACGCACGCACACTCACACACACACACACAGCCACAAGTAGAGTTTTCAGTTTTTATTCGGCCTGCACCGGACCCGCTGCACTTAACATAATAATAACAATTCTCCTTCAGTCTGAGTAACAAATGTTCATAGTTCGTCGAAAATTGCTCAACAACACAAAGCAATTTTTTCATTGTAATAATTGTTGACAAACAATAACAGACTTCAAAATTAGGGATAACTCCAAAACTACTTGTCAGATCTCGCTCAAATTCAAGTGGGACGACGTCATGACAAGCACCAACTTTCGAATAAAAAAGACTCATCAAAATCGGTTCACCCAGTCGAAAGTTCTGAGGTAACAAACATAAAAATACAGTCGAATTGAATACCTCCTCCTTTTTTTGAAGTCGGCTAAAAAGGAGATTGCTGAAGTATGGAAGGTAAACTGCCAAGGTTGCATCAGAACCAAAGTTATTTCCAACGTTACTATGGAAATTAATCCACAGACCCGGGTATCTATTATATCATGATATTTGTATTATTATGAGTTGACAATTACTGTATTCATCTTCATCCAAGTATTAAGGCCTTCCGTCCACATAGAGGCACGTCACACGCACGCTGTGGTCAATTGGAGATATTACTGGAAAGTTTTCGCGCCAGAGTGCAGCACCGGTACAAATCGTAAACAGAATTTTAGACAAATTGTTCAAAGCGTGGTAAACATTGCGTATCCTCCTACAATAATGCATCAATGTTTGGATGTAGCGATGAAGGAACGCATTCATTTCCAAAAGAAAATGTGCGAAAACTATTGCAAGTGGCAACACGTTGCAGACTTTCGAACAAGGAAATACTCAAAAATGTGTTCAGCGCTTTTTAAACCCGAAAATTTAATAAAATTGGAAAGTATTAAGAATTATAAAATAATCTTCCCTCTTATCACGTAAGGCCAAATATGATTTTATTTAGAACATAACCTAAAATCTTTTTATTTTCAGGAATAGTTACCACCAGGCGCTTTAAAAAAGTAGTTTGCATTTTTATCTTTCTTATCGATTGATGGAGTAAATAAAGATATTAGTGTAATATCGTTGTCGAAGTAACCAATTCTTACGTTACCAAAGTTTTGATTTTCGTCGTATAATTTGAGCCTGAAAGAAGTCAATTTATTTTAGAAGTGAAATTAGTTTATAAGTTGAACGAGTTTCAATTACCACAGGTCAGTTAATTAATCCTTATTATCGTATCATTCCGTTCGAACTCACAACACGTTCTCGCAGCACTTTCTTTAGATTATCCACCCTTAATGGCTGAAGGGTGCCATCATATCACAAAGTATAATTGCAATACAGTCTAATATATAAGAATAATTATAAAATTAAGATGATATGTAAGTTTTTACAAACGGTTTTTACACTTTAATAACATTAGTGTAAACGTGAATGCACCACGATGCCGGTTTATTTACTGTATGCACCGGTGGCGCCATCTACGCCGAGCTTTACGTAATATTCCGTATTGTCGCATGCTTGCAGCTCGCGTAATAAAAGTACGAATTGCGTCCATCTGTTGCATATGTTTCATTAGGCAGCTTGCAAATGTCAAATGAAGCGCCGCGGACAGGCGTACCTGGCTGAACTAGTAAATAATATCATTATATAGTTATCCTATTATTTAGTAACTTTTTAAGTTCCGGTGTTTCCTTGTGCTCAATATATCTTGAATAAAATTCTCGGGACATTGAGCATTCTTCTTCGTTGAAGGAGCTTATCAGCTACTTTGACATATTAATAAGGTGCACATAGCAGATGTTGGTCGCCCCGGCCGCAAGGGGGGGGGGGGGGGAGAGGGACTCGACATACACGCCGCACTGTTCTATGTGCATCAATAACCCACTAAAAACATTATAAAAATACACGGAACGAAGGCTACAAGTAAAGCTGGCGCCCGGGCGCCCGCAGCGCCCGCAGCGCCCCGTCATGCGAGAGCAGCAGACCCGCGACGATACACTAGAAAAAATTTGGCCACCGATTCATGTCCACATCCACTAAGCTACTTCATAATATAGATACGAGTCGGCAGACTCGTCCAGTAATACTGAGTGAAGAGTAGAGGGCGCCACACGCTGGGCGCCATGTAAACAGTCAAAAACTTACGCTACAACCAAGCACAAGGTCCGCTTGTAGCGAAATCTAAGTTGTTTTCATTTTAAATGTCTTTTCATTTTAAATCGGTAAAAGAGTAAGTAGATGTATATCACATTAGTAGCAACTTCAAAAAGTGTCGAAAAACATCCCACAACGAGGCGGAACAAGTGTATCGCTCCAGGTTTCGCTACAGACGGACCGGGGCCGCGCGGCTCGTACGTTACATCCGTCGCTGCCGACCAACACGCCACATAAAGCTGGCGACCCGACCCACGCACAGTCGAACTGCCAATTTACAAAACATTACTATGTAACTTTGTAAAGAATTTGAAATACTTAACAATTTAAGACACTTGATGCATTAATACAACATTGTTTCACAACATACAATAAGATTCATCTGAAGCGAGCGGGCGCGTGTCCGGACCCCGGCCGGCGGCTGGACCGTCAACAGCGGCACAGCGTGCGCCAGGCGCGAGGTGCGTCGCGGGAAAAAACATCTTTATGCAATATTTTCAGAAAACGATATTTTTTCCAAGCGGCCGCACCGCGCAGCCGCCACGCGCCCGCCCGCGCTAAGCTAACGTCGGCCGCCACCAAGACCACTAGCGACCACTAGCGACCACTAGCGACCACTAGCGACCGCTAGCGACACACGCGGCAGTGCACGCGAATTGAACACGGATAGGCAGTGATGCAGTCGGGGGGCTCCCGCCTCCCCCCTCCGTCAGATTCATTCGGATCGTTTACAATTATTAATTCGCAGGGACGAAAGCGACTCCCGAAGGCCTTGCACGAGTGGAATTACGTTACCTACCAATCCCGCCGATTAAAAACATCATTTAAATTTGGAGGACCCTCCTCCGAAATTTTCCTTCAGTCCCCCTCGTGAGCGAGTCGGGGAGACCCTTTCATTCCAGAGATAGGGAATCGATAGGGAACAATATTGACATAATGTTAATTCCATGAAGACGCACTTCGATACGAATCCACATTTGTAAGAAGCGCCAACCGCTCTCATAGTTAATTGCCACCGTTAAGCTGTGCGGTGAGATCAAGAAACCGGCGGGCGTCGTCCGGTCACAGGCGGGGCGGCGGCGGCGGGGCCCGGGCGCAGCACAGCAAGCGGGCGAGCGGGGCGGGGGGCTGCGCGCGGGGGGCGCGGGGCTAGTCGCGCGTGATGGGCGTGCTACAGGCGACCGAGGGCGCGCGCCGCTCCAGGGGCGACTCGTCGGTGCCCCCCGCGCCGGCCGCCCCCGCGTCCCCGGTGTCGGTGGCGCCGCACAGCGACGTGAACACGCTGCTGGCGGACACCTCGCGCACGCACCGCCGCTGCTCCGCTGCGGAACGACACCGACCTCAACATTACATCAATCTTACAGTATCATTGAGCTGCGAGGAGCGACCGAGCGGAAAGCTTGTTTGTGTGCGTGTGTGGTGCTCCACGCACACACGCTCCGCTGTCCACTATCCGCGCAGTGACATAATACTATCAATTGGACCTGACAGGGCGCTATTTAGATACGATGACTCAAATTTAGCGCACGTTAAAAAAGGACTTACGTGGGCGTCTCCCATCACGGTCGGCAGAACGACAGAATTAATATACGGTTCCTTAATATTTCCGGAGCCCTTCCGCCTTTGTCAAGGAGCGAAACTAGTATAGAAGTATTATTACTTATATTCTTATTTCACTCTTCCATGTTAGTCTCCTCGCAACAAATTCCTAATGAAAGGTGCTCCAGCCAATCTTTGAGTTCGGCCGACGGGCGGCAGCCGGAGCTCGGTGGCGCGAGCGGCAGGAGGGACGTGTGACATGCGTAGATGAGTTAGTTACCGATCATGTTGTGGAGGTTGTCCATGACCACCTCGGTGTTGCAGGTGGCGTCCACGGCGCGCTGCAAGAACGCCGTCCACGTGCTCAGCTCCGCCTCCTGCCAAGTAACATTACCAACGCGTTAATGAACATACAGTTACCTTCGTCCCTCACCAAAACATTGCAACGACGCATCAGAATCGTTCTGTAGCGAAGGAAACTTCCAAGTTGGCACTAGGTGAAAAGTAACATTCCTTCGGTGATAATACGATAAGGTTTCAGTAATAGGCGTCACCGCATCACGTCACTGGCTGGCGGCGATTACGCTACAACAATTATTGTGTTGATCTCAATGGGCCGCCGCCACGCGCCGCCAGACCGGCCGGCAACGCGCCAAAAATAAAATATGACATCTGCTCCAATGGTCTGCCTTATAACGCAAGATGAGAGTAGCGGGGTTTACTAGACGCCGCGACGGCTGCAGCCGGGCAGCCCAAGCACCCGTAATCCGTAACCAACCTCATTAAAGAGTTGCGCTTCGCGGCAGGGAGGGTTTCTAAGGGTGACAAAATGTTGGGGCAATCTTTTCTTGAATATGCTTCTGACATCAGCGGACGCTGCATCTGCGGTCCATCCGCGGTTATGTCATCCACTCATAGACAATACGAGACAACAGACAAGCCGAGACCGAGTGGAAGTCTATGAATGCAAGTCAGCACTGTCGGCAGTCTCGCAACCTTAAGGTTCGGGTCTCAGTAGACTATAATATAAATATCGAAAACATCATACGGAATGTTTCAGATAAATATTTTTTGTAATAATTTACGAGGTTTTTTTGTGGACATTAGTAAAGTAAAACGAAGAGTCGTTAGTAAGTTAGTACCGTCGTCGCTCGCGGCGTTCGTTTGTTATGGCTCGGGCGCGATGGTGGGCCAAAGTGCCGGACGTACCGTACCGTACTGTAGCGTACCGATCCGGGGTGCGGCACGGAGCAGCATCGACCGCGATCCCCGAAGCCATAGGAGCGACCCCCGAGCCCCGACCCCATATGTAAGCTACTACGTTTCGTATTGCTCGCTAGCGACCGCGACCGCTAGCCGCTGAATCGGTCGTCCGGACGACACTGATGATAACGTTTTCATTTTATTTATCGTTACACTTAGGAGATACATACATCTTCATAAATTCTGTACGTTATTAACTCGATTCTATCTATCTATCATTGGTTCGAGCTGTGCGTTGTCAATGTAACACGACATTCGTATCGATTTTAACTTTACCAAATATCTAGTTAGAACTTAGAACGCTACTGATATCGTCGCGGCGTCGTGGTTCAGGAAGATAAGTATGGAAAGACAATAAAATTACCTTGTTTCAGAAGGCAATAATCGTTTTATTATTTTCAATTATTTCAAGTTATTACGTACGTAAATTCCATATCTATAGGTAAGACGAACCATGGTGATGTTCGTTACACACGATTTTCTAAATATGGCACCTATCCTGGAGTTAATTACACGAAAATTAAACCAAATGCTTCTGCGTCTGTCTGCATTTTAGTGGTTTATTTTTGTTGGTGGTTTTAATATTTTTACGATGCCGTTGCGCAACGATACCACATAGCAGACAGTCCAGATCATTCAAGTGCTGTGTTGGGGATTAATCTACCGAAGCCAAGATGCGCATCATGCGCACTGACTGCTTTAATACCAACACGTAACGTTATATTTATATCTGATTTCGTTATGTCACTTCTGTTAGTTCTGTTACATCTCCGATCGCGATATTAGTGATCGATCAACCTTGTACAATGTACGTGGCTCCGTCGGTGCGTCGGTGCCGGCCGGCTACTTCGCCACTCGTCACAACCGAACGTATCGAATGTCTAATAAAGTTATTATATAGCCTGTTTAATGGTACACTGCGCTAGGCAACCTTACCTTACGCAGACCTATTTATGTGTAAGATTTACATTTTTATTATCGATGGCAAACAAATTTAGTGTGGCTTCTTATCATCCAGCTCCCATTATGGAACGGGGACGGTCAAGACAAAGTCGGACGCTCTATACATATAAACATTTGCATCAGGGATGCCCGAGTATACATTATGAATTTTACACGAAGCTGTTAACTTTTATCCGTCACCGTTTTTTGGCCACGATAAGGAGAGCCAATAGTTGCCAACCGCATGCCACCGTTCACGTTGGTGGGAACTATTATTAAGATTTGACTGAACAGTGTTAACCGTAACAACTGCACTGGTGAAGTGATGGTTGGCAAATTCATTCCCATTGAGAACAAAGCACTTTTTGACGTACAATTTACCTCAACAAACTCTTTTATTTGACGATTTTAAGGACTGCACAGCCTACAGCGGAGGATTTACGAGATAGATACATCTCAAAACACTTATGTGTAATGTAACTTCTGATTGGTCATATTATCGAGTTTGTACGTAGTTATGCAAATATGCACCTACGAATTACAGGATTTATTAAGATATATTAGGAGACAGTATTTATTTACAGGCCTTACGACATTCCTCTATTTTGTCGTATAGGGTATGCGCTAAAATAAATCTCGTCTGCAAATTTGTCATAATAATAAGTATTGAAATCTAATCTCAAATAAGCCAAGCCACTACAAGCACGATCGGTAGCTGCATTAGGTTTCGCAAATGGAGTGAGCAAATCCGCGTGTGACTGTGTGAGCGCACGCGCGGCGCCGCGGCGCGTGCTAGGCGGTACGTACGCAATTACGCACGCGTAAAAATAGCTGCGACGGTCGTGGTCAGGGGCGCGGGCGGCGGCGGGCGGAGCGGGCGCGGGCGCTGCACCCGGCGTCAGCTGCGGCGTGACGTCACGGGCGACGCGCACTCGGTCGCGGTTCGTCCTGTCTGACACAACTTGTGTCCATCCCAAGTGATCGCATGACCCAGTAGTTGAATGGTTGACCACTACTGGCTCAATTTCTTGAGCGTTTCCGTACTTCGTAGGGCACGTTGCGTCATCACGCACAGCAGCAGCGTAGAGCTTCTCACGAGGACCGACTACAGGTAGCTAGTGGGTCGAAACTCCGAAGATTCTTTTATTATATTAATAAATTAAGATCCATCGATTAGATTTTTATATGTAGGATACGTAAGGCTATCAATACGCTCGCCGCGGCGCCGGTCTAGTCGACCGTATCATTCAGTCAGTTTTTGCGCTATCGTCACCAACAAATAAACAACAACTCTGCCCACAGCGCGAGCGAGCTACTACTCGTTTAAGACGCTTTTCCCGACTTTGATTTATTTACGGATAGCAGAAAGTTCTGTCTGAATGAGTGCTTGCAGTTCAGTACGAGAATCACTAATCGTATTCGATTCATCGTGATCCATTATTTTTTATTTAAAACCATTCTAAGCAGTGTTGCCAATGAAATTTTTTGGAAGGCCGTGTACATGAGATAAAAAAGCCGTGTTTGTATGGAAAAAGATCAACTGTGGGCCGTGTCCACAGCTGCTAATATATTATGCTATCCAATTATGCCAATATATACCATCGGTTCAGCGCTCGGACTAAAAAAAAAAAAAAGGTCATCAGCAGTGAATTTCATGTCCACAAAACAAGGAACACCCTTCATTAGCCTAAGTGACACTGTTTTAAGGGTTTAATATTCGTTAAATGTCTGCAAAAATAATAAATAACAGAAAGATCGTAGAATTTGCGAAAAGCCGTAGAATTTGCTACGGCCCTAGGGTTCGGGCCGTAGACCGTAGATTTTGTGATTTTTTGGCCTGAAAGCCGTAGAACACGGTAATTGCCGTAGCATTGGCAACACTGATTCTAAGTAAACAAACTAACAAGTCACTACGTGTCTGAGGCGTCGCGGCGTCGCATCGTGTCCGTGTCGGCCGACAGCGACGCGTCCCGCGCCGGGCGCCCGTGAGGTGAGCCTGCCTGTACGACCACTAAACTAGCGGGAAACGATTTCTCATTTCAACAATATCCTGGTGCAATTGTTATGATAGGGCCGACCTTCGATAAACTAGTTAGTTTATGAAGAGACTGACAGTAACATTTTAAAAGGAAAAAAAACCTATTTTGAAAAGTGTTAAGCCGAGGAAGCTAATATTTACTACGGCACAGCCGGTCTAGTAAAATACATGGACGTCTTTCAAAGCGTCAACATCACGCGCTTTACTGCGTGAGAAATTCTAAGAAATAAGGGGATTTACAGTGGCTTCCCTGTAAGGGCTGTATTTAGGTACAGCGACTGGGTTTATTTCACATTTAAAAAACTTATTTACAAATCCCAACGCCAAGTATATTTTAGAGAAACGAGAAATACTTTTGCATTAGAATTCTTCTTTGCACTTTGGGTTACTCTTGAGATCCATTATTGTCGAGTTGCCTAGCGACTCCACTGGAGTTTATTCAAAATATATTGGTCAGCTTGTCATCGTTAACTTCAACGACGAAAGAAGTACATCGATCAGTTCGCGGAGTGGCGCCGGTCTCGTGGGCACACCCGATAGCGGATGGAATTGGGTCAATGCGCGGGGCAAGGTTAGGGAGCACGCCGCCGCCCCCCGGCGCCCACCGAGCACCCCCGCCGCGCACGATCGAAGCAGGCACCCGCTGCACCGCCTCCTGGCTACCCCCAGGATCCGTCCACAGGAAAATATCTCACTTCCTCCTCAAGTACTGGCAAATCTACGAAACATAAATATTTTTATGACATTCGATTTATTCCGCATCACTGTAACTCCGGAAATAATTGGCATACACGATTGATGATTACAAATTTTGTACGTGTTATGCATTAGAGCCAATTAAATGGTGAATGAGCGGCCAGGGCCACCCACGCGGACCTTCATTAGCAATTAGCCTTGACCATGATCGACGTTAAAAACAACAGGTTCAATCAAGTTATTTGTTATGTTTACTTTGTCAAATATTCTGCCTTACCAAAGTGGTGACCCCGTTGAATCGGTCAAAAATCTAAACACTCACAAATTAAAAACTCCCGATGCCGAGGGATTTGCAATATCAACACCTACTTATAAGGGATCGTTCCCAAACCACGTGACACATTTTTTAGCATTTTTTACCCCCCTCCCCCCCCTCAGTGACCAACCGTGGTATATGAGAAGACCCCCCCCTCCCCCCCTAATTTTCACGTGACAAAATTTTTTTGCAGACAGTTAAAAATATATAAATTAGTATCTATTGCAGAACTAAACAACTTAAACTTGAAAAGTGCGAGTTAAAGTCGCTTAGAGAGGGTTCCGTACGTTGATTATGTATTTACCGTTATTTTCCTATTTTATTTTTTTTTGCCGTTATTTTTAAGACCATAGACTTCTTATAGGTTCTTTTTTTTACTTACAATAAGTTAATGCTTGACCACAATCCCACCTGATGGTAAGTGGAGATGTGGTCCAGGATGGTGAGCGCACTAACTTAATAAAAGCCTATTCATTCTTTTCTTGAACACATCAACGTCATAAGTGGACGGGAATGCAGACGCAGGTAAGCTATTCCAATCCTTCGCGGTGCGCATAATGAATGACGATGCAAACCGCGTCGTCCGTACCGGTGGGATGTTCACCACGAAAGGGTGGATACCCGCCGTGCGTCGTGTCGTTCGATGGAAGAACGGGGAAGGGGGAATTAATTCAAATAATTCCTGAACTGCACACTCTCCAAAATGTGCCCTATAGAAAACTGAGAGGCTGGCTACTCTGCGCCTGTGCTCGAGACTTTGCAGATTGGTCTTAGCCAAATCTGAGTCACCAATGAGCCTCTTCGCACGCCTCTCCATCGTATCCAAGGCAGAAAGGTGACATTTGGCTGCACCTGCCCAAATGTGAGAACAGTACTCTACACACGGCCGAAACTGAGCTTTGTGACCAAGGACGCCAAGTTTCCTTGCACCAACTTTAACTTTGGATTCGATGAACTACGCAAAGTTGAGCTTGGAGGATATCTCAACTCCTAACAACTGAAGGCAGTCGGTTTAATCCAAGGGCACATTCTGAAAAGTAGGAGCCAAGCTGAGCGGGCTCCTTTTGGCGGTGAAAAAACACGTTCTCTGCTTATTCTACCGTCTGTATAATGGGGAACGTTCTGAAGAACTGTTTGGTTTAATCCTTGCGGTTAATTTTCGTCGCCGCACTTTACGATGTACCAGGTTCCATCAACACCACCTGGATACTTGGCGTTCGTCCACAGTTCAGTTCTCGTGTAGTTTTTTAGTCCGCATGTGTAAGCTCTGGATGAACTTCCTATATCGGTATTCTCTCCAATCTATGACATGGGTTCCTTCAAGAAGCGGGTCTATTGTTTTCTTAGAGGCCGGCAACGCATTGGTGACGCTCCCGGTGTTACTAATGTCCATGGGCGGCGGTGATCTTACTCCGAAAGTTTAATTCTCAGCTTTTTGCCGGTTTGGAACAATATAGAACAAACCTAGAACAGCCCAGAACAACCGCCAGAATCGTGATAACTTAAAAGTGCGGTGCCAACTTCCTAATTTGTTTTCACGAAATTTTTAGAAAACAATTTTTTTTGAACGCGATATTTTGGAACAATATAGAACAAACCAAGAACAACCCAGAACAACCGCCAGAATCGCGACACCTTAAAAGTGCGGTGCTAGCTCAAAAATTTATTTTCACGTTTGTGGAAAATATTTTTTTTCGAACTCGATATTTTGGAACAATATAGAAGAAACCAAAAGAAGGGTTCACTCCCGGTATACCCACTATGCAAACCAGCGGCACTCTCGCATCGCCTTTGGCGGCGGGGTTCTGGGAATCGGCATAGCCTTTGCTTCCAGTTCCCCATTGGCGTTTGCCCGCCTTACAGCGGCGGGCACTTCACGCCCCTCCCGCACACGGGGAGGGGCTCGAGGATGACAGTGAGTGCTCGGTCATCCTCGTTCGGCTGGGTGATGAGCGGTGCAATGCGGGCGAGGGCACCCCCGCGCCTGTCGCCCGCTGCTCATCACCGGGGGGAGAGGGGGTGGTCAACCACCCGCCTTCTCCTGCCTCTCCTCCGGCGGAGAAGCGGCGCGAGAGGATCGTCCTCCCGCGCGCGCTCCGCCTCCTTCTTCTGTGACATTACGTCTTCACAGAAGGAGGCGACCGCCACCCACGCCTCCTCGCTCCCCAACATGGCGTTTATCACGGCGGGAAGTGAGAGTTCCGGCCCGACCGCCGCGACAAGACTGCGGCGCCGCTCACGGCACACCTCGGGGGTGTGCTGTGCCGTGTCCTCCGCCGCGCCACAGTCATGGCACGACGGGCTTTCCTCCCTCCCGATCCGGTGAAGGTACGACCCGAAACAGCCGTGCCCGGACAGCACCTGCACCAACCGGAAGGTGAGGAAGCCGTGCGGTCGTTCGAGCCAGTCCTGCAGGACCGGCCCGAGCGCGTCGAGGGTTCGACGGCCGAAAACTGCGGAGGCAAGGTCCGCCATCCAATGACGGACGACGGCTTTCCTCGCCTCCCGCCGAACAGCCTCGCGTACCTCAGGGGCAGGGCACTCCCCGAGTATGCCGAGGGGAAGTCCGCCGGGCGTTCTTTTTTCGGAGGAGGCATAAACGTCCCTCCTTCCAAGGTTTCGGAAACCTTCTCGACGCGAAACACGCGTCAAAGAGGCCCCAAAACCTTTCTTCCATTTCGGTGGCGGCTATTGCCACCACCCTCGCTGGGACGCCGTCTGGCCCTGGGGCCGTCTTTTTAGCACGAAGGCGAAGCACCGCCGTGCTAACTTCGGCCCCAGTAAGAGAAGGGGCCTCCTGGTCCTCCTCTTCCTCCTGAACCGCACCCTGCGGAGGGTCCATTACTGGTGGGGTGAAAGCGTCGGCCCTGCCTGGAAACAGGGACCGTACGACCCCATCCAGCACTGCCGGCTCGAGGGTCTCCGAGACGGGAGGACCGAAGGGACGCAGTTTGTTCCGCGCCGCCTTATATGGCCTCCCAAAAGGGTCATCGTCGAGACCCTCCAGCAGCTCAGCCTGCGCCGAGTCCTGAGCGGCGAGCATCTAATTTCTGAGAGCCTGCTTTGCCTCCACGTACATGTCGTGAAGGCAGTCCTCATTCGCGGGGTCGCGTAGTCGCTGCCGCCGGCAATATAGAACAAACCTAAAACAACCCAGAACAACCGCCATAACCGCGATACCTTGAAAGTGCGATACTAGCTCAAAACTCACGTTTTTTGGATTTTCTCTGAAAGTTTCATTCTCATGGCGTTTTGGAACAATGTAGAACAAACCTAGAACAACCTTCAAAATTTTATTTATTTATTTATTTATTTATTTATTCATAATTACATCTAACATTACAGGTTGACCAATGCGTTAGAGTAATATAAAGACATTAAAATCAAATACATAATAAAATTAAAAATTCTCATACATTTCAAAATGTTTGTAACTTCAAAGTGTGGCGCCAAGTTTCTGGAGGTAAATAAACATACCTCGAAAAAGCGGGAGATTCTCTTAGTGGACATTGACTACGTGACAAAAACATAAACCCCCTCCCTCCCCTCTGTGACCAAGCGTGGTGTTTTGCGGACCCCCCTCCCCCCCCTAAATGTGTCACGTAGTTTGGGAACGTTCCCTAATATAGTCTTCTTGCACTGAAGAAGTTTTAGTTTTCTACACATACAAGAAGGTAACAGTAAACAAATAATAAGTTTCACCTGAACACACAAAGTATAGCTGGATAGTCTGGATAAATTCACAGTCCGCATGTCCATCTGACTGCTTCTTTTCTTTTTAAACCGAGGCAATACGTCAATAACGTAAATTGATTAATCCCCATAAAAAATAATAGGAGTTTGTTATGTTTAGACTAGACTTAGAGCGACAACGGAAAGTACAATACACTGTGTGTAGGCTGTGTAGTGATCGATACGTCGACAATTGGACATCACCGAGAGCCGCCTGTATGGCATACGAGTACGACACGTTAAATCCAGTACGGGTAATTTCATAAAATTGACTAGAGACGATTAGAGACGATTTGCGACTTTATCAGACAACCGGAAGGATGATTCGTTAACTGAGTAACTTGTGCAAAGATATTCGTATACCAGTTATCACAGAAGGAAATTCAAGACATATACGACGCTTTTATACGTGAAAACAAGAAACGACACCCATTCACAGTGATTCCGCAAAATGTTTTTTTCGGCAATGTGTTTCTTTGTACAAAGGCACGGGCGCCTGTACGACGAGAGGTCTTTCACAAATCCCACGTTTCTCGTGCCCGAATAATTCCGCTGAACACAAAATGTGTCTTCGTTCGGGGAATATTCCGAAAGCATGCTAATGACTCGCTGTTGAAACACTTCGCTCATAAAATATGAGCAGACAGGAAATGCTTTCTAAAGATAAAAGTAAAGTTGATCGTAAATTACAGTGAAATTAATAGCGGATATGTAACAAGTGTCGAAACCGCTGCGACACCGGGCGGCGCGGCGGCGCGCGGGGCGGTTGCGAAACGGTACGGGAACATTATTCTAAAATAATCGTAATGATGCTCCTGCCATCGCCCTCATGTCATCAAATAAATTCGATGTTATCGTTGATATATCAATCACCGTTCGAGGACGCAGCTGGATACGGTCATCTAAGTTTTAACGCTGAATTTAGGTACCCTAATTATGTTAATGCTAATGATTCAGTAATTATCAAAACAAGAACGTAAGTACTATACTTACACATATTACACATACTACAGATATAATAATTGTCATTAGCTACACGGGCCACACTCGACATGCCGTCCGAAGTACTCCGGAGCCCTACCGTGCGGGAGGGTACCGGCGCCGCTTTCACTGCCATTACCGCTATTAGCGCGCGGCGGCGGAACAATGCGCGCGCGCCCACGCGACATTAGAAAGCGAATTTCCATTTACATGCAAATCTCATGTACCGAGATATTACAATGATTGCACGGCTCGCGAGCGGCTCGCTTTTACGGCGGCGGTGCGGCGCCGCGGCGTGGGCGCCCCCGCCGCGGATCACTGCGCCCACAGATGGGATGGGGTACATTTACGATACGCATAAACTCGTTTCTGTAGGTTCCTTAATCACGTAAACGTACATGTTACTACCTACGGTACGGTACGGTACGGACCTAGCCGCTATTTAATACATAAACTCCTCAATATTCTTAATTCCATTAGAAAGAGCCATCTCAGCCAGCTATCGTTATTTCACTCGGTAGAGAAGCTAAGAGCTTGGGTTATCAAAAGATCTGATAATATTTTACCATGAGGAGCTTGTGGATCATGGCATCCTATTTTATAGGTTAATCATATAAAATAATAAACGAGAGCTTGTTAAAGTTTACAATTTACGACAAATTGACCAAATCTGTATGGTCAAATATGTATGTTCGGACTGTATGTACTGTACAATATTATTGGAGCTCACTCGTACGTCCATATCACAGTATTTAGCAAGTAAAAACAATGCAGAAGAAACGTCGTTTTAATTTTTGCAAAAATGTATATTAATATTCAAAACCTTGTGTAGAATAGACCGTCTGAATGCAATTTTAGCTGGTAACAAGTGTAATATCAAACGCAATTTAATTTAGGAATAGATCGTGTGAACCCTGCAGTGAGGTCGTTAGACGGAGGGGTGATGTGATCAGAGGGCGCTGTCGGCACGTCGCCACCCGCTGTGTGATGCAGACGATGCTGTCCACGTCGTACTCGTATAGTGCAGTCGTACAGTTACTCATCGATCAAAATAACATCTAGAATTACAACTAAAATAGTCACAACAAGAAATTTACATTTTTGGATGATTTATAATATAAATATTATGCCCTGAGCCTGTCAAAAATCAAAGAATATTATTATTATCTATCAGCTTTTATTTATTTTACTTTTTTAATGCTATAAAGCTATTTAAGTATCTTTGTTTTAAATAGACGATAAAATAACTAAATAACAAATGAAACACTGGAGGCGCAAGTCGGATAATGATAAATCTGAACATGAGAGTCGAACCTGTCAGTGTGACGGTTGTCAGTTCTCCCAGTCTCCCCTCAAGGCCCACAAAAGGCAGCTTGAAAGTGCATCTCAAAATTAGCTTGCATCGAGACAGTCGAGAGCGTCGCCCTCAGACAGTCTCGAGAGAAATCTTTAAAGCGAGATGCTGACGCGTTCAAAAATTGAATCCCGGACGACGCGAGCGGAGCTAATCCGTTGCGCTCGCTCACCTCGCTCGGATCACGGCCGGTAGTCGGTACGTGGGACTCGTTGGAGTGGAGACTCCAGCTGCTACTGCTGGGACCTGCTGTTTAAAATATATCACTCGAAGCTTAGGTCATTGTACTCTACGGTACAAAACTTTACGGTTTGAGTGGGACGCCAGGAAACGCTGCAATTTTCAATTCATAGAAGCGCTAAATAACTAAGTTCGCAATGTTTGGTGTCGGAGGCGGTATGCGTTTGGATAATGAAAATGAATGTTGCGGACCTGCAGCGGCGAATGGGGCAAGTCTGTCGCAGAAGTAACCTTAATTGAGGGGATTAGAATAATTAAAGCTAAAACAATACGGAGAGCGGCGCAACAGCTGTGCGGCGGGCGGCGGGCGCGGCGGGCGCGGCGGGGTCGGCGACCTGTTGCGCTAATAGCTAACAAAACAAGACAATGCCAATGAATGCATTCGATTTGCTTGCAGCCAGCACCCGCCGCACCCCCGCCCTCCGCCCCGCCGCCCCCACGGGCCGCAGCCAGACGACAACGCGTTATCGACCTATCGGCTGCCGATTGCATTGTTTACGTCGAGTGGCATCTTGCTCGCCTCCAAGTACTTAAATACTCGAACACAATAGCCAATATTTATCGACGCTCGTACGACTCACTTTTGCGGCGCACTACTTGCGTGACCGCCGAAACGTATTGTACAACAGAGCTCCGAGAAACTGCACACCTCGGCAAAAACACCAGCAGTACCTCTTTCACACTTTTTAATTTTTTAATTAATGGTCGTCGCACAAAGCGACGAGTTAAAATTAACAGAAGGAAGATAATAAAATCCGTTACGGGTCAGCATTCGGAAAAATAACGGTGGCCAGTTATCTGTAGATCTCATCTTCAGAAATGCGATATTATGACGATATGAGTGAAAAACAAAGAAGCGGACGTATTACGCTTGGCCGATTCAAATGGTGTTCGGACAATAGCGGCTGGCACTGCTGGTAGGTTGGGGGCAGTCGGGGCCCGCGGCACTGCTGGGTGGTGCTGACCGCCACGGTGCCGCTCCCTGTGGAGACTGTGAACTTAAGCAAGTTCAAATGTTTAAAACCATATAATATGGCTTATGCGATACTAATCTAATTAAAACTAACGAATGTATAAAAAAAGTGATAGTCTACAAAACAAAGACCTCATAAATAATGGAACATCTCGAGCTGGCCTGAAGGATCGAAGTTTTATGATTGCACTCAAGATTGTGATAGCTACGTTAGCAGGGTACAGACGGACTGCTTCCCACTGCTGGGCTCGGGGTCTCCTCTCACAGTGTGAGGGGTACAGGCCATAGTCTACCACGCTGGCCAAGTGCGGATTGGTAGACTTCACACACCTTTGAGAACTTTATGGAGAACTCTCCGGTGTGCAGGTTTCCTCACGATGTTTTCCTTCACCGAAGCAAATGATTATTAACATCTAATACGCACATAATATTTGAAAATTAGAGGTGCGTGCCAGGATTTGAACTCGGGCCCCTTCGTTCGGGAGACCAACGTTCTAACCGCTAGGCTATCACTGCTTTATAGCTTCTTAATACTTATGTATATGTAATACCTATAAATGAGTAATGGCCAAAATGAAGCCACATGAGTCATATGACTACGAATGTACTCGTAATGCCATACATGTGACCGAGCAGACCTACATGCAGCCGCAAAATTATTTAGGTCTCCTTTCTCCTTCTTAAATTTCCGCGAAATGTATCTCAGCGAATAAAAAATAATACAATGCTTCAAAATGCTTAATTCAAAACGTATGTACCGAAGTATTTTTAGATTTGAATTGAGTTTTATTATTTTCCCACACATTTGGACGCACGCTTCATTCATTAGCCGCTGTGTTCTTTGTTTGCGTCGGCGGAGTTACATGGAGTACATCGACACAGTTTGAAACAAATCATTATAATTTACTTACAGTACCGTTGATTTGAAACCTATTCATCACGACCATAAAGACGAAATTAATGATCAAGGCAATCATACAATTTCCGTACCGTATTGTTCTGCAGGACAGCAGGAGGCTGGCGGGCACTGCGGGCAGCGGCGGGCCGTGGGCTGAGCGCTGCAGCGCCGAGCGCCGAGCGCCACACAACACCAGTCGTAATCGTGTTGCTACTGGCTAAATAATTCATGAAGGATGTCTAGCTCGCCATTTACTTATTCATCTGATTTTCGATGTACGATCCTCCCGTTCCTCCGCGCACAACAAGGTGGGCCGGCAGGCTTCCTTGTTACCCTCGCAGCCGAGGACGACAACCGGCTGGTATGTACCTACATCCCAAAAATGGAATATTTTGGACACATTGAGAGGTGATATTGCGGTCATAATCGTCAATTTCAGATAAAAGCTTATCTTAATCTATCCGAGATCCTTGTATGTGCGTCAGTTTCTTCCTTCCCTTCAGAATTAAAAAAGTCCTTACATATACATAAGTACAATACGGATGTGCATAAGTCCTTAAAGACAACCCGTACGTACTTCATACATGAGTAACGTCAGTCTGTAACGATCATCCGTCTGTCGATTCAATCAGCGCCCCCTTCGATTTGCGGTGATCACGGCGGACCCCAGCAGTCGGCTTGCCAATTAAATGCACTTCCTCGGTGACCCCTATCATCACATGTCGCGGCTGTCAACGATCAATCAGACGTCCGCCGCCGCGCCGCGCGCGCCCCGTCCCGCCGACGCCCTACTTGCGCCGCGCCGGTAAATACATTAATACGTTAACGCCATAATTGCCCCCGGCTCAATTGGCCATCTCGCTTAATGGAACCGGCGTGTGATTTCATCGCCCATCCCGCCCGAGTCATCGTCACACCTGATTCACCACAAAGATGCCCCGATTCCCTTTCCAAATAGTACCGGGTGTGATACCGTCACCCAAACATTAGATACACTCCGATTAGCCTCAATCACCGCAATCATTGTAGGTCAGCGGACCCGGCGCCGCGGCGCGGGCAGCACGCGCCACTTTCTTTTAATCTGTTTACTGCCGTTGATAAGATAATCATGCTATTAGAATGTAACGTCACCGCTTACATCTGTTGCGTTAGTAGATATCGAGAGTTGGCAAGGCACGATGTGAACGCAAACAATATAGGTAGATGCTAGATAGTAAGAAATGCTATACGATAGAGCGGTTGGTGCGTGCTCGATAGTCGAACCGCCGGTCGTGATGTTAACACGATCCGTCGTCCCGGCCGCGGCGCTCCGACCGCAGAAACTAATATAAGTAACATGTTGAAACCGAATGAGCCTATTCAACGCGTCCAGAGCGCCAATCGTCCGACACATCATGCAAAGGTTTTATCGCAACGCCGAGGATGAACGTGAGCACTATCTTCAGATCACGACCGGGTCACAATGGCCTTTGGTCTCACTCTTTACGATAAAGTAAATCTTCGGGACTGGAGGGAAGTAAATGGATAACTATTACCAACGAAGAAGAGCGAGAAGTCAATCGGAGCGGGGCCCTACCGCCCTAGAGGTTCAATATGAGCCTCAAACAAAGAATCTCTCAAGTCTCACAAGTCTTCTGTACTGTTCCTATTACCGTCTTCTTATTATTAAATAAATTTGACAACTCGCTTGAAGAGGGTTCCGTACGTTGATTATGATTGTATTTAGCATTATTTTTCTATTTTATTATATTTTGCCGTTTTTTAAGACCATAGACTTTTTATAGATTTTCCTGTAATACTTAAGTAAAGAACTATTCTCTGTATTTTTTCAAAATTCTGGCGTCAGTAGTTTCCGTTTCAATCCGTATCCGTTTCCGAAATGGGGGGGGGGGGGGGGTATTACACCACACGATACCGTTTGCAAAAAAGTTTTTGTTTTTTGATGTCGTTAAAAATGTTTGTTTTTCAAAATTCTGTTCTTATACCTTCATCTTTGGGTCACAAAAAAGTACATGAGTACCAAATTTCAACTCATGTGGTCCAGTAGTTTCAGAGTAAATTGGCTGTGAACGGCGCTCGCCCAGACGCACGAGTGATCCTATAAAGATTCCGTTTTTCATATTAGGTTCATTCGCTGCTTCGAGCATTCAAATAGTATTTCGCATATCATCATTGTGATTTGTAATAATTGTGATGTTATTCATAGCTAGTAGCTACATTGTTCCAATCGTCCGCGGATCGAGGTCGCGACTAATTCACGGCATCACGGCTAATGGTCCGCTGTGACCGCTGTGAGCCTCCGACGCGGTACTGCCTCCCTGACGATAATTGTCGTTTTTCACACCTGATAAAAACAAAGGAAGGTCAATACAGTTTTTTTTGTTTGTTTTTTTCAACGTACGTTAAATTAGACTGGTGCTCAGCTGAGTGCCTTATTTCCTTCATTTTGTGAACACACAAGGAGCCTCTGGAACGGTACACCTACAATCCGATAGCGTCTCGTCGGACCGCGGCGCCGCCCACGGCATCACGAGCGCGCAAATTGTGATGGATGGAACAACTTCGCAATTTACTACTTTCCTCGTGCAAAAAATGGGTTAAGAAGTGTATCCGTCATCCGTCACACCGCCCATTACCGCCGCGACGTCGCTGACCTATGTAGCTATTAGCACTGATCGCGGCGGCGGCGGCGCCGTGACTCGCCATAACGGATGTTTAATGGTTGCTGGTCATCTTGGCACTCTCTGTTCCTGCTGATCTGTTATCACAGAAGCGATAATAGCTTCGTGGTGTGTGTCACGTCACGTGCGTTTCCGCTATTTAGGTAACTCGAGCGTGAACTTCTCGGATGAGTGACTGTTACAAAATCTATACATGTAATAAAACTATGAGTTAACGCCCTCGCTTGGCATCGCGATTTGCTAAACTCATGACTCACGAAAAAATTTCCATCCTGATCCTGATGGATTCAGTCCTTGGAGGTCCACTGGACATAGGCCTCCCCTAACTTGCGTCTGACCGGTCCTCCTGAGCCTTCTGAATCCAGCGGATGCCCGCTGTCTTCTTCAGGTCCTATACTCCGTTTTCCGAGACGTGGGCGCCATTCGAAGAACTTTCTTTCAGACGTGGGCGCCATTCGAAGAACTTTCTTTCCCAACAGTTATCTATCGGTATTTCGAACTATGTGGCCAGCCCATTGCCACTTCAACCGGCTTATTCGATTGGCTATGTCCGTTATTCTAGTTAATTTACGGATTTCATTATTTCTGACGCAATCACGCAGTTCGCAAAAATGTCCAACTTATTATAATACCAAATAATTCAAAAGCAGCAAGTAGTCGGTGCAGTCAATATCCATGACATCGTATTTCGATCTTGACGGATGGACAGATATTTGTCATGTCATTGGTAAACAAAATAATGGGAGGGGATGCCCGAACCCTTCCAGAGATCGGCATTAAGTCCTTTCATCCGGTGCCCAACGGGCATGATGGAGCCTCCACAAGATTTTCCACATCCCTTCGACAAGAACATTAACGAGTCCGGGTCAAGTTTAGTATTGGCTAGAACCAAACAGAACCAGCAGCAATTTGACGAGCCGACGAGCCGACGAGCCGACCAGTCAACTAGCCGACTAGCCGCCCTCGCCGTTTATATTGTAATGGCGGTTACCCCACTTGTTTACTTATATTTATTTTATCCTGCGTTTTTCTGCTTCATAATATTCATCATTAACATCTATGTAAAGCGTAGTGTTGGGCGTACAGAGATCACAGGTACTTTACTTGTTTGCCAAGTAAAAGCATTTCCGCAACTTTCCAAAATGGAGGTAGGATAAAAAATACGTTTATAAGTGAAATAACATACATACATAGGTGAACGCGCGAGACTTAAATTGCACTTAACGATATTCACCATTACAGAAGTACTCTTTTAATATTAAAAAGAGAACTTGAATTCAATTACTACTTTTATTTCCGCTAATGTGCCAACTATATTAAATAAATTGAATAAGTCAATGTGATCAACCGATTGAAGGTGTAGTTAAATAAAGTGTCCACTGTCCAGGTCGAGGGCACCGTGCACCGGTTTCAGTAAATTGCTTTCTAGGTAATATAGCTACTTCTATATTATATTTATTTACCATTACAATTATAACTATCTGATTAATTTGTACCTCACTGTGGAGAGACTGCAACAGTGGCCACAAAAGACGAAAGAGTCGATGAAATTAATTACATGATTTCCATAAACAGCAAATACCCGCTTTACTTTGCAGGAGGGTTCATATGGGAATCTAAACAATGTTGATGTAGCTAGTAGATAGAAGGTCGCGACTAGCGCCGTGGCGCCGGGCGGCCGGGCCGGGTATCATCTCCGGCAGCGGTGTGTGTCCGGTGCACTGGGCAGTGTGTGCAGTGTGTGCAGTGTGTGCAGTGTGTGCGGTGTGTGCGGTGTGTGACATGGCAAGGCTTTACAGCGGTGGTTGTGGTGGCCGGACTGGTGGGTCGCGAAACCGACGCGAACATGCTCCGATGGCATAGAGTGAATCGATTCATGTCACGATCAAATTAATAAACAAGACAAGAGTGGGGCAGTATTTAGTGCAACACAATCATGTCCAGATACGGGAAAAGACTACCAGATAAGGTTATGAGGTAACTCTGATAAAAACTCACTAGTTTCGCTAGTTCCAATAACGAATCAGCCTACCACAGAATTAGGGTAGGTATTATTTTTTTTCGAGGGGGAAATCTTCCAAAGATACCCGAAACCACAGGTTACGGGTGATGTGGGATTTGTAGCCACTAAAACCCCCTCGGCAGCCATCCTGTGCATATGGCCTCACCATATCCGGGATCTCAAGTGAACGCACCGGAGGGTAGGTATACTAATGATTCTAATTGATATACATAATAAAATTATGTTATCCCGTTTAGGGTTCGTTACTGTTTGATATCCATCTGTGGGCTTAATGGCGGGACAAAACAATTTTATTGTTGGAGTGATATAAGACGGTACTTGTATCATAAGAAAACAAGTTGTTCGTATAGAAGACATTTAACGTGCCGGTCGCTGCAGCCCTATCTGTAATCACTGGCACGAGCCTTTACGCGGTCAGGAAGTAACCGGTAAATGGCTAACTTAATATACCAACATCGGCAACCCGTAGCACGGCCCGTAGAGGACGCAGTCCATCGCTCGTCGAGCTCGGCAGCGAGCTGCAATCCGCCCGGCACCCCGCACCGCGCGCGTAGTGTACTTCGCGGCGGCGGCGCTGCCGGAGGTAACCCGAGTCAGGTGGAACGCGGCGCAGCCAGCCGAGTAAAAGCTGCTTAGAAGTTATATAGGTGTAACGCTTGTAAACGGGTTTCGCGGCGGTTTCTCCACTCGGGAGTTGAACTCTAAGCTGGGCTGCTCGCTGTGAAATTAACGACGCAGATATTGGCTTGGTTTAGTAATGGGAAAGTTGGCTACGCAAAACTATTCTAAAACGTATTTATCGAAACCATGATCTGGCTTCAACAATCAGCATAGACGCTGACAGGTGCTGTACGTACTTACTCGATAATCGGCTTAACAGCTGACAAGGCCAGTGCGAATCAGTGCCTAAACCGCATGTCTAGATGAATAAAATGAAAATAAAATAAAATAATCAATAGGCCTTCGGAGACCAAACTGCCCGAACTACACGTCGCTGTTGTCGATTTGTTAGAAGTACCTACTACAATTCTGTTTTTGTTCTTATCAATGCGACAATCCATCCATGGAACCTACTACATACGTTCAATGAAGGAATGTTCCGATCTCTACCAAGTACCAACTGACATTGAAGTAACGAGGTGAAGTACGCCCGAAACCTGTACTCTATAGTGGGCCTTTAATGGGTTAAAGCCAACATAATTATGCACCTACAGTGCCTCTATTTAATTAACATTAATCAACAACTTACGGCAAATCGGAGAATTCCTTATTCAAAAACCTGATGACAGTCATAAAATACAAAATATTAATTAAAGCTGTAACGCGTTGATATGATTTCATGCTGCACTAAAGACGACGCCTGCTCAGAGCGTGTTGGTGAATGCTAATAAAGGCAGGGAATCTTTACAAATGTCGATTTAGAGCGTGGTCTACTTAGCGGCGCGGCGGCGGCGGGCGCGGCCTAGTTCGCTGCTTCCCGCTCATCCCGCTCCGCCAATATGTCCCTTTGTGGGGAACACTGCTGACTGCTCCTCACACGTCCCTTGACGAATCACGAACTTGTAGAATTAAATCTAACGAACCGGTACCCACTTATTCATTCAAATAACAGTTTTAGGAAGCACACGCCAAAAGACAATTTAATGTCATTATCAGTACAATGGTTAAACGAGAAAGACAGAGGAGGACGGTCAGCGTAAATAATTTTACTAGCAAATAAATTTCGCGGTTGATTTTGCGGCGCCAGGCGTTTCGAGAACCTGACTAAGCATGCTCCAATACTGTCGTATATAGGTGATTTGATAACCTGGTAACCGTGTAAGTTGGTAGAGATCTTTAATTGTCTGAAGATCAACCCCTCTTTATTATCAACCGTGAAATATTTCACAATATCACAGTGACTAAGAACCGACGTTCAGGTAGCTCTATCAGGCAGGCTTTGGTTCGGCTTGGTGATTCTCAGGCGATGTCCATGGGAAGCCATGTACATTCCCCTTAGCATCATTTTTCAAACTGGTGCAGAGCCCAGTTCCCCTCAAGGAAGAGAGTCGGCGCCATTTATTGTAATTATCACAGGCCGAGGAAGCATTGGGGGCACTACGTCCTCATTAGGGTTCATAATGATGATAGCGCCCTCGGCGGGCGGCACCGCGGCGAGCACCCGGGCGCCCGGGCGGAGCGCTGGGCGAGTGCCAGTCGCGGGCCGACACACGACAAGTAAAAAGAGTGGCCACACTTGACACACTTTAGATAACATTGCACTGTCCATTTATGTTTTATTCACTCAATATGAATTTTTATGAATGATTCAAAAATTACAGACAAACAGCCTACGTATGTGACAATTTTATTTTTCTTATGAAAGAATGAAATCTGTATCACAAAGAAACGACATTTAAAACAGAAAAAAACACAATTATCGTGATATAGTCAACGGCAACACTTATCAAGATAATAATAGCAACTTTTTTCATTGTATTATTTATTAACTATCAAATTAACTTAATGAATACAAATGAAATTGGTCTTGTAGTAACGTATTCATGGTTTACAAGTGTCAGGGGCGAGGCCGCCGGGTTTGATGAACTTTACAACAAGTTACAAGGAGTCAGCCTTCAGCAAGGTTATCCGCTCCTAGCGATTATAATAAAAAACGTCAAGTAATATTCAGTGGAAGCTTTTTTAAACCAAACCTGTTAGATCGGCAGTTACCAACGCGAAATTATTAGAAAACCTGATTTTTAAACGATTTTTGCATTTTTATTTCGATTTAGTTACGACGATGAAGATCATGACTGAACAAAATCCTGCAAGTGCTCGTAGTTATTCGGTACTGACTACTGATACGACAGGTAGGTCTGTATGTGACTCATGTGTGACGAGACTAACGAGGCGACCGCGACGACAATCCTATTTAAAATTTGGCCCTTTTGGTGCTTACGATACGAACACGATGATTAAATTATATCTTAAAACAGCGGTAATCAACCTTTTTTCATACGGGCCACAAACACGTGTCAGTCATGCTGTCGCGGGCCGCACAACAAAATGAAGAAAAATTGGTATAGATTTCTTAGGTTTTCGTGATTATTATAAAATAAAGTAACCCCGAATGGGCCAACAACAAAAGCCTGGCGGGCCGCACGTTGAGTATACTCGTAGCTGTCTTAAATCGTCTTACGAAACATAACCCGCGATGAGACTTCAATAAAGCCGCACGAAATAGATGTGGTCACACAAGATCTACTTATTACGCAATACGACATCAAAAACGTCATTTTCTTTTCTTCGAACGATGGGGAATTTGGGAAATCCAAATGATATTCCGGATAGTCGGACATTATGTCGAGAGAGTCGAGTAACACGTTTAACCGTTGCCGATAAACTGGCTTACAGTTTGGCAGACATGGAAATGTAGAAAATGTACTCATTCGTTGGAAATAAATAAATAAAATAATAAAATAACCGCCTTTCGATATTCGGAGGTTTATTGATTTTATACCAAGATAGTTTAAGGAATATCATTGCAGAGATTTAGAAGCCAATTCGCCCGATGAGATGAATGCGAGAAGAGTTATTCGCAGTCGACTTTAAAAAGCAACTTACCTAAGTTTTTAGTGACAAGACAATAGAAAATGGTTTCAATAGCTACACGTTCAGTTGAGGAAATCTCGTATTAACAAATACGAATAGTGAGAACATCGAACAATTGCGGCTCAGCACAATAGTAGCTGCTGTGAGCAAAAAGTGAATTCTATGGACTCTTGCCTCGCGTCAATCGTGAGAACTGATAAACTCCAGCAAAATTAAAACAAAAATATGTTCACAACTTTACAAATATATCTTTGTTGATTAGTTAACAAAGAGTGTAAGTTGTTAGAAGAATACTTAAAGTGAGGCAAGGATTACACAGGGATTGTTTTGTAAGTGATCCTCAGACGACTGGCGCGGGCACCAATTAAGACGTTAACTAGTACAGAGACGAATACCACTGAGAAAAATGCAAATGCAGCATCTTTCGGTTCGCCCGTTTCCTTAAAGGATAATGGTGGTCGGTTCCGCTTGGCTCGACTTAGCGGCCTAAGCGCGCAACCCGGAGTTGAGCGTTGCGCGCTACATCAAGCATCGCCGCTGGGCGCTGACAATGCTTGACCATAACGAGTCATTAATCGGTCGCCGACATCGAGGAGGTGTTTTAGCTGGAAACCGAAAGTGGTGGGTGTGTAATTTGGACAACGCTGTCCAGTGCCCGTGGCAATTAGACCGAGCACGCGAGGTGCCAGCGATCAGCAATTGCTGAGTTCACGCGCTGAATAACGCCAAGTGCGTGCTTCGAGCACTTACGTTAACAGGTTACCGTGTTTTGGTATTCGTGCATAGAAACTAAGCAACGCGGCTTCTGCCTATAGCTGCCGCTTGGGGCATGGAGTACCTACTGCGTCTATTTTGAGCACAATATAGTTGGTAGAACATCGAGGCGTCGTCGACCCATTGAACCTTGTAGTTTCAGTCTCTCAAATGGTCTTTGTAAAACCATGAACAATAAAAACTCGTTGCATAGTAACTTTTCATAATCAACTCCTTTAGTCTGCCCTAGTAGACGCAGTATTACAAGTACTACTAACTACTAGTCGACCGGGTACTCGTCGATGATAAATGTAATTAATAAGTCATTCGCTCTAACAGTTTCTACAGTTAAATTAAAATAAAACACGAAATGAGTGACGCCGCGGATGGAGGTCAATGCTGTAATTATGTATTGATTTTCTGGTGGTCAAAGACTTCTGAATCTCAAAACATTGCCAAACACCGTGCAAATTGCGACCAGTCATGATCTAACACTGTTTTTCTATTCGCACTGTATTTAGTTGTGAATTAAATGTAATTACGATTTTTTTTATTTGGAATAAAAAAAAATATTACCCATTGAACTCTGCACGGCAATCGACTGACAAACAAATCACTGAATGCCATAGCATAACGTGATGGCTTTTGAGCGGGGGATCAGGAAAAAGCCACGCATCTTTTGTTATTCGTTACAATACTTAATCAACATTTCGTAATGCACCAAGTGAAGATTTGAATTGACCATGGGACATTCCGACTTCCTAGCAACAAGTTCGGCAGTCAACAACTTTCGGCCAGGGATAGCTAGACGTCGAGAATACTGCATGAAATACTGAAGGATCTCAAATAACACCCTTTTAAAAATTCAAAGATATGGATAGACAGACAAACAAAAATTTAAAGAATTATTGATTTGGTTTTGGTTTTTGGAATTCTATTTGCTTCTATAGCTATAAAGACCTCCGATGCTATTTATTCTTAAATATCTGCTATGTACAGTCATCGACCACTTACAAATCTTAGAATTTCATTAATTGGAGCATCATTTTCATATTAGTATTGAAAATGTTGCCGAGAAAGTAGTCGAATGCAAGAACTATTCTGCAGACTACTATTGTGATCTCAGTGAAGCTACCGTTATGCAAGATATGCGCTGGAGCCAGAAGCGACAAATAAAACTTGCCTCCAAACGTGATGTAACGCACGGGCACCGGCAAGTGACGCTTACAAAAAACGGCCGGCTAAATGTTTCAATTTACAAAAATCATCTTACAACGATCTAATCGTGTAATAATAGTAGCAAATAGATCTGCTGAGTTAGCAAACTGTTGGAGCTGGATGAAGTCCGTTTTACTAGTTTTTCCGCGTCAGCACGACTACGTAGGTACGGCACGATTACAACGAACATATAAGTACTATTATTTCTTCTGTGAACGAAGGAAAAGTGTGCCAATTGTAATGTAAATATTAGTACGCAATGTGATTGAGCGGCGATAATAATACGAGTATATCGTCAGCCTAGTTGTTTGCCTCGGTTTTATCGCTAATATACTGGTAATACGCGACGCGTTATCGGTCACGAACGAAGCAGGAACCCACTTTTTAACTAGCTCTTCGACAATAAAGCCAAAACACGCTCGAAGCATTTCACGGTCGATGTCAGATGGAGTAGTATCTACTTAACTAGCCAGGCATCGAACCACTTTACCGGGTACTGTAGGAATCACCGTAGGACCTTACTCCAAAAGATAACACTACTAAGTCCGTTGTTAACTTGATTACATGAGGAGTAGACAAAAGGTAAGCTAGGACCTGAGAATCATGGATACATTAAATATTCTTTATTATTCTGGTAAACAAATTTAAATTAATAAAACTTTTTTTCTCAAACCATGTTAGCGCAACATATAATTTTTTTAAACATTTGGTTAGATTTACGACAATAATTATTTTAAATTTATAAATTAAGGTCGGTCCGTAAGGAAACCGCGAATTCGGCGTTATGGAAACTATCCAAATTGTACGTGACGCATCACATTTAAAAAGTAAATATTTCATTACGAGTTCGTTTCTATTACAAATTCCGTCGAGCAATTACAAAAAATCTTTAATCAGACCCAATTGCGCACGTACTTAATCGTAACAATTAAATTAACCGTAAGTGTCAATTAATTTATTCTGTCTACACTCTACAGTTTACACAGTGGTAATTTTAAGTATGGATTACCTAGGGTATGCCCTTGCTTCTTTTTGGGAATCCTATGCCTTAGTAGTCTTAGTACAGAGATGGGCAAACCTCGGTCTGTTGGTGGAAATTTCAATGAATTTATCGAGTAATCCAGTGCGATCAGGGTTTGGACTTTGGATGGAAAACTCTTCGTGATTTTCAGTTTGATTGATGTTTAGCCAACATCCTCTTGGCCGGAGCCACGTGCTACTGACTTACCATTTTGGCGAGCATGGTGTCCATCTGTGGCTGGTGCGCGGCCGTGAGCAGTGTGCGGATGCGCGACGCGTTGGCGACGCATTGGGCCATGCAGCGCTGCAGCGCGGCCGCCTGCCGCACGAGCGCGGCGCTCAGCGGCACGCCTTCGCCCCCCGCACCGCCCGCGCCACGCAGCACGCTCTCCAGCACATGGGCATGCTGCGACACGTAGTCCAGGCACCGCCGCAGCTCCACCGCCTCACGCTGCTGCCGATCTGAGGAATACGTCTAATGTCCATTGAGCGCCACATCCACCGAAGAGCCTTGCTAAAGGACTTCTGGCTTCAACCCGTCAACAGCTCACTACTCGTGCATGTGTCTCTCCTCTTGAGGAGGACTCCAGCATAACCCACCTCGGTGGTCTATGCTTAGTGGTGAAGGGGATAGTTGGCGAACCCAAGTCGGAAGATTTTCCCGCCTCCGACATGGCTTGATTGTTACAGTAACAACTGGTCCCGACGGCTTTACGTGACTGCGTCCGGTAATGCTTAACTTGGCTGATCACTTAAGGCCCTGAGCCCACCTGAGTAAAATGACAGAAAAGTGATTTTTTTGTGTCTCTAGCAGCACAATGAATGATCAACAAATCAAGCTAAAGGACCTGTGAGGATTGCATTCCAAGCTACCTCCATGCACCAATGTCCAGGTTCCTCTGTAAAACTAGGGTTGCCATTTTTTAATGTTCTAAAGGTCTAAACCAAAAACTCATTTAGAGAACCATACTAACTTAGTCATTGTATTAGCTTCAAACTCCGATATAAAGAGTTACATTCCATTACGATTGAAATGACAAATTAAATATCATCTTAATTTTCTGAATTTATTAAAAGATTTAGAAAATTTTCTGTGCATATGGGAACCGGCAGCAGGGTGCTTGGGTGTGCACTTGCAGCCCCCATATTTTTGATAATTATTTAATCAAGTTAATGTTTGAATAATAGTTAATAGTATGTATAGGGTGTAGTGTATTATACATGCAAATGCACCTCCCTGAAAGTAATACTTAGGGCGCCCACGTCTGTGCCATGTTATGTTTTCTTTTATCAAAATATAGTACCTACTATGAAGAATCTCATTTATGCAAAACCAAAATATTATAAAGTAAATTATATTCTGAACATTTTGTTTAATTATTAATATGTACCTACAATACATGTTTTTCACATGACATGGTGACATTATTAAATTTTAATGAGTGTTTATTTACACATAATTATGAGTATTTCTTCAACGTAAAATTATTATTTTTTCATATTTCATCAATCAAGCGTTGGGCGCGAAGAACGCTCAAAAAACGTTATTGTGAAAGCAGCCTTAATTTTGCGTAAAAAATGCTGTGTTTGTTTGATTTTATACAAGATTGATGGCTACCAAAGCTTCCATTGTGTGATAAAAATTATCACAATGTGCCTCACTGCAAAATTTTTATATGTTAGTTAATAAACTTATTAAAAACAATGAAACATATTATTATAATTTAGTCATTCAACCAGCTGTTTTGATTTTCCTAGTGTCACTGTGATGACAAACGTCAAAACTGTTTTCCTGTTACTATAAATTTTACTTCTCCCTCGGGAATATATCAATATCTCGGGATAAAAAGTATCCTATACCTTATTCTAGGTATTAAACTATATGTGTGCCAAATTTCATCTAAATCCGATTAGCCGTTTTTGCGTGACTGCATGACAAACATCCAAACTCACAAACTTTCACATTTATAATATCAGTAGGATTCACAATAAAAATAATAAATAAATATGTAACAACTAGGAATATTTTTATAAATTATTTCATTGTATTTCAAACACAACTATTTATTTTTCTTTATAAAAAATTAACATATTCAAAAAAATTCATACTGCTACTCAGTTAAAAATAATAATTACGTGTATATCTCATAACATTGCTTATTATTGTTAATACTGTGATTTAGTTCAAGATTAAATAAACCTTTGCGCGACCGACTTATGTGCCGTTTGTTTATTTACAATTCAATTAGTGGGCTTACCGTGGAAGTCGTAGATCCTCTGGGCCCTGCGTTGATACTTCTCCTCCTGCAGTTGGCGATCAGCTTGCACCTGTTTCTCTCGTGCCTCCAGGACCTCCAGGAACGAGGAAAACAAGGATTTTCTCTCGTTTGTATTCGTAACGGTTTCTTGCATTGTAATTAATAAGAATATTTGCTTCTTTTATTTAAATTCTGACTTATTTTTATGAAGCTGTAATAAATCTCTCTAAGTTCACTAACTTTTAATTTAAAATAAAGCAAAACACTAACAAAACGTTAAAATAAATTCAAATCAAAATCAAAACCACACAACCTCTCGCTACACCACACAGACAACTACTGATAAACAGATAACTATCAAACTGGAATAAATATTAGTCAGGCATAGACAAGAAAGTTAAGAAATTAAAAAAATGATTTAACATATTATATACTAATTAATCTAAAAATGCCTACATAATTACAGTAATACAGTAAATATTGAATAAAGTAGGTTTATTGGATACTGTTTAAGATAAATTAATTTTTAATTGATGAAATTTTATAGATCAGTCAATGAAAACATAAAAGTATATTTTTGTCTACGGCAATGACAAATATGTCGTCGCTGAACTCGCTGATTGGTTACTGAAACTGATCATAACATTGTTCATTGGCTCAATAACTTGAAGATCAGTCGGAAAAATGAAAATTGAAAACTAACTCATGACATGACATTTTACTTTAGCCGGTTTTTGTCTGTCATTCTCTGTGAGAATTCTGTTGTCAAAAGAAACTAAATTATATTTCATTTAGGACTAAGTATTCAACAATATAATATAAAATGGCCCGTGAAAGCAGTGCTGGTTTTGATAGGCATATTACTATTTTTTCTCCCGAGGGCAGACTTTATCAAGTCGGTAAGTATTCAAAACTTGAGGGTTATTCACTTCTCTATCCAAAGAATGTTCTTTGCCTTTGTAGCTTTCATTGGAATATGGCTAGGTAAAATAATTTTAATTTAAGTTTCAGCTCTTTTAGTATCCCAACAATTTATTCCAGAAATATTAACAAATTGGCATAAATCCATTTGATAATAAGTCGACAAGAACTGCTTACATTGCACATTATTTGTTTATACACAAGCAGGAACTTGTATGTCGACTCCAGTAAAACATATGTTCTGTACAGATAGTTGTAGAGAGGATAGATATTTGGAGAATTCAGAATAATATTTTGTTTTTAATATTCCATCATTAAAGTTATTGACTGGTGTGCCGTGTGGATGTAGTCAATCAACATTCCCTTGAAAACTTCTCTCCGTAAACAATCTTATTTTTTTCAATTTGACATATAATTAATGCTTCTGAACTTTATTTTACAAATCTGTTTGCAGAGTATGCCCTGAAGGCAATTAATCAAGGAGGGCTGACATCAGTGGCACTGCGAGGGGCGGAGAGTGCGGTGGTGGCGGCGCAACGCAAGGTGCCGGACCGGCTGCTCGACCCGGCCTCCGTCACACACCTGTTTCCCCTCACCAGCCGGATTGGCTGTGTCATGACGGGCATGATTGGTGAGTATGTGTACAAGTCTTTGGCAGATTAACTTAGCTAGCCTTCATTAGCATAAATAATATTTTATTTGTCTATACTTTATCATTGTCATGATATGCCAGAGTGAGAATGGGTACTAGTGCAGGGGTGAGGAGTCATCCATGTCTCAGTCATCATCATCTGTGAAGGAACAGAGCATTGTATAATTATAACAGCATAGTGTCAATCCTGTATGTGTTTGTCATGATATTTATTATACACTAGCTGACCCGGCGAACTTCTTACCGTCTATTTTTTTAAATAAAAGTAGTCTTAAGTTACTCCTTGTTACATCAGCTATCTGCCAGTGAAAGTCCCGTCAAAATCGGTCCAGCCATTTCAGAGATTAGCCGGAACAAACAGACCGACAGACAAAAATTGTAAAAAATGTTGTTTTGTTACAAAGTATATATTGTATTTGTTTGGTTCAATTTATTAAGAGGTTTTTTATATAAAATAAGTTTCTGTAGTTACCTACACCCGGCCTGTGGGGCGTCACAATCTTCATGACAATTTCCCTGAGTCCGTTCACAAGAATTATGTTAAATGTGTCCAGTGGGCATGACAAGAGAAATATCAATAATAACTTAATGTGCATGATCGTAATATAGATATCCCTGTTGTGCCTATGCTAAATACCGAAGAGTAAATAAGACAGCCACATACTATGATTGTACAGTATCACTGATGTCGCACCCTCGAACACTGGTCGCCTAGTACTCGCTTTAATTAATAAACGACGGCAAAAAGTGTCGGTACAACTTTTCCTCTTAATTTTTTCCGTCTAGCCCCCTTTCGCAACGCGCGATAAGGAACTTCGTCTCAAAACTATCTATCGGTAAAGAACTTTTCGAGTTTTTGAAGCATACACAAACCAACTTATGATTTGTCATTAATATTTTTACTGATCCATTGATTTACTGTTCTGCATATTCTTTCTGTGAAGCGTCCCTGGCTAGCTACCATCTTCTTGCTCGAGTCAGCCGTCAAATGAGTCGTCGTGGTCCGCTGATGTCCACTTACCATTACATTCCAGCGGACAGCAAGTCGCAGGTGCAGCGCGCGCGCTACGAGGCGGCCAACTGGCAGTACAAGTACGGCAGCGAGGTGCCGGCGCACGTGCTGTGCCGCCGCGTGGCCGACATCTCGCAGGTGTACACGCAGAACGCCGAGATGCGCCCGCTCGGCTGCAGTGAGTCCATTGTACTTCACAGTCTACGTCACGTCTATGTAGCATGGACTTACCTATCTACCTATGGCCACTATGGTATAAAAAACAAGGCCCTTAGCTTGATCGCGTCTTATTTGAGTGATAGGATACAAAAAGTTAGTATAAACGATATTAAGTCATCGGGGTCACCGGCTGTGTTGGGTGTACCACAGGGCTCGATCTTGGGTCCGTTTCTTTTTCTGGTATACATTAACGATTTACCACATTATGTAAAGAACCAAACGGATATTGTACTATTTGCTGATGATACATCATTAATATTTAAGTGTGAAAGGAATAAAGTAAATTTTGACGACGTAAATAGTGCTCTTTCGCATGTGTCGCGTTGGTTCACTATCAATAATTTGCTTTTAATGCAAAAAAACCGAAATGTATAGAGTTTGTACTACCTAATGTTAAAAAAGTCAACAAATCTCTCAAACCGAATAATGAAATGTTGCATATCGAGGAATCCACGGTCTTTTTAGGGGTGACCTTAGATAGTAAACTTCAGTGGGGCCCACATATAACAAATCTCGCGACTAAACTCGGTAGGGCTGCTTATGCTATTAGGAAAATAAGGCAGTATACTGACGTCGAAACTGCTAGGATGGTTTATTTTGCATATTTTCACAGTATCATGTCTTATGCCATCTTACTGTGGGGCAAAGCAGCCAGTATAGAACAAATTTTCATATTACAAAAAAGAGCTATTAGGGCTATTTATAAACTTAAGTCTCGGGAAAGTTTGCGTGAGAAGTTCAAAGAAATAGGTATACTTACAGTAGCTTCACAATATATTTATAGTAATGTAGTTTTTATACGGAATAATATAACCTCGTATAAACTAAATTGTGATATCAATTTTCGCCAAATAAGAAGAATGCACCAGTTAGTAACGCCATCTTACCGTCTTTCTAAAGTGCAGCGATCTTTTATGGGGCTTGGTGTAAAGTTCTATAATAAAATCCCAAAGTTAATACGTGATTTGCCAGTGGAATTGTTTAAGAAACATGTAAAATCTAAACTTTTAGGCAAAGGTAACTATACTGTAGATGAGTACATAAATGACAAAGACGCATGGAAATGACCAGCTCTGCAACCAGTTCCGTACAAGCTAGTGATACTTTTTTTGTAATAATTATACCGATGTATTTTTATTTTTAAAAGATGTGCTGAGGAGTTTCTTTACGGCTTTTCTTCTCCTCCATGACAAAGCACCTTTGCGAAAAGCTGGTTGATTAAAAAAATGACGTGCATAAGTGTATCAATGATACCTACATGAATAAATGATTTTGAATTTGAGTACATATTGTATGGAATATTTTCTGATTACCTAACAAATAACCAACTAAAGAAATTGTCCTCAAAAAATAAACCACCAACATTAGTACTGAACATAATATAAAATTCGCCATATACAATAGTAGTTGAGGATTCGAGTTCCCTAAATTCCTCATGGATCTCAACATCTGAAATTAATTTAAATGAAAATGGCAACAATGGAAGTATATTTTTTCACATGAAAAAATATTTTGTCTAATCAGTTGATAATTAATGGAATTCTGAGGTAAGAAGAAAAAAAAACACATAGAGCACCTCCTCCTTTTTTATGTCGGTTTAAAATCATTGTACCATAAAACCCTCTGAGAAAAATAAAGACATGTCTACTGGTTTCGACTCGCTCACTCCCAGTTCCACATGGTAAGGGTAACCAATGGATATCGCAGGCATGATGCTGATCGCGTACGACGAGGAGTCGGGCCCGTGCGTGTACAAGACGGACCCGTCGGGCTACTACTGCTCGTACAAGGCGGCGGCGGCGGGCGCCAAGGCCACCGACGCCAACGCCTACCTCGAGAAGAAGCTCAAGAAGCGCGCCGACCTCTCGCCCGACGACGCCGTGCAGCTCGCCATCTCCTGCCTCTCGCAGGTGACATACACACACGCACGCTCGCACGCATACACACACACAACTCGCTTTGCAAATCTTGAATGTAATTAGATAATGTATTTTATCAATTCAAATTGCAGGTGCTGTCGGTGGACTTCAAGTCGTCGGAGATCGAGGTCGGCGTCGTCAGCAAGGATGACCCCAAGTTCCGGTTCGCATATGTTTTTATTACTGTATTAAATGTACTGGCCGGCGGGAGTCACGGTGTGCCGCTAGTTGACACTCAGTTCAACCAGATTTGCCGAATACCTTGGACCAGTCGCAATACATAATTATATTAGTGGCTGTGATCTTTTGTGTCAGTAGGTTTGTATCATATGCTGTAGGTGGCAGACACTTGCTTCGTGTGAGAGTGGCGCTGCCGTAGTCCCCAGGCCCCGGGCCCCGGGCCCCAGGCGACTCTGTGGTCTGTATTAGTGATATTGTAAATTCTAATAAATATAAAATTTAAGCATTCATGTTTTGTTTTTCAGAGTACTATCGGAGAGTGAAATAGACAGACATCTGACGGCCATCGCCGAGAAGGACTGAGGGGGTTTGCTGGATCAATATTGTCTTTAATATACGGTATCTTTTTATTCGTTTGTTTGATTTATTTTCACAATAATAGTAATAATCCTTAACTGGAGCTAGAGATAGAAGGAACATCATATTTGACGTATTCTAAGTGAAACAGCTGCGTGGGTGTTTTGGTTTCCTCACTCTATAATATTACATTTAATTAATTAAGGAAAGCATCGCGCGACAAACATGCTGCGATGTCATAATGCATAAACGCTGAGCTGTTCGATGCAACTACGAACACTTAGGTAATTTCAAATATTATATTGATAATATACAGTGATGTACAAGATACCTTAAATAAAGTATTTGGAATACAAAATACAAAATACCTTTAAATTAAGTATTTCAGATACCAGATGCAAATACCTTTCTGGAATGGTATCTGAAATACTAGATACAAAATACGTATCTTTTAAACACTTTTTATAGATAAAATACTTTTGTAAAAAAACGTTTTTTAACTGGCGAAAAAAAAGGAGGAGGTACTCAATTCGACACGTATATATATAAATATAATATACTAAAAATTAAAATATAATTACTTTTTAACAAAAAATTGAACCAACGAAAAAAAACTGAAAAGTGAAAAATTAAATAAACCATTTAGTATTATAAATTAAGATCTTAAATTAACATTAAATAAATAATTTTGAAGCGGTGCCAAACAGATGAAAAAACAAACGGCGAAAAGATGTGCGCCGCGCTACTGCTGCCGTGTGCATCGCATGCCGCTGCCCTCATAAAATGAACTTTATGTAATGAATTTTGCTTGTTTGTGTGGCTCCGTCTCAAAATTATTTATTTACTGTTAATTCAGCATCTTAATTTATAATACTAAATGGCTTATTTTTCGCTTTTCAGTTTTTTTTCGTTGGAGTATTTTTTGTTAAAAAAACGTGTGACACTCGGGGGCTGCGGAAGAGCGACAGTGATTGAACAAATCCATCACTGCCGCTTTGACAAGTTGTCAAACATCACTGTTTTTCTTGATTCGCTCGCCGCGCTCAAGCCCGCGATAAAACCTAAGCAATAGCTTAAAAGTAATTATTTAATTAAAGTTTATTTTACCGTTTGATCGCGCAAACGTAATATTACATTTTATTACAACATAATAGTTATTATATATTTTTATTGAACTTCGATCCCGCTTTTAGCCGTGCGGTGATTCTGCCAATGTCAAGTATTAAACTATTACCGAGTACTATATTATATGTATATGAGTATACTATTACTAAAAGTATTTTAGCAAACATAGTATCTACAAACTACTAAGATACCAAACAAAAGGTATTTAAATACAAGATACGAAATGAATTTAAAAAAAGTATTGTAGATACAAGATGAAAATACGTATTTTGTATCTTGTATCTGTATTTCAGATACTTGTATCTTAGATAAGTTACATCTCTGATAATATATTATTAATAACCGTCATACAAGTTAATCTAGTACTGGTAGCGCTAAAACTTTACGGTTGCAACGAACAATGGCGAGCGGATCGCCTAGCGGTCGAGTGTCGCTAGAGGGCGCGGAGATCGGGGAGTCGGTGGTCGCGACTACGATGTCGGCCCAGTAATCCAGGTGTACATTTTCAAAGTGGCGTCAACGTGCACTTTAACTTTCTGTATAGGATTGACCCGACAACGATACCTTCAAATTCAAAATAATTTATTCATGTAGGTATCACTGATACACTTATGCACGTAATTTTTTTAATCTACCAGCTTTTCGGAAAGGCGATTTGTCATGAAGGAGAAGAAAAGACGTAAAGAAACTCCTGAGCACATCTTTTAAAAATAAAAATACATTGGTATATTTATTACAAAAAAATATCACTAACTTGAACAGAACTGGTTGCAGTCTGCAGAGCTGGTCATTTCCATGCATCTTTGTCATTTAAGTACTCATCTACAGTATAAGAAACCTTTGCCTAAAAGAGTTGTAACTTTACTTGAAATAAAAGTAAATAAAATTAGATATTGTTTTTAAAATTGTTTATTTTTGCATGTCAAGGAGGTATATATCTACATGGCACCAACTTATCTTCCAGGACAAAACTGAATCAACACTCATTATTTTTATTAACAACACTAACAATGTTGTAATATTAAGTATATGCAGACACCATTTAAAATCGGGTGTCAAGCAGTCTTCCAACTAACAGGACTACTTAACAGGACAAATGGGAATAAACGATTTTGACAACCCTAGTGCTAGCGGTCTCGTCAGGTAAATGATAATTCTTGAAGTAAATAAATGAGTTACCTAGTTTCAGTTGTTCAGGGGTCCGTTACGGCTCCGAACGTTGGATATTAGACAAAAACCAAGGGACCTCTGTGTTAAAATATGGATACGAAGGAAATAAATAAGACAATAACTTAGGATAGATCGTTTATTATGAACATAATATACAATGCCGATGTTTATTTATAAAAGCGGGTAAAAACCGACGAGACATACACCATACGATAAAATAGTTACAGATTATGTAGTTTGTTGATCGAAACACGAGTATCGTTACACTATTACCTAAATGACGGGATGACGGGCGGCGCCGACCCGACCGGTGCATGACGATATGACAGTGTGTGGGTGCACTCCGGAATGATACATATATTGCAGCTCATCGAATGCATCGCCGACACTCGGCAGCCAGCGCTCCGGGGGTCGGCGATACACGCTGAGGTAGACTTCTTGCAGGTATAATATAAAAATACAAAACGTTACAAAAAGGACGCAATTGCCGGTTTTACAGTAAGTACTCGATGGAGCGCTCCCGCTCGCATCACAACACTAGCAGCCCTGGCTCCTGGTAGCCCGGTAGCCTGGTGCGGTCACAACTCGCACAGATCGTATTGACAGTGAACAGCTGAGGGAACCAGCCGTCGCGCGGCGACGCTAACCAAACGAACGACTACGTACGTACCGCCTAGCGCCGCACCGCCTGCTAACCTGAACTAGGACAGTGGCCCGGCGCACGTACGTAGATATTCAATTAGAATTTTATTATAATATAGGTATCTGTCTTTAAAATAAATATGAATAAAATGCAAAATTACGCTTCACCAGCTATTGCGTGCACTCTCTTATCACACCTTGGAAAATATTAAATACAGGTGTCCCAACATAATTAATTTTTGCAATTTCACTTTGCATAAAAGACCAAACACGAAGCATCATTGAAATACAGTTCCCATGAATAAAAGATCGTGGAGCTTCACTCCGAGCGGTCCGCGCTCGGCGACCTAAACGAAACACCAGCATCTCGCATTCCACGTGTAGCGAAGCCACGCGTAAATTACAGTATCGTTGCCTTATTGCACAAGTATTACACTTAAAGCTACATTAACAATATTTAAATATGCTAGTTGAAATAAGGTATAATTATACTCGTAGAAAAGTGGAAATCTTTAGCGAACTTTACTTAAGACGCTCACTGAGGGCGCGGTGCGGTGCGCAGGTAAGCTGCTGGGACACTAACGCCCCAACTCAGAGTCAGTAACGGTTACTTTAATCGCTCCTTAGTAATGAATCACCATACGAATACTGTACCAAGGAGCGATTTAAGTAACCATTAGCGACTCTGAGTTGGGACGTAAGCGTTAAATTGCACCCTAAGACGGAAAGCATTCTAGTAAAAACTTAAGCGAGATGATAATAATAATTATGGTAATGACTACGATATAAATTTTGAGACTTACACAAAATGACACATCGCTGTTGAGGCGACGTCGAGTGAGCGCACGCGAGGGGCGAGCCTCTATAGTCTAGCAGGGCGAGCATAGCAGATCGCTTACAAATGTAAACAAACAAATCTATTAAAAAACCTATTTCTTTTATTAATTTTTAACAAAAACAGTGTAATCTATGAACGTAAGCCTCCATAAAATGTACCAAACTAAACTTCGGGCGAGCAAAGGACCGAAGACGGCGTGCATCGAGACCTTTACAGGTATGTAATTATGTACTCGGAGGAAGGTTTTTATGGTTTGGGGACTCTTGACTCCGAGGAGAAAAGTGACTCATCTGCGCAGATCTTTGCAATGACATGGGAGCCATATAGGCCGGCGACAAGCGGCCGCGCGGACACTGGCGCCCTCAATACACGGCTAGTCACTAATCCGTTCAACGGTATACAATTGTTAGGCTTTATTTCATTTCTATGATTACATGATTACTAGAACTTTCATTGAAATGAGAAGCCGTGTTTGAGAACCGTGTATTGTGGCCGCCCGCGCCCGGTCGCGGCGCTCCACGCCAACAACAACTACCTGCATATTTTAAAAAATAAGGTCTAACTCGATAGTGTTCCGTTACAATTGATGTTTTACATAAAAATGGTTTCGATCCCCAAAGTGAAGCCCGCGGGCGCTTCTCGCCAAACTGTGCGCAGGCCCCTGCGACGCATTTGGGGGTAAAGACGACAGGAGGGGTGATGGGGGTAGAGGGGTGGTGGGTGCGGTCTAGGAGCAGCAGGCGCGGGCGGGCGGCGCGCGCGAGGGCCGGCGCTCCACGGCGATGCGCGCCAGGTCCGCGTCGGCCTCGCGCCCCGCCGTCTTGTCCAGGATGGCCTCGGCCAGCTCGGAGAAGGCGCGGTCGATGTTGATGTTGGACTTGGCGGACGTCTCCATGAAGCGGATGCCGTGCTCGCGCGCGATCTGTGCACCACCGAGCACAATGTTAGGGTTCAATACAGTTAAATAATTTATTTCATCGATCATCTCTCATGGTGGGAGGTGAACCAAATAGGCATAAAAATATAAAAATATTTTTATTATACATATTAATAAGTATCACACAAATAAAAACAAAACGTTAATTATGCAATGAGAATTCTTTTAGAAATGACCAATTAAATAAACGGAATTTAAGTGACTATTTTGTACAATGATAGTAGGTACATTACATGGCCGTAGCTAGGGGGGGGGCATTGTGGGGCAATGCCCTACCTTGAAATCACAATGCCCTACCTTAAAAATACCAAAAAGTAAGATAAATTATAAAAATTAAATTGTTTGTTCATAGTCTGAGATAAAAAAAATTGTAGCGATAGGTATATGGGCTATATTGCAATCTATGGTACGGGGAATCCCTTTATAAAAAACGTGTGGCACTCGGGGACTGCCGCGGTAAAGCTATTGCATAGCATTTGTTGCTATTAACAGCGAGTACTAGGCGCACAGAAGTCTTAGAGGATGCGACATCAGTGATACTGTACATGCCATAGCATGTGCGGTCTTATTTACTCTTCGGTATTTAGCATAAGGCACAACAGGGATGTCTATATTACGATCATGCACATTAAGTTATTATTGCTATTTCTCTTGTCATGCCAATTAATATGCAGAAGAGCGACAATGATAGAATAAATCTATCACTGTCGCTCTGACAACTTGTCAGAGCATAGCACTAGGCATAACTCAGCAAACTTCACTCCGTCTATAACAGCTATGTTCATATCGTAGTCATTCTGACGCCAACGCTATTGTCGTAGTATGGTGGTAGGTACTTATAAATAAATAACCGACCAATTTCCGCTTGGTTTTAACGCACTTTTCAAACAAAATATATGGTCGGAGCACACTCGTATGATATAATATAATGTTGAAACTTCTAATTTTGCATGAAATCATAAAGGGAATAAAAAACTAAAATTAAAAAAGCATTTCAAACAATCAAGTTAACAAATGTTTATACAAAAATTATTATTTTATAACTATCACCACTGTAAAAGTTGAGGCTTTGTATACTGGCATTATGGAGGGTACTATGAAAACTTTTAAATGTTTGAACTCAGCAAACTTCACTCAGTCTACAACAGCTACGTTCATGGTTCGCTATTTGTATCACACTAGCACCATTGAGAAATGGCCATTATTGGAACATCTATTTTCTGTAAACAGCTGGACACTTTTTGAGCTTTCCCTTCATAATATGAGATGGCCCTCCTTCTATCTCAATGCACCATGGTCACGTGATATACAGATTTAAAATTACGACTTTTTATTTTAATGTTATAATATAATAAAACAATAATGTCCTTTTATGACTCAAAATCAGAATATTTTAAGTATATTTACTACATAAATTTTGATTTTTATCAAATTTCATAATTTACTTTTCAATGCCGAAAGTACTCTATTGTTATGGACTTCAAAAAAAGGAGGAGGTTCTCAATTCGACTGTATTTTTTATGTTTGTTATCTCAGAACTTTCGACTGGGTGAATTTTGATGATTCTTTTTTTAATCGAAAGCTAGTGCTTGTCATGTAGTCCCACTTAAATTATATAAGATCTGACAATGGCATCCATGAGAAAACCATAGAAGTCTTAAAGGGCTTCCAACATTTTTGTATGGAACCTGGCATACCTACAAGTCGCAATTTTGAAAAAACCTCGATTCGGCGGCCAGTGATGAAACATGTGTCAATCGATAGAGTAAATGATTACGATCAAAAAGTATTCAGTGATGAAATGTCGTAAGTGGTATACTTTCTGAGGTATTAGAGTTCAAACCCGTAGAAAAATAAAGTAAAAAACTTTGTTTCGGCGGATATTGATAAAATATGTGTCAATCGATAGACTAAGTGATTACGATCAAAAAGTAGTAAGTGATACAATGTCGTAAGTGATATACTTTCTGAGATACATATTTGATTTCAAAACCGTAGGAAAATAAAGTAAAAAAACTTCGATATACCTATCTTCAGCTTACGTAAGTATGACCACATTTCCCAGTTTGATTCCTAACTTAAATGGCTACCAATTCGACACAGGTGAAACTTTAGAATTCTCTCAACATTTTATGCTATTTTGAATAATATGTCTTCTCCTGTTTATTTAAAGGAAACCCATAGCACTGCTTATTTCGGGAATTCCTTTGCAATACTGTTCTGGAACTCCTTGCTTGTAGACATGAAAAAATCATAGACTACCAAAAGTTCCTTCAAGAATCACGTCCGGCAGCACTACCTGAAGCATTAGAATGTCCTCGCCCGTTGTCTTCAACCACATGTTATATACGTATTTATAAATATTTATGTACTTAATATATAATATAATATGTATACATGTAAATATGAATAAATATGTATTTATTTAGTTTTGTTAATGATATTGTGATATTTTATATGTATTATGTAAAGACAATTACAAATGTTTTATTTTTCTACGGGTTTGAACTCAAATATCTCAGAAAGTATATCACTTACGACATTTTATCACTGAATACTTTTTGATCGTAATCACTTAGTCTATCGATTGACACATGTTTTATCAATATCCGCCGAAACAAAGTTTTTTACTTCATTTTTCTACGGGTTTGAACTCAAATATCTCAGAAAGTATACCACTTACGACATTTCATCACTGAATACTTTTTGATCATAATCATTTATTCTATCGATTGACATATGTTTCATCACTGGCCGCCGAATCGAGGTTTTTTCAAAATGGCGGACTTGTAGGTATGCCAACTATAGTCAAAATTATCTAAGATGCCCATAATGATAGCTGCTATTTATTAATATGAACTAACCTTGTATGGGTGTATTTGAGCGAAATGGAATATTCATTTACTTGACATGAATAGTTGAATACTTACGGACAAAGGATTATGCCAAAATTTGTTAAAAATCCCTACTCATTTTCATTGGAGTTGATTATAAATCATAATATACGTTAAAATCTAGTAAAAATCCCATCACATCATAATTTATGCAAAATTTAATAAAAATATAATGACGTCGAAACAATCTTATATGAAGAAGCCTAAATCTAATCTGACGTAGGGTGATGTGACGGCTTGAAACCGTTTATAAAACCAATCATAATCGATACATTACTATAATCGAAATTTAAAAATGAAAATTGATTAATTTAATTACATTGTTAAAAATGATTTGCTTGCATTTTGATTTAAAATTAGGTACCCAATAATACGACGACGAATTGGATGCTAACAAAGGACATTTTCCATTATGTATGTGCGTGCCCATACATACTTCGCCATCGATGGATAGTAACTGCAGATAATATGTTATATGTAATTAAGTATTTAAGGTTGCGGTAAACATTATTTTTTCAACAAAATAATAATTATGTATACATGAATGTGTCTTACGAAATAAACAAGAATTTATTCACTGTAGTTTTTTCCTGACGCTCATATATAATATTATGTCAAAATATTATTATGAAACTGAGCGGGACTTTCATTCTATCATGATCTATCTTTCTTTCTTTTTCTTCTCTCTTTCTTGGCCGGCAACGCACCAGTGATGCTTTTCGTGTTGTTGATGTTCATGGGCGAATGGATAAAAGAATATTTTATTGAAGTCGTAAATAGGTACATATTGACGGTACGAGATAGCTCAATCAAGGTAATAGGTAGGTAACTAGGTACCTAAATATTACGGTTTTTAGTTTAAAATTTAATTATCGAATCGATTAGAAGGTCTTATAATTTTGAATCGATTTGTTGTAAAAATTGGTTTCTTTCGTGAACCGATTTTTTTGTACATCTCTAATGTCACTGTGATGGCAAACGACAAATTGGGCTTCTTAGTTCGTGGTGACTATAGGTTCATTGCCCTGTATTAAGTATGTGCGCGAGAAATGGACGAATAACTCAATATCACGCCACCCGATTTCGATGATTCTTTTTTTAATCGAAAGCAGTTGCTTGTCTTGTGATCCCACATAAATTTGAACGAGATCTGACAAGTAGTTTTTGAGTAACTTTGAAGTCGGTTATTTTTTGTTAGTAAAATTTAATAGTTCTTTGGTGCATGCTCATGTTCTGTCACAGAAATTATTTGTCTGCGAATAGCTATTGAACTTATACCGCTACTGACCAAGAGGTCAGTGATATACCTACATGGTGATTGATTTAGGAGCCCGTGCTTCGGAGCAGATCAATTATGATATTTTTTTTACTTCCGCCCTACCTGTAACCAATGCTGCCCTACCTCAAATTCGACTCTAGCTACGGCCCTGGTACATTAACTCATTATAAAATGATATCATCATAAATTAGGAAAATGTTATGAACAAAAATATCGCACGGTGAGGGAGACAGTGACTCACAAATAAATTGAAGTACGCACATGAAGAACATAATAAAATTGTGTATCCGATTTTCGTCCTTAACACAATGTTTCGGTTGTTATAACAAAATTATGCCACACAGTAGCCTCTGTTCTATTCTTTAATCGTTTTCGTATTAGCCAATAGCCAAAATGCCCTAAAATGATGATCAAATGATTCACTACTTGTGGCAATGATTTAGTAATTAGTAACATAATGTTAATATTAACCTCACACATACCACAAATAACCAAACCCATGTAACACATATTCATGTAGCTGTTGCCAGAGCACTATGTACTGGCCATGCACTTCTTCAGGGTAAACTACAAAAGTGCGGCACGAATTTTAAGGGTCGATGGCGTTAGAGGAGAGGAGGTGAAAGGGAGGAATTCTCTTATGAATATATCATCTTTTTGATGTGGCTATTATGTCTTAATAATGTATCTACTTCATAATAATGAGACTAGGTCATTGGCTTCGACCCATTAACGGCCCAATACTGAGTACGGGTCTCTCCTCTTGAGGAGGCCTAGAGCATACTCCACCATGCTGCTCCAGTGCGGATTGGTGGAGGGGTTTGTGGCCAACCCAATTGTCGGAAGTTTTCGTGCCGCCCAAGGGCCTCCGACATGGCTTAACGACTGTTATCTTACGATAACAACCGGGACCGACGGCTTTACGTGCCCTCCGAAGTACGGAAGCGCTCAAGAAATTTTTGCCACTAGCGGTCACCCTTCCAACTACCGACCGCGCCCGCTGTTGCTTAACTTTGTTGATCACATAGGATCGACGCAAGCCGCTGGGCTATGAGAGGTCATTATAGTGACAAAGATGTCGCCAGAGGTTTTCGGTTTCAAGAGGGTTCCCTTCGTGGGGTTTCTTTTTGGAACATTTGTATGCTTGAATTTTAACTTTCAAATATGCATTATGAAAAAAGTATTCATTTCGGCACCACAATATTGGCAAGAGGACACCTATTCATTCTAAGCATTGGTTACATTCCATTGTAAAGCCGGACCTACTTCAATGTGAAACAGTGACACAGTTACAAGTAATATACTCACGGCCTCCCCGCGCTCCTTGCTGACCACACGTTTCTCCTCCATGTCACACTTGTTGCCGAGGATCATTTTTTCCACGTCTTCATTTGCATGCTGCAATGTATTAATCATTATTTTAAAATATTTCTTTACACTGTGGGAAAATGGTAGGCTTGTCTTCTCCTAGCATTGTAAGGCTAGGTTCATATGAGCGTGCGGTACCGCGCGGAATGACTCACCCCGCGGTATGAGATCCAACCAAATAAGATTTATCGTCTACATTACCAGGCCGTATCGCGCGGAACGATCACCGCGCGGTCATGTGAACGTTTTATTTGGTTACACCGTGTTCTACGTGGGCGACGTTCGCGCGAAAATATCAAACCAACTGATCGCATTCGCGTCGAATCGCGCCGCGCCGCAGCGTACTCTACGTGCGTTTTGTGACAGGGACACTTCAATACATCTCGACTCGCATTCGCGTTGAGTCGCGCACGTAGGACAGCGCGTTAAATCTTGTATCGCGCGGTGACTCGTACCGCGCGCTCATATGAACCTAGCTTTAGACTGCATATTGATTTCAATATAACAACAACATAAACTAAAACCTCATCTCAGAAAACTATTAAATATATTGCCTCCCTACTTAATCTCTTAACAGTTACTGCTAAGAATTGCATCTCTATGTGAAATATTTGTGGACAGTGAGTAGCCAAATATCCATTGCCACAATAGCATCACTAGAACTGTCCATTGAGATATAATATAAACACATATCTTAAAAAATAACTAGTTTACTCACCTCATCTATATTTCTTAACCACTTGACGATATCATCAAATGTCTTTTCATTAGTTATATCGTACACCAGCATAATGCCCATGGCCCCCCGGTAGTAGGAAGTGGTGATGGTGTGGAAGCGCTCTTGGCCTGCCGTGTCCCATATTTGTAACTTTATTTTCTTACCCCTCAGTTCAACTGTTTTGATTTTGAAATCAATACCTAAAAACAAAACAATTACAAAAATAACTCAAGAAATTAATTCAATGTTGTATGGTCCTATCGAAAGTGGGTTATCTTTCTTGAAAGAGAATGTTATTAAAACAATATACGGGCGATGAAAATTACCAAACATTTTAACTTTTTATCACATAATCTTCCAAGATATAGTGCGTAAACTAAACAGTGTGTATGTCTGTGCGTGAACACTAAACGTGCATAAAAAAATTATCTTAATATTTTTTGCATGCATTGCATGATTGAAATAAACGACAGCTCGAATAGCAGAACACAAAAATCATAAAGATGGGTCATTTTCATACCGATAGTTGATATAAATGTAGTTGTGAAGTGGTTGTCTGAAAACCTAAACAATATGCACGTTTTTCCAACACCGGAGTCACCGATAAGGAGCAGTTTGAATAACAAATCGTATGTCTTCTTGGCCATTTTAGTATATTTTAAAATGCACAAATTTAATGCCAAAAATATTAGATACGATGAATGTCCTATGTACTAATTCTAAAATATGACAGCCATGACAGGTGAGGTGGTCCAGTCATTTCATTCGAGTCCACAGAGTACTTAATCACTACGTTTTTTCGAGTCTCTCCACAGATATCTAGAGCCTGTCGATCCTACACCATAGACTACTTTATTACATAAAATTCCCATAAAGTTTTATTTAAAAGTACCATTTCAGAGATAAACTCATTTTTAATGGTTTCTCGAAAAGTAGGGGATAGGCTTTAAATATATCTCAAAGAAGTTATGTATGGAATCCAGTTAATAGAGTAATATATCCATGGTCAGCATAGGCACAGAATCCGGTAGAGTATAATATAGTTAGTATTTTGTGCTGTCTGTGCGGTCTGTGCCGATCACAGACAATCGAATTATTTTTATTTTTATTCTTGTTTATTTATGTACTTTGCGATGTGAGGCTAAGCGCAGATTGAGACTTTTTGTCTCGGAGACTTTTTGTCACTGTCTCCACTGCGCCCACTTGAAAAGTCACTGACGGTGTTGCCAAGTCAGTGAACCAAGAAATGGCTAAAAACTTTTAAAAAGTGGCTAGAATGTCAAAATTTCTTACCCTTTAAAGTGGCAAAAAATTTTGTGCCCTCTTTTTGGATCAGGACTATCAGGAGTTAAAAAAACATCAATCAAACAGTTATCTTTTAATAAAATCAAACTTTGGAACATAAATTATTTGTATACGATTTTATTACGATTAAATCAAAAATCATTAATTTGACGTTGATGGTTCTGGTTCTGGGACTAGGAAAGAATAATTTTCTTGTTTACCGATTTGTATTAATACTTCCAGCGGTTTACATATTTACCGCCTAAAGGAGGGAAAGAAGGGTCTTAGGTATATGTTTAGTGTTACTTTTAGGGTTTTTGTGACTCTTCATATTTTTTATTTATTGATCAAAATAAAGATGTACGAGGCCCCGGAATAAACTAGCCAATCAAAGGAGACTGGGACTTTTGGCATTTAAATATAGGATTTCAGATTAATCTGCAATCTGGAATAGAGAAATCCAAAAACGAGTATTTGTGAATTTACCTTACAAAATATTATGTCGATGTTGTAATCGAAATTGATTTATTTGTAAGAATTTATAAGCCCAATTAATGAATAGAATGGCATTGAATGAAGATACCTACCAAATACCGCTGGAAGTATTAAGACTTTTAAACCAAATCGGTAAACAAGAAAAATATTCTTTCCTGGTCCCAGAACCAGAACCATCAACGTCAAATTAATGATTTTTGAATGAAACGTAATAAAATCGTATACAAATAATGTATGTTCCAAAGTTTGATTTTATTATAAGATAACTGTTTGATTGATGTTTTTTTTTAACTCCTGATCCAAAAAGAGGACACAAAATTTTTTGCCATTTTTAGCCACTTTAACAAAAAGTCTCCATGACAAAAAGTCTCAATCTGCGCTTAGCCTTATGCCGGTCACTCACATTCGCGCGAATACGCGAACCCACAAGTGTGGGACGACCTTCGCGAATGATTATGCGAAGTTTTCGAGGCATTCGGGGTTTTCCAAGCTGTGTCGGTTTTTTGTCGCACATCAAAGCGCGCGAACCTCGAACCTTCGTGTAGTCTCCCACACATTCGTGCGACCAGTTGCGCACACGACTAAAAAGGTGACGTATGTCTTAATTTTTCGTGATTCGTGGCGTCTAATCGTACTACAATTTATTTTCTGTATTGCAAATGGATTTGAATGACAACAACATAATAACAACAGCAAGATTGAACATTCGTGAACAAAGTGTAGGAGGAAGCGGAAATGGGCTTGTATACTCATATGCGAACCCATTTGCCTGACCGCCCTTCACATATGTGCAAACATTCGTAAAAATGTCAAACATTTGCGCGTATGTGAGTGACCGGGGTTAGTGTGCATTCATGGAGTATTGAGGTAGAAAGAGGGCCATTTCATATGAAGGGAAAGATGAAAAAGTGTCCTGCTGTTTACAGAAAATAGAGGTTCCAATAATGGCCATTTCTGTGTGCTTAGTGCGAGTTTTCCGTAACATAACGGGCTCGCTACGTAAATGCAAATTTGTATGGGATCGAAGCAGAGCCATCTAGCGGGAAATTGAAGAAAAAAAATGCGCGAGTGCGAGTTTCATGCGCTCACGTTTACGAAAGTGAAGTTCACAGTGAAGTTATCTGTCATTGGTTATTGTATTGTTTCTCAAACATTGCGCGAGTGCGAGTGGCTTTATTTGACAGTTCCAATACGTAGCTTGCGAAAACTATGGGACCACGTGACCGAAAAGTTTTCACGCGAAATTTACTAGTGAAATCATAAAAAGATGGTTTATTATTTTAATTAAACTATTTTTCTGTTTCTTGAAAATTATGGCTGGATATTTATAATTGCTCGGAGCATGTTTGCGGCCACTAAATCTTAAAGTGAATAAAATTATTGATAAGTAGTATTTGTATTGTTCATGCAAGAAAGAATTTCCGGTAATCCAATCACAGAGTACTTAAACATAAACACTAATCCAATGGCGAATGTCACCAAGTTTTTAAAAAGTTTAAGGAGATATTTTTAAAGAAGATAACTTTTAAACTACTTGCAAGGAACTCGATAAACCTAATATTATTGTGTCTTGACTTGGACTCTTGGAAATAAAGGGTACTTACATTACCTACACAATTAAGATTTAAATAAGTTTATTTAAAATTGTCTACAAGTATGAACTCAATGAATTATTTTATTATGCAACTTAATATTGCCAAAGGTGACAATATCGTTTGCATAGGAGCTCTCAAGGATCAAGGAAAATATTTATTTAATAATGACATATTTGATAAACCCATAAACTGAGTACCCAGCTGCGAGGCAAGCGGTAACTAGATACTAGAAATGCAATTAACATTCAATATATTATCTACTTGGGACTATATTATCATTATGACGTATCAGCACCTACACTTTTGAGATCCTAAATTAGTGTATCTATGTTCTTAATGTTTTAGATTTCTTGCCAAGCCAATATACCCAGTAAGAAGATTTATTGATAGTACTTCACTATAATTATGCCATGCCATTGTAATGTGCCAAAATGATATTAAGGGCCTGCTTTGTTTTAAAATAGATAGAGAATAATTTAATAAGGCATAATATATTAAAATGTTTAATTTAATATATTTATGTATTATATTTTACAATTATATATTTAGCCTTTGTTTTAAAAGATTTTAATATACTGCTGAACACAATAAAATTGTCATATAATATTTTTGTTAAAGGAAAGGTGTTGAAGAGCAATTATAAAGAATACAATAACAAAAGGGGAAGATTGAATTACAACTAAGACTATTGACATCCAGCTGAATACTGTTGTCCGGAGAAGAATTACAAAAATATTATATTAAAAATTATTTACCGTTCAACGTTTTATTTCCACTCTTTAAACCAATATTACATAATAATAATTATGCTGTAATGCCTTAATAATTTCATATTCAACATAATATGCCTCCTAAAATAAAATTATCAAGAAAACCACAATCTGTCTTTTAAAGTTTTATTTCTCCCATATTCTCCTTCAATTCCAATCTCAATAGAAAACCAATGAGTAAATCACAATGGTCACAGACTTCACATTTCATACACTGTAATATAAATTAATGATTATATTTGTAGTGGCCTTATTTTGACATATCTTCTCAATTCTCAAATCCATGTTGCTGTGTTTATACTTTTACTTTATATACGTATTTGTTTACTCGTTTACTCTTAAATAACAATGAGGAAAATGTTGCATTGCTGTTGTTTTGTTGGAAGTAGTAGTCTCCGCTAGTGCTGTTGAGACAAGTTTGATACTCTGCCATCTATCTTGATTTGTACCTTAAATATAAAGATATAAATAAATACTAGGAACATAACATTTCTTACTTTGTACACTTCCTCATATTGTAATATGTTAGGTATCATAAAAACTTTCATTTTTCAAAATAGACATGATTTGTCCATTAATTGTTGTTTGTAGTGAATAAGTATTTACAGCCAAAGATCACTGTGCCTAAACATATAAATCCTATTAAATAAATATTACACCAATCGTGAACTTGTTAATTATTGATCTGAGCTTGTTAAATAAATAATAAATTTCATTCACATAACCTCACCACACAAAAACTTTTCCTTATCAAATGTATCACTGTAGCTATGTTCCATTAATTAATATTGCCTGTTTTCTCGCTTAAAATGCCACAATATAATATGATTGAGAAGTAAGTACTGAAAAAAATAATATTTATTAAGAAACAAACAACCAAAATACTAATCTGTAACACGATAGCAAGTAAACTACAGTATAACACCACTATTTTAATTGTAGCTTGATACTATTGCTCCAACTAAATAAATGTATTATTTTCAATTTGGTTGGGTTCTTTCACGATGTTTAACGAGATTTAACGACGGTTTTGCTGCCAACATATTTTAATAGATACTTTCAATGAACAAACATGGATCGATACGAGTCACGTTTTGGAACTGGCACTCGCAACTTCTCGTTAGTCATGTATTGACGTTATCGAGGTAGGTGAACTTTTCGATGCAACTCGCACTAAGCACACAGTATAACACCACTATTTTAATTGTAGCTTGATACTATTGCTCCAACTAAATAAATGTATTATTTTCAATTTGGTTGGGTTGTTTCACGATGTTTAACGAGATTTAACGACGGTTTTGCTGCCAACATAATAATAGATATTTTCAATGAACAAACATGGATCGATACGAGTCACGTTTTGGAACTGGCACTCGCAACTTCTCGTTAGTCATGTATTGACGTTATCGAGGTAGGTGAACTTTTCGATGCAACTCGCACTAAGCACACTGAATGGCGCTATTATGTGACAAATAGCGATATGAACCATGAACATAGCTCTTGTAGACGGAGTGAAGTTTGCTGATTGTGAGTTCAAATACAGTAGAACCTCGTTAAGTCGAACCTCGATAAGTCGAAAACCTCCAAATCTCGAAAAAATGTTTTGTTCCCTTCCCTTCAAGCACCAAAACCTCTGTTACTCGAAATCTCAATCCTCTATAAGTCGAAATAATCAGTGAGTCCCTCCAAGCAATTTTGGTACATATTTTCCCTCCATAACTCGAAAAATTAAATTTTACGTCTGTATCTCGAACTTAATAATGTTTTATTTTACAACCTTTACAACTTGATTATTTGAGACTTATTACCTCTATAGTTTAAAGAAAAATAAGTTACCGACTTTAGAATTCGCCAACAGTGTAAGTACAGCATTGTTTTTTAGAAAGCAATTTAGGAGTATACAATGAATAGAATTACTACGAACTTATGACTCACGTTAACACGTGTTTGCTTGCCTGGTGTCAGATGTTTAATTGTATAATTTTTTATTTCATTTGAAGTTTAGCGAAGCAAGTCTTTTGTCTCAACCTCTGTATGTCGAATCAAAATCCGCTTAAGTCGAAATTCTCTATAAGTCGAAAACTCTATAACTCGAATTCTTTGGCCTCTCCCTTGATTTTCGACTTATAGAGGTTCTACTGTATTAAAAAAAAATATGGTACCCTCCTTAATGATAGTATACAAAACCTCAAATATTTACGTAGTCAAATGTAATATTAGACTCAGTATTTTAGTAAATATAACCATGCGATGTTGGGACCCAGGAGTGTCGTTATTAGAAAGACGGGTGATTATTAAGACTGACGTTTATTGACTAAAGAGTACATAGATGTGCTTATAAGCTAACTATATCTATATGTACGGGTGATGTGTGTGCGTACACTACACCTCCCCCCTTGAAGAAAAAAAAAAGAAGATAGCATATATTGTGTTTGCTTTTTTTTTTATAAGTTACTGATACATTATGTATTTTTAATTTTTTTAAACATATTTTTTGATGTAGGTATTTAGTCTAATTATGTTTCTTTTGTTATGATTCATTTTCTAATCATAGTAATATTATCCTATAACCTATTAAAATACAGCTTTGCTTATCTTTCTACTGCTGGCAACATTTCAATTATTCTTATTCATTTTCTTTTCACTCTTCGATTACATTCATTAAACTAATTTGTTATTTTTATTCATCTAATATAATAGAAAAAATATTTTCTAAGTTTATCTATATTATATATCTTATATTCTATTATATTATCTCTATTTCTTATTTCCTAAGTCAGCAAATAAATTTAGGTATTACACCCCTTATGAACTTCTGTCTTTTCCGTATTTAGATTTCAGATGTATCCATATTAAATTGTCATTTTCAGAAAACTGTTTTATTACATTATAAACATACATATCGCTAGCGCTACACGATATGACGTCATTTTAATGAAATAAAATCAGCATATAATCAGCATATGCTTAATTCTTGTTTACAAAACTTTTCAATTTCAAAGTGACCCTTAGGTACTAAATTATGTCACTTATTACGTCATATTATATACGTCATATTATATACGTATATGGGCCCAATACATTCTACATGTACATTTTATCTTGCATACTTATACTTTATCATATGTAGGTATGTATTACTAATATTTAGTATTATTATACTCATTTATTTAATTATTTGTACGGTACACTTTTTATATTTTATTATTTGGGCCGGTCCCTTATATTTTACATATTTATTTTTATAGGTACTTACTATGAGTATGAGTCGACTCTTATTATTATTACATATTGGCATCTTTGTGCCTTTTGTGGGTCGTGGCCACGCCCTTACATTATTTATTTGAGGTCATCTTTTAAGCCCTTTTGAGACTCCAACAGTTCTCACAGAGCAAGCTCGTTGACACCATGATCGAATGAAGGATCTGACACTCAATGTACCTTTACATAAACAGGGTCATAGTTTTAAGACATTTTGTCTCCAACAGTATTCATACCGGAGACTCGTCCGACCTATGATAAACTGAAGGATCTACTTATGTGCCCTATTTGTACCGTACTTGTGTACCATTTTGATGAGCTATTAGGTAGCTCATTATTACCTTAAACTCAGTTAAATGAGTTTTATTTCTTGTAATCCCATATCTTTCGCTTACTGTCACATTTCATTCCATTCATAGCACTCACATAATTCCACACCATTTGAATATTCCGAAATTCAATGTCTTGGCAACAATTGGGTGATCAGTCCAACTGATTGTCAACACTTGTATGTCGAATTATTCCCAACTCATTCATACTAAACTGGTCAAACCATTCTTTCTTTATAATGTATCTACCAAAAGCCAGTTATTCTATATCTTTTATCTGTACATTCTTATACCCATCACAATTTTGTAACTATTCATGTAGGTCCATAGAAGAAAGTACCTAATTGCATTCAACAGGATGACAAAAAGATTTTTCATACTTTCTCTTAACCTTACTTAAAAACCATATTCCTATACCTTACATTTTTCTTAACTTGTTATATTTTATTATCAGTATATCATACTGTTCATCTCATATAATCATTGTCCTTAAATATTATAGTACATTTTTCTTACAGTTCATTTTTCATCATTGTCAATTATCATGATTACTATTATAACTCCACTCGTATTTATTTTTATGAGTATGTTCCTAAGTTCATTTTAAATATTACAAAAAACTTATTATCTTCATTAGCATATTCATAAAAATCTGAAAATCTTGACAGTTTATACCTAATGTTCAATGATAAAACATCTAAATTGAGTTTACTATTTTCAAATACTTTCAAGTGGTTACAAAAGTTTCAAACATTATATTGTTTACAAAAGGTTGCCTAAAACGACGCATGAAGGCTCAATTTGTAAATGATACATTGTTATGATGACATTCTAACGCTAATAAGTTAGTACCTAGCTATTCTCTGTCGCTAAGTGCATCGTAACAATAGATAACTTTTAATAGACCTGTACAGTAATTTGACGACCGAGTTTGATAAATACCGGGTACTAATTAATACAGAGTTGTTATTACAATAAATTGAACCTTACTTATATAATAAAATTAAGGTAGTTACTAATGTCATTGTTGCATGGAAATTTATTCATCCATTATAATAAGTAATAACTCATTATTTTTGAATTCGTAAGAAAATAAAAGGTACTAAATCTCATTCGAGTTTTATGATCACTGCATACATACATATTTTCGAATAGGTAGTTGATACACTTTTTTTTATAGCTGAATGTATCAATGGAAATATGTATCACACTAATATTATATAGGCGAAAGTATGTGCGTTTGTGTGTTAACTGTTAGGATGTTTGTTACTCTTTCACGCTCAAACGGCTGAACGGATTTTCATGAAATTTTGCACCAGGATAGCTTACACCCGGAAATAACACATAGATAGGCTAATTTTTACCGCGGGAAAATATGTAATTCCCACACGAAAAACAAAAAAAAACCACAGGTGAAACCGCGGCGGGCCGCTAGTTAACATTATAAAATGCTGATAGTGTCAGCGTTTACATACGAATATTAGCACATACGACGATTATTTTGTGTCACACGAGTTGGATGTATGATTTCAACAGAATTTTCTTTTCCACTGTATCATCAGTTAAATGATATCTGAGATAGGTAGATATCATGCTCGTAAAAATACACTGTTTCAGTAACTTCTTTTATGATTGTATGACTGTTGTTATATATATAGAATAGAATATTTATTTATTCATTTTCACAAATTAGTACAAAATATGGCTCACAGATAATACACATACTATAAATGTTATAATAATTAAGTAAGAAGTATGTACTTAGTTATAATATCCAGTAATTTTGTTAATAAAATTAGTACTGTAATTAGATGACACCTGTAAATTCATATTTATAGGTGGGTATACTTTGTATCTTAATTGCTAGACTATATAGGTTGCGTATTATAATCATTACAGTAAATAAACTATATAATATCTTATAGTCTTCTTTAAAATAATGAAAGTTGTCGTGGCTAAAAATAGAATTGATAAAACTTACCATCAAATTCATGCATGTTACAATAAGTACAATGACAAATTCCATACGCTACATGACACCTACCGGCGCCGCGTCGCGTCGTCGGCGTCGTCGCGGTCATCGCTGTGTCGCTGCTAACACCTATTTTGGTTATGAGTTACATTCTTTTACAGAACTGTTTTTTAAAACCCATAAAGACCTGCAATTTTAATGTAGTTTTTTACATTTTGCAAAATAGAAGATTATTAAAATTGACTATTTAGATTTTTGAAAGCTACCAACTTATTATAATATAACCATTACCAATTAAGTTTTTATTTTTAATTTTAATTTTATTTTATTCTAGATTTTATTCTTTTCTTTTTTTTTACATATTTATGAACACGTCATTTTCAAAATTGTATTGTACTGAACACAGACCTAAAAAAAGAACAGACGTAACCTTGTCTAATCGAGAGTGAAGCTGACAGCTGACAGCTCGCTTACCATGTGTGCGTAATTTTGTAATTTTTGATTGGCCATGGTGTCAATGTCGTAGCCGTATGTTGTCAATGTGTGGGTGTGTGTACTTGTACGAATACAGAGTTGGTATTCCTATGGGTGCTTCACTGAATTTGTTCTTGGGATTATGTCCGTCTTTTTTTTAGGTCCGTGGTACTGAAACAATCATTATAACCCAATGATAGTATTATGCTTCCAGTTAATAACCAAAGATATTTCAAATCAAATATTCACAATCTTAAACATCAGTCTGATTAATTTAAATAAGTAAGTTAATTTCTATGACTTCTAATGCATAGATAGCATAGCCACGTTATTATATTTTTTGGATTTTAGCTTCTTTTTATCACCTAGCCCATTTTACTATATTTTTATTACAAATTATGTCATACGCGAAGACATTTTTTTTTTTTTTACCTTTAATCATCAATTAGAGGTATTGTTCTTCTTTAGTAAGAAAATACAAAATTTACCTAGTCACATCAAAAATCGTCATATCCAGTTTTTCTTAAAAATAGGTAATTCTTAAATTATACTTACTTACTAATGTGAAAAGAAAATGTTTTTTTTTTTTGTTAATTTTGGTAATATCTAACCCTTTGTTTTTATGTTGTTAATTCTGCATGGATTAATATTCGAAACTGGTTATCATAATTAAATATTTAATATCTAAACCCATTGCCAACAGTATAAAGAGCGCATGGATAATGTAAAACCTTTTTTTTTTTATGAGCTCAAAAGCAAAATCAAATATGTTCCCATTTTATCGAGGTTAAAATGATGGTAGGTAGGTTAAATTTAGGTTAATTTGTTAAAATTTTCATTTTTCTTTACATTATCCACGTCTCTGAAACCTAAATTACCTTAATTTTAGGGTATAGTGAGTCACTGGGAGTGATGGCGGCTCACATTCATCATGACTGCAGACCTCTTGATCTCTTCTTCCCGAGTTCCTGTCAAAATATCGAACCTAAGCTATTCTACTAATTTCTGCTTCCTCTAACTAGCTAAACCTACAAAATATCACTTGTTTGGCTGCTCCACTTCCGAGTCGAACAACTGCATATGCGCCCAGCAAATCTTCCATCATCACCCTTCTGGCTCGTTCATTCGCCCTGCGCCCTGCTTTACACTCCTTATTCCACGATAATATCCATCTGACTGCTGCTCCATTATATCTTTTCTCCTCTCTATTTTCCTACTGCTTCATCAGCTTGCGTCGATATGTATATTCGCCACCTTCTTAATTTTGCCGCATTTTCTTCTTTTTTTTTTTACAAAACTGTTGTTAATTATATTTTCTTCCAGCTTTTTGCTCAAATATTTTTCACATTTTTCTTGTATATTTTAGATCACTTTCTTACTTCCTGTCGCTTCTGCCGCCACTGACTCACCATAGTGAAATTATCCTATATTTTGGATTACATATTAGTATTATTTATTAACTTTTTTTAGACACTTTATTTTATAGTTTATATTTTAATAGTTCATATTTTAAGTTTTTTATTTATTAATTTTATTTATTGGTATAAGTCCTTTTCTTTTTAATTTTCACGGTTATTTTTTTTTTATTTTTTTTTATTCACATATTGTCCTCACTTATTTTACTTCGCGATGTGCAGCGCTGCCCATTTAAGGCAGCACTGGCAGGGTCGCCATGCGATGTTGGGACCCAGGAGTGTCGTTATTAGAAAGACGGGTGATTATTAAGACTGACGTTTATTGACTAAAGAGTACATAGATGTGCTTATAAGCTAACTATATCTATATGTACGGGTGATGTGTGTGCGTACACTACACCAAAATACTGCTGTGAGAAAGTGAGAAAACGTATTTTTTAATAGTGTGATTTTTTAAATTATTGACTACGTTATTGAACATGGCTGTTGTAGACGGAGTGAAGTTTGCTGAGTTAAGCCTAGTGCATTCGCAGCGTAACTCGTAATGAATGGCGCTAGTGCCTGAAAAATAGATATTCGGTACCCGTAATTTTACGCGTTTTTACGGACACTTTTCATTTAAGGAGATGGCCTTTAAATTCTCTATTTTCCATGTGTGCATTGAATAAAAGAAAAAGAAATTGTATGTCTGTGGTATTGGATTGTGGGGTCGGAGTCTATCTCTGTGGTCGGAGTCAGTGATTAAATACTCTGTGGTCTCGGACTCCAGTGTTGCCAATGCTACGGCAATTACCGTGTTCTACGGCTTTCAGGCCAAAAAATCACAAAATCTACGGTCTACGGCCCGAACCCTAGCGCCGTAGCAAATTCTACGGCTTTTCGCAAATTCTACGATCTTTTTGTTATTTATTATTTTTGCAGACATTTAACGAATGTTAAAACCCTTAAAACAGCGCCAAAAAGCTAATATGAAAAGTGTTCCATGTTTTGTGGACATCAAATTCACAAATTCACTGTCGACGACCTTTTTTTTTTAGTCCGAGCGTTGAACCGATGGTATATTATTGGCATAATTGTATAGCATAATATATTGGCAGCTGTGGACACGGCCCACAGTTGATCTTTTTCTATAGAAACACGGCTTTTTTATGTACTGTACACGGACTTCCAAAAATTTTCATTGGCAACACTGTCGGACTCGGAAGTCTGACGCTCCACAGAGTACTTTGTTAAGTTTGTTATATACTGTGTGCTTAGTGAGTGCGAGTGAAAGGACCAGAAAGGACGCTCTAGAAAACAAAAATCGGAAGATAGTAATCTTATTGATTTTCTCATTCGGCTCATTCCTATTTCCTGAACGTACTTAGAGTGGATGTTATTGTCCTGAATTCTTGTGCTTCGAATGAAAGCTTTGTCTCGATGAGAGGCGATTAAATATGTGAGAGAAAAGTGAGAATGTTTTAGTGACAGTAGTAAAGAAGCAACAAAATGCATCGGCGTGGCGGGAAACGCATCCGGATGGACGATCCTCCACCGGAGTACGTAAACCCTATGACGCCGGCCACTCCTATGACTGATTATGGCGGACAATCCGTGCATGAGCCTGAGACCCCAAGTTACTCTGGTTTCAACGTCGGGGCGGTAGCGAACTCGACGGTGACGGACGTGCCTCGAGAGGAACCGGACGAGCCCGCGGAGGAGGAGCCTCGGTCCCCGTCCCCGGCGCCTACTAAACGGATAACGCGGAGCAGAGGCCGCGGCGGTGACGGCGGCTATGTCGGACGCCTGGCGGAGTCCCCGCCGCCACCCCCGCTGCGGCGGCGGCGGGGCGGCGGGCGAGGCAGAGGTCGCGGCCGCGGTGCTGCGCCGCCGCCGGCGTACTCGCCCCCGCCGGTGCTACTTCCAGGGGATGACGAGAACAGTCTTTACAACATTCTTAGGTTTAACAAAACAGCAATAAATGTAAGCTACTTCATTACGTTTTTAAGCCAATAGTTTATGCTTATTTTCCATTTGTAGCTTTCAGCCATTTAGAATCTAATTCTTATTTGTGTTTATATAGCAAGTGGTGGACATGTGGATTGAAGAATACAAAACCAACAGGGAGAGCGCACTAGTACAGCTAATGCAGTTTTTCATCAACTCATCGGGATGTCGCGGTAAAGTCAGCCCGGACATGGCTCAGATGGACCATACACTTATTATCAAGAAAATGACACAAGAATTTGATGAGGTTTGTATTTCAATCAATATCCACACATGTGAAGCCACGGGCATCATCTAATATCTAATACATATTATGTATCCTAATCCATCATTCTACTTGTAGGTGCACTTTATTTTTATGCTGTTCAATAAATCTAAATAAATTAATTAAAAAGTTAGTTTTGAAACCACTCTACTGCAGGCGAGGCCATGGGCAAAACCTAGTTTATAGTAAAATGTTGCAGGAAAGTGGTGAATACCCTCTCATCATGACGGGACAGACATGGAAAAAGTTTCGTTCCAACTTCTGTGAGTTCATTCAAACCCTGGTGAAGATGTGCCAGTACTCCATCATCTACGACCAGTACCTCATGGACAACATCATATCATTGTTGACTGGTCTCTCCGATTCACAAGTCAGAGCTTTTAGACATACTGCTACTTTAGCAGGTGAGATTTTATATTACTGTAGGTATGTTTTTGATTAATAGTAAGTTATGAATTGGCTTCCACCATTAGAGCTCTCTCTAGGGACAGCTGTCTCGACTTGGTTAAGGAGGACAAGATTCCAGTCCATCGCATTACTCTATGGCATATTGGTGGAGAGTTGTTGCCCAATACCAAACATTGGAAGCTCTTAAGCTCCCGTAGCTCTTCAAAATAGCTCTATAAAGCTCCAGTTGTTTTCTTCATTTAGATATAAATTGAGTGTTGAAATAGTAGTGAAACGAGAAGCGTATTGTAAGATGCGAGTGGTTGGTTGTGGCAGTGATGAAGCTGATGACGGCGCTGGTGGACGTGGCGCTGCTGACGAGCGTGAACTGCGACAACTGTCTGCGGCAGTACGAGGCGGAGCGGCTGAAGGCGCGCGACAAGCGGGCCAGCGAGCGGCTCGAGGTGCTGGTGGCCAAGCGCCAGGAGCTCGAGGAGAACATGGAGGAGATCAAGAACATGCTCTCCTACATGTTCAAGTCCGTCTTCGTGCACCGATACAGGTCAGTACTGCTACAGGATGTGGCTGTACCCGACAAATGAGAAAACGAGCTACCTTATGGTGTACAGTCATTGTAAAACTCAAATATCAAATGTTATTTATGCCATTGCTTCAACAAAGCCCTACCGTGAGTGGATCCAGGAGATTTTTTTTATTGTTATGGAAATAGCTGGCAAACGAGCTGACGATCCACCTGATGGTAAGTGGCTATCGTCGTTCATGAACATCAGCTCCACGAAAGGCATCACTGATGCGTTGCTAGTCATGAAAGAGAAAAGAAAAAGAAAGAAAGCTGGTTCTCAAGTCCTCAGCGGCAACACGACGAGAATAGCAACAAGAAGTTACAGAAGTGTTATTTGCTACTCATGGTTATATATTACACTAACTATGTAAATAGATGTAGAAATGTGACGTATAAAACTCATGTACAAGCAGTCTTGTTATAACCATTTGACGGCAGTAAGGCCAGACATCCGCGTTGCGGTGACGAGCAACGTGGAAGAAAAAAGAAAGTATTAGCCTTCAAGCGTCCAGTGCCGAGCGAGTGGGTACTAGCGAGTCACCAGCCGCTACTAACTATTATCGTGTCAGGTTAAATGAATATCCAGTCTTCCAAATATAAGTACTTTAATCTGTTAAATGTATACAGTCAGTTTTAACTCGTGAGAATCGCGGCGGCGGCGGTACTTTTGAGTTCGAACGTGAATCCACGTTCCCGGTAATCGACGAGTTTAATCACGTTAGACCTAACGTTAAAGTGCACAATGGCCGCCGGTTCTGTTCTCTCAATCAATCTGTCAAAAGTAATGCATATTCAATAGAGGGTAGGTGCTTGCAAATATTTTTATAATGTGGGTAAAAGTACCTTCATTTAAATTGCCTATATATTTTTTTTATAAGTAGTTATCGCTAACATAACGTTGTTCCATGCGCCAGGGACACGCTGCCGGACATCCGCGCCATCACCATGGCCGAGATCGGCATCTGGATGGAGAAGTTCCCCGCGCACTTCCTGGACGACCTCTATCTCAAGTACATCGGCTGGACGCTGCACGACAAGGTGAGCTGTAGTTAGTCTTGTTGTACCATTCACAACCCATTACTGACTCACTGGGCTACAGGACTCAGTCCACCGGGGTGGCACAGTGCGGATTGGCACACTTCACACTTTTAGAACATTATTGAGAACTTATTTTTTATTTAAATAGCCAGTAAACCTGATGCTTTGCCGGCCAAGAAAGAGAGAAGAAAAAGAAAAAGAACTCTCAGGGGTGCAGATTTCCTCATAATGTTTTTATTCATAGAGCAAGTGAAAATTTCATAAAATTAGAGGTTGGCTCAGGCCCCGCTAGGCTATCTGTAACCGAATGTCGTGCCGGGTGGGCAGGTGGGCGAGGTGCGGCTGCGCTGCCTGCAGGCGCTGCAGCCGCTGTACGAGTGCGAGGAGCTGAAGGGCAAGCTGGAGCTGTTCACGTCCAAGTTCAAGGACCGCATCGTGTCCATGGCGCTGGACAAGGAGACCGACGTGGCCGTGCACGCCGTCAAGCTCGTCATCGCCATACTCAAGTCAGTACCTCACTACCTCACTACCTCACTACCTCACTACCTTACTACCTCAATACCTCAATACCTGCATTGTTATACTTCATGCAATTTGCCCATAAAAATGTTACAAATAAACACAAATAAAATATAGCCTATGTCACTCAGGAATTTGCTTTCTACTGGTGAAAGAATTTTTGAAATCAGTCCAGTAGTTTTTCAGTTTATCCATTACAAAAAAAAAAAACTAGAAATTTAACATTCCTCTTTATAATATTATGTATTAAGTATAGATTGCCACAATTTCCTTTCAATATAAATTTGTAAGATTTATGAATAAGACCCATAACATAAATTTGTTTTTATTTTTAAAACAACAAACGTGTGATGCAGCTCAGACGTTTCGCTTCTTTATAGTTGGTTGATAATGTTTGGTTTACACATATTAAGTAGTTAAGTAGATTACAAATTTTTTTTGTACGCGTCCAAACGTGATAATTTAATAAAGCTCTTTAGTTTATACAGCTGTTCACTACCTACTTTACTTTACTTATGCATTTTACTAAATTTTAACAAAAAAGTGCCTCAGGTCCAAACATGTAAAGTGATAAGCCATACAAAAGTGCCTCAGGTCCAAACATGTAAAGTGATAAGCCATAAAAAAGTGCCTCGGGTCCAAACATGTAAAGTGATAAGCCGCCCCCATCCACCTACTTAACAGAAAAATAGAAAAATTTCTAAATTACTTGTTTATTTGCATACTAAATTTTAACTACTGAATTGTCCGTTTACACATATTAATCTACTTAAAATTTAGTTATCTACTTATCTACCTAATATGTGTAAACCGAATATAAGAGCACAGTTGAGAGTAAAGTTTGTTAATTTGTAGGCTAGCTAATGTGCACTTGGCAATGCAGTCCAATAGGCACCTGGCACCTGGCACCTGGCACCTGAGTTGGATAACTTGTCGGCTCACAGGGTTATGGTGCAGGTGAATGTTTGTGATGTACTGTTGTATGTCAGGATGCACCCGGACGTGCTGACGGACAAGGACTGCGAGATGGTGTACGAGCTGGTGTACTCGTCGTGGCGCGCCGTGGCGGCGGCGGCGGGCGAGTTCCTCAACGTGCGGCTGTTCCGCGCGGACCCCGGCGCGGCGGCGGAGCGCCCGCGCTCGCGCCGCGGCAAGCTGCGCCCGCCCAACGCGCCGCTCGTCAGGGACCTCGTGCAGTTCTTCATCGAGTCTGAGGTAACGACCGTCGCCCTCACCACCCTCACCGCCCTCATGTGGCTGTCGTACTTGCGTCCTATGTAACGCGTTCAGAATAACATTACGCAGGTTTCGCCAGTAGTTAGCGAAATAAAAGAGGCGCGGCTGTGTTAATACCATTATACGTTAAGCGATAGGCAAGCGATAAGTTAGTGGCGGTTCGGTTTGAGACAGTAAATAATTTGCTGTTTAACGCGCTTAAGGCGCATTCAGGTACAGCCGTTAACAGCAGGTAGAACAAAATTAACTCACTTTTCAAAGCAGATGATAAATCATACGCTATTAATTTGTAGACTGGGTTCTGTAATACTCTTATACGAATGTCGTTGTGTAGCTGCACGAGCACGGCGCGTACCTGGTGGACTCGCTGATCGAGTCCAACCCCATGATGAAGGATTGGGAGTGCATGACGGACCTGCTGCTGGAGGAGGCCGGGCCCGGCGAGGAGGCGCTCGACAACCGACAGGTCACCCTCACACACATTAACACATAGCTTTTATTACCATTTTAATAAAAAAAAACATTTGTGAAATCAAATTAACTAAAACTTTTAAAGACGTTGATATTATTTTCTTTTAATTTAAAAGGGATATCGTAATCAATTTTGTCTATAAAGATTAATGTAAAGGTTAATTTCACGCCAGTATAATCAAAATTTTACAAAAATATCCATCTCAAAAGAAATAGTCTTTGAAAAGCTACGACTAAAATTATCAGTGAACACATCAAAATCGTATTTATCTGTATATGTTAGAGATTCGAACAGATCAAAGTATGTTTGCTGATGTTGGCTGTCGTGGCAATATGAGACTATAATATTCAGTCAGCCATAAATAGCTTAGTGATTGTGCCATTAGGTTATTGGAAACGAGTGCGTTTAAGAAAGAGCAGCATTGTTCCGCAGGAGTCGTCCCTGATCGAGCTGATGGTGTGCTGCGTGCGGCAGGCCAGCACGGGCGAGCCGCCGGTGGGGCGCGGCGCCTCGCGCAAGCACCACCACATGCTGTCCAAGGAGCAGGCCAAGGTACCTATGTTACACATGTAACCACACCAAAATAAATGTACAATGCAAATTCCAGTCTAATAAGCTTATTAGCCTTGGAAGGTAAGTTAACAAATTTAGAAGCCTATTCACTCTTGCATTGGATACATCTACATTAACTGTAGATTATTGAAGAGGTTGATAACCGATCCAAATTCGAGCACAAGCGATTAAAGTTACAACTATTCATCATTTGGTTGTTGTTGAATTTGGTCATCCACCCAAGTGACGAAAGCTTAATTGCGGTTTTCAATAATCTATTATCTAATGTATCAGTACAATAATGTGTGTGTGTGTGTGTGACAGGTGGTGAGCGACGACCGCGCGCGCATGACGGCGCACTTCATGGTGACGCTGCCCGCGCTGCTGGACAAGTTCGGCGCCGACCCCGAGAAGCTGACCAACCTGATCAGCATCCCGCAGTACTTCGACCTGGACCTGTACACCACGCAGCGGCAGGAGGCCAACCTCACGCTGCTGCTGAACAAGCTGCGCGACATCGTGGGCGTGCAGACGGAGGCCGAGGTGCTGGAGACGTGCGCGCGCACGCTGGACGCGCTGTGCTCGCAGCAGGGCCCGGTGTACACGCGCTGCAACGTGGCGCGCGCCACCGTCACCGACATGTGCGTCAACCGGTACAAGGAGGCCATGGACGAGTTCCGCAGCCTGCTGGAGGGCGGCGAGACGCCCGACGCCGACGAGGTGTTCAACGTCACCAACTCGCTGCGCAAGATCTCCATCATGTACATGTGCCACAACATGAACGACACCAACATCTGGGACTCCATGTTCGACGATCTGCCCAAGTGCCTCAAGCAGAACGAGACGCAGATGCCCGAGCAGGTACCCGCTCCTTCCCTCCTCCCAACCAGCACGTACCAGGAGATACATTGTTAAAAGTGTAGATCTCCAGGGCGACCTTCTTAAAAGCAGACTGAGCCCAGCCATACTAAAATAAAATCGCCAAAAGACATAAAAAACTAAAACAAATAGTTGAATCCTTTTCTCGTAGCTTATTCTGTTATTCTCAATTCTAATCTACGTTTTTGACTCAAGTGCCTCCTTATGTTGTGGCATCCAGTGGACATACGATATGATAGTGTGTGGTGTGTGTGTGTGTGTGCAGGCGCTGGTGTACGTGGTGCGCGCGCTGTTCTACTCGCTGGTGTGGTCGCTGCACGAGCTGGAGGAGCGCGGCGTGACGGAGGCGGGCGTGGCGGCGCTGCGCGAGCGGCTGCACGCGTACTGCGCGCACTGCCGCGACATCGTGGCGCACGGCCGCGCGCCCGCGCTGCGCGAGGAGGCCTACACCAGCCTCTGCGACCTGCTCATCTTCTTCGCGGAGCACCTGGCCACGCTGCACCACCCCGCCGCGCCCGCCGTGCGCCAGCTGGTGCTCGAGCCCGACCCCGAGCTCTGCGACCTGCTCAACGACTTCATCCAGGAGTTCGTCTTCGTGCAGCAGAACTACGGTAACTACCACACTCTAGCCTGCCCACTAGCGTAACGAGCCCCAACTCTCACTTCACACATGCTAGGGCGGTATTATGGGCGAGCGCGCACTAGAGACTTTAGTTGGATACACCTACCAGGCATCAGTGTATCACACCTTGTCACTATTTTAGATTAATTATTGTTTCTCAGAAACTCCTAGCTGGACATGCAAATGTCAACCCACGAATCAGTTTAGTGCTCACCGCACCGTGATACTAAACTGTTGGCCAGTAGGTTAATGGAGAAGTTTACTATTTTTTATTCAACTGATTATAATATAAAAATTAAGACAAAAAGAAACATAAATTAAAAAAAATACCAATATAATTTTATAAATGGAAAGTTATAGCACTTTGAAGTTGCCCTTTTTAAGTATCTGCGCATTACCGCGATCGAGCTGCTGCCCAATTAAAAGCCTCTAGTGCACGTTCCCTCTAAATATGTATTTTATCTGGCGCCTATTTGTCCTTACTTTTTAAGTTTTTTTGAATAAGTATTGTTTAAATTATAAATTTATTGGACAAGTGGGCATTGATTGGGTTTTTGAGTATTTGATGGACCCATGTTACAGGATACAGTTTTGTATATAAATTCCACCAGAAATATTACATTTGTTTTTGTTTTATAATTTGTGAAAGGGATCCCGGGCTGCTCAACCTCCAAAATGTAATTTGTAAAATGTCAATATTGTATTATAAAACAGTCAACCGACCGAGGTCTCCCTTGGCAGAGATGGGTTTATGGGTTTTGGTATTTTCTAAATTGGGAATATGTTTTTGTACTGGACGCGTGTATGTAGCTCGGGGGTGGGGTGTGTGTTGCGTATCGTACGGTCGCCGCCCCCACCTCGCCTCGGTCGATCCCTCGCTTGGTGAACGGGGACGATGAGAAAAAATATGCATTATTTCGACGAACCCGAACGAGCGAAACTAACCGACCGTCCGACTGTCCCTCGCGATAGTACCGGCGCGTAACTGTGCGGTGTGTTTGGTTGCATGTCACGCCCGGTGCGTGCGGCCCGTCGCGTGGTGCGCCCGACGCCGGTAAGCCAGTTGCTCTCGCTCGCACTAGTCGACACGCCGGCGTATTTTACCTTAGTAATGGCGCGGCCCACCCACCCGGCCGGCGCGGTGCGAGCGCGGGGCGGCCGGCCGGCGTCGGTGGCGCCGCCGCGACGATAATGCATATTTTTGTCTCAGCCGCACGTCCCGTGCATCCCGCGTGCGAAGTCACCTCACCTAACATTACTAAGGGAAAATTGTCGCGCCCGCTTCACCGATCCGAAACCGACGGCGACCCCGCCCGCCCGCCGCGCCCCGCGCCCCGCGCCCCCTCCCCCCTCGCGACTCGTCGCTGGCGGTCTCGGATCGCAGTTTTATTTATTAACACACTTCAGAGGTTTTGCGATTTTGGAGCATGTTTTGTGCAGTGAACTTGTATTATTTTTTGTTTGTTGCGTTCGTTAACATGGCGATGAGGTTGGTTGGTCGCTTGAGGTGGGCCAGACGCGGCGGCTTTACTAAGCTTCACCTCCGTTCGCTCCGAACGCGCTACTCACTCGGCGATCCTTCCGCTACTAACCTGCGTCACGGCGTACAACAACATTCGATCGTGCTTCTTATTTTTGTGACTCGTAGATTTTTATTTAGCGTGATGCATGGTCGATGGTAAGCGAGGTGCGGCGGGCCGTGACGCGTGCTGCGTGTTTCAGACGGTCAAGACGAGAGACGCATCGAGGAGCTGCACAAGCGGCGCAACTTCCTGGCGGCCTACTGCAAGCTCATCGTGTACAACGTGACGCCCATCCGCCGCGCGGCCGACGTCTTCAAACATTATATTAAGGTACGCTGCGGTTTAACCCCACTTGCCGCTCCTCACTATAATCCCACTAAATTCACAAAAAAATATTATAAAAAATATTATATAAAATATTATCACCAAGCTTTACTTTTAACCCAGCTCTTCAAGTCTAGTAATGTCGTTACGCTGGACAGTCCCTCGATATCCTATGGTCCTTCTAGCCGGATTTGACTTTAGATCGGAAAATTGTCGGTTGCAGTGCTACAACGACTACGGCGACATAATCAAGGCGACGCTGAGCAAGGCGCGCGAGATCAACAAGCTGAACTGCGCGCTCACCATGCAGCTGGCCATGCAGGCGCTGTTCTCGGAGCTGCTGGCGCGCCAGGAGGCGCCCGAGCTGCAGGAGCTGAAGGAGCTGGCCAAGCGGTTCTCGGTCATGTTCGGGCTGGACGCGGTGAAGAACCGCGAGGCGCTGACGGCGCTGCACCGCGCGGGCGTGGCGTTCGCGGCGCTGGACTACTCGCCGCACACGCCCGCGCCGCCGCGCAACCTGCCCTTCCTCGAGCCGCTCGCCGAGTTCTCCAACAAGCTGCTGCGCCAGGACAAGCGGCACGTGCTCAAGGTACCTACCACGGTACACTTACACGACACCCAGGACACTCACGACACCCATGGCAGACGGAATCTCAGTGTGGGGCGATGAGTGTAAGATTCATACATTGTATTTCATACATTCACCAAGCTGTATGCTGATGTTTATTGTACTAGATTTATTACCATTATATTATTATGTTATAGATATATACCATTTGACTTAATTGATGTCAGACAAATGGTGAATCGTAAACTACGCCAATGTACGTAACTATTGCTGGTGCAAGTATGAAGCGTTAAAACTATATGTAATGCTGTGTCCTCGGTGTACCCGCTCCAGTTCCTGGAGTCGAAGTTCCAGCCGTCGCTGCAGTGGGGCGAGGAGTGGGCGCCGCTGACGGCCTACCGCGCGTCGCTGCTGACGGACGCGCCCGACGACCGGCCGCCGCCCGCGCGCCGCTACGCGCGCCGCAACCGTCAGTACCGCGCAGCACCTTTACTTTTACCTTTACCCACTCAGTCGGAACAAAAACGTTATTTTAAACCTATTTACATTATTGTTTCTCATGATTATGCTCAGCTCCTGTTTTCTCATATTGAGAAAACCAAATTGCTTGTTCAACTCAGAAAACAATTATAATATAGTAAAAAAAATAAAGATGGTAGCAGAATTATTTTAATATAGAATACGGTCCAGTTCGCATTTTCACACTTTCTACGTTAACTATTGTGGTAGTAACGAGTGTATTCCATTAGAGATTAGAAAAATTTGTTTGTGAAAAAACCAGTAGATAAATATCCGAGATGGCGTATGTATCCGTATAGTGACGCAAGTGTGTGGTCCACAGGCGGGCAGGCCGAGGACGAGGAGGGCGACGACAACGCCGACTCCGACCAGGAGCCGCCCGGGTAAGGGCCCGACACACCACCTCACACACACACACCGCACACACCGCACACACCGCACACACCGGACCCAGGACCACACCGCAATATTATTTCAAAACAGAAAGATCCTCTGAGTATCGTAGAATTGTTTGTGTATGATTCGACAAGTTGTGATTGTAATACCTACCCTACAGATATACACGTACTGGAAGTATTTAAGGTTAATGTATTGATGTTGTTATTAGTTGTAGTTTTCATGCAGTGTGTATGAAATGTATTGTTAATAAAACATTCGGTCCCCTCATACATGAGCGGGGACGGGTGGCCCGATGTAATTCAGAAGTAATATCTGTCACGTGTCGTTTTCTATTTTTCTATTTACAGTCAATATCAGCAGTAATTCGAAATATTGTAATGGAAGTGCCTTTAACAATTATTACAACGATAAGTAGTATCGGCTGCAGCCGCGGGACAACACGACGCATGATTTGTTTGTCACCGTGTATGTCAGTGTGTGGCGGCCGGCACAGCGGCGGGCTGCTGGCTGGCCGGCCGACGGTAGGAGCGAGGTAGATTCTTAAAGACGTGGTTAATCATGGACGAGACTTTGTTATTGTATTAAGTAATGCGCAAATGTAGGGGGCGCGCGCGTGCAGTGTGTACTCAGCCCTAGACATGGACGTTTGCCTCATTCGGTATCATTTTGACGCCTGTAATTTGAGCTGGCTTTTTTACTTCCACTTTTTTTGGCGCGTGTATTTTTGAATTTTGGAAAAATAGAAGCTACAAGTGACTACTATTTTTTATATAATCAGTAGCATGAAAAATGCACGCATCAAAAAGAAGTAGCGGGTACACTTACCACATGATGGTGAGGGGTCACCAAAGGCGTGGTGCCGACGTGGAAGCGATGCTGACCGACAAAAAACGAGGGGCCCGCGCCTGAGGGCCTCTCGAAATGATGACAGGTGCCAATTATTTATTGAACATTCTGTGGCCGCACGCGCGCGCCCCTCCTGTTAACATGTTGTATTTCAAACATTTGTACGTACAATTTAAGGATATATTTTTATAATAAACGATATTAATTATTATGAGAGGTGTTTTATGTTCTTCCTCGTTCCCAGCTGTCGCTAACTAATGCAGTAGATGTGTACACTGTTACGTCATTCTCTGTAATTTAACTCTGTGATTCGTCAATCCCGATGGAATTAAAAGAATTACGTAAATCGGTTTAAGCGCTAATGATTAATTTTTCAAATAACAAATTTGAAATCTCCTGTACTAATAGTTTCGACAACAACTTATTTTCACTATTCTATTAGTAAAATCAAAAAGAAAGCACAGCACAGTATGGGTACCGTAGGACACACCGTATACAACACAAAGGCAAAACATATTTCCTTTGTACCCAATACGGAACAATGTCACATATGCGGCTTTAGCACGTCCTCATTATAAATGTTCTTTATATAGAGTTGTAGACTGTCAGCTTTTTAATTTATGAAGGGTTGGTCTGCGCGTCTTCTAATTAGAGTATGGAAGTGTCAGAACTACTCGGAACTTACCTTTTTATTATACTAGTGCTTCGCAATTCGCTCGCCCTTCACGGGATACAAGGTGCCCCGTATCATTCTCCATATCGTGGTCTATGTGCTAAGCGTCTTTAGTATCCGGCAGTAGTTTTGCGTGAAGCGGACAAACACCGTCCATCGTCACAAACTTTCACATCCTACTACCTTTAATATTATAAATGTTATAACTACTGAAATTTTCATGGAACTTTGCACACAGGTAGAAACTCCATGATCTGGATTAACATATTCCGGAAAATGCAGACTATGCCGCGGGCACAGCACTAGTTTATAATATTAGTGGGGTATGATTATACAGAGTACAATAATTTTAAATAATTGAAATTATTTTACACCTTTAACTGAGGAGACGCTGCAGCGCTGGTGCACGTGCTTTCTTATTTTTGTTTTCATTGTGTTTGAGAGTACGAAATTTCAAGGCACAAGATGCGTTTTTTCATCCACCCCATACTAATTTTCAACCTCATTGAATTTTTTCAAAATTCTTTCTTGTTGCTCGTCTCGGCCATAAAAGGAACATCCAGTTCTTTCGTAGCTCTGGCGCTAGGTTTCGTAGTTTCGGCACTACGTAGTCATAGACGAATCAGTCACGCGAATAATGCTTTTCTCTTTATGGTATACTACTAGCCAAGTAGTAGTAAGTAGTAGTGATAGTGATAGATTACGAGAACGAAAATAACTGTCACCCAAAAACTGGAAGTGTACGGGAGCGGGCGAAGATACCTAGTAATGTTTTATAGGGACAGACTGCCTCTGCGAAGGTTGCTGGTAATGTATGTGTTTAGCCCCAGTACAGCAGCTGCGGCGTGCGGCGTGCGGCGTGCGGCTGCGGCTGCGGCGCGCGGCTCCGGCACGGTATTGTACTGTCGGTGGTGGGTGTTGCGTCGTACGTAGTAAGTGTTGTCGTAGTGTAGTGACGTAGTGGTAGCTTAGGTAGATGTTTTATACTGGTGGCCCTGTGAGGTGCGCGCCTGCGACCTGCCGCTGAGCTCGTCGCACCGCCGCGGCGCCGACCGGACGATCGGTAAATACGGTACCTGCGATTTTGTTGTGCAGGTGCCGTATTGACGCGTTTTGTCCTGCAATAAATAAACAATTACTTCATTTATGATACCTCAATCTATGTGTATGGAAACCGTTAGTTGTACCGTAGAGTCCGTAGCTCTGTAGGATGTAGTGTAGTACTAGGCTGTAGCATTCGTTTACTTACATGTGAAACACTGATACGATATCATGTACTGACTGTTTACTTCTTTTGAAGTCTCGCAGCCGGCCGGCCGCCCGCCAGTAGCTGATCTTGTAAGTACCACATATACATATCATATATTGCACTACTTAGTTAACAATAAATTTAATGTTACTTGCTTGTTTTACCACTCACAATCAGATAGTGATCATTGAAACATTGGACAAAGCTTCTACTTGCTTCTTTCTTTGTCAACGTGTGTGTCTGCACCGCAGGCGGGTAGCGCGGGCAGCGGGGGCGCGGCGGGCGCGGCTGCGGGTGTCGCGGCGCACCGAGCGGCTGCCCGCGCGGCGCACGCTCCCCCCCTCCGACCCGCCGTCCCCCGCCTCGTCCAGTGAAAGCGCCAGGAGCCGCGGGTCGCGGCGCCGGAGGTCCAGCTCCGACATTTCCGAGCCGTCGCCGGCGAGCAAGCGGGCGCGCGCGGGCTCCGCGGACGGGCGGCGGCGCTCCTCGCGGCTCCGGCTCGCCGTCGCGTACGTAACGTTTCCTTTATAAAAGTTGCCGTGGTGCACCTCCGCTACGTGACTAACCACTGGCTGGCTGACTTCAACCCACGAATGGCTCACTTCTGGGGAAGGGTCTCTCCTCTTGAGGAGTCTTCCAGCATACTCCACCACGCTCCAGTGCGAGACATAGGGCCGTCTTCCTGCTGCCAGCGGTCGGGTATCCGGCCACTACACCAAATCACACGCAAAACTAGAGAATACCGTGTTGGTTGAACATTTCTCATCACTAGGGAACGAGGTGCTATAGTGAGGCGGATACATTACAGATCGTAATGCTCTAACAATATTAATGATCTTATATTTATCAGGTCGCCGCTGGGTGGTGCGGGTGGTGCGGGTGGTGCGGGGGGCGTGGGCGGGGCGAGGGGCGCGCGCGCGGTGCGGGCTGACGTGCACCGTCAGGACAGCCGGTATCTACTTCAGTTCTCTTCACCATTCATATAAAATATAAGCATTGTAAGCTGTATACGATGAAAAAATGCAAAGATTTGCTCACAAAACATTATTTACCTTGAGTAATAATAATTATATTATTTATTATCAAGACACATCGTGTAAATTTTTTTGAGATATTTACCAAATAAGTTGAATGTTTAGTTTATCTGTAGTGCATATGTGAAAATGTAGATGTCACTGGCATCGCTGGAGTGAGATTTATCGGTCTATGAAACAAGGCGCCTCCTATTCGACAACAGATGGCGTTACATGTTGTCAAAAACAGCAAGATCCGCACTAGTAACGCACGTTCATTTGAACCTAGCCTTATATCACAAAAGTTGTTCCTGTTGAATGTAGGCGCATATCTCCATTAAGTACTCTGTGCACTGCAGTAGGTGTTTGCGGTAGACCGCCACCGGCGGCAGACGTTCCTTGTCTACAGTGGCTGATAGTGGGTCATGACGGTTGTACCCGAGTTGGCAGTAGCTAAATGTCTGTCTGTCTTGAACAACAGTTTGTTGGCGGATACAATATTGAGCTGCACGCGCCTTATTCTTATTAGCTCGATACATCCACGCCGATAAGATACAGAGATTTTAGGCAGTACATAACACATAGTAGGTGTACTAAATGTCAGTACAGCTGATACTGAATACAATTTGTTCTCTTTCAGAAGCAGCGGCAGTCCGGCCGCTCTCGCCTAGTGCTTCGATAACGTAATAAAAGTTTGAAAACTTTTAAATACCTAGTGAACGGCGCGCGGCGGGCGGCGGGCGCCTGCCACCTCGTTGTCGGTCAACTTGAAGACCTCGTGCAGCGTGTCGAAACAATTTTATTATTACATTATTATCGTTAACATAAAAATAATGTCATGTTAGTATTTTGCAGTTGATTTACGAATGTATGTTGATTTTGGTTAGTTGATTTATTTTTTAAATAAAAATGAATGAATTCGATTTGTGTTTTTTTCTACCTACATTTCACAGGCATCTGTGAATAAATTAAATCAAATCAAACTCTTATTCATAATACGTATCGCTTATGGTGTAAATGGAATCATGGAATCATTCATTACTAAAGTACACCGTCTCGCCCCGACGTCCTCTACTAGGCAACGTCTCCAGCCGAGGTCCGCACACCGTACAGGGAGCGCTGTGCACTTACAATGTTCGCCAACCCCTCATTCTTCGGCTTCCAGGTGCGGTCATTCACCGCCGCGGCGCCGCTCACAGTAAACTTCACCATTTTAATTCTAGCAGGGCCGCTACCTAGCAATCGACGTCAGTTTTAACTATTTAACCTACACGTAAAGTAAGTTGACTGATACAGAGTTCTGCTTCGTGTAACATTTATTCGTCACTGGCCGGACGTGCGCGGGAGTGTGGTTTGGTAGTTTGAGCTCCTCCCTGACGACCCCTCCTCAGGTTATGGTTGTACAGTCTATACATATACATACATATAACTGATACCATATTGTAGAAAGGTGACGTGTGAGCAAAAATGATGTACGCAAGCAAAAAAAATATGAGCTAGGGAAATCCACGTCTTCTGGAAAATATATTGACTCATTATGTGCACATAAATATTGCGAAATCTTTGTTACGTAACGCAAAAATATAAGTATAGTTCAATATCAACGCAAGGAATGCATTTTAGGATTCTACGAGTATAGGAAACTAGTTGGCTGCGGGCACGAGATCTGCGACGAGCGGCGCGATGGCTGTTGCGGGGCGGTCGCGGTGGCGATTTATGGCGATGGAAACAACAGCTCACGAAATGAGCGATTTCGAGCGGCGCGATGAGCGATGCACGGGCGGGGCGGGGCGATGCGCGGCGGCGCGGAAGCGACGAAAACCAACTACACTATATTCACATTCGAATCAGAATTTACATAAGCACTGTGTTGCCTAGCAACCACAAACAAACAGGTGCATGAAACTTTTGGTCGTATAAAGTGCGTTTGAACTAAATCTGGAGTTCGCAAGTCGCGTTCCGTTCCACTCTTTATAATTTAATTTCTTTTTAAACATAATATTTATTTTGCAAAAGTTTAAAATAACATGGAATAGTTACGTATAAAATCTATATAGACTGTTTTAAAATACATAAACATAAATATAAAATGTTATTCGGCTTTGTTTAATGAAATTTAACTTATAAATAATTTTATGCTCATGCATATTGAGTGGAATGAAATATCTGTATAATCTGTACAGTGCCATCTCTCAAGAACTTATTTGTGACGTGGCGAAAATTGGAACTAATGCCATCCCATTCATAAATTACTACTATGCGCACTATGATTGGTCCAATGCGTCCGGCAGCGCCCTCCTTATAGTCACAGATAAGTTGATTTCACTGTATTTCGAAATATAATACGACCAAGTTGCAAAGCATGTAAGCGCCATTATACCTGTGAGGTTTTCGTAGTCATTTCTATTTACAGTCATAGGTAGGCCGGCCTCAAAACAATAAGTTTATACAAAGGTTTGAAGTCGCTTCACGAAATTAAGGATGTGCGAGCGTGAGTTATTCATGATGAAAATTGTTTTAAGATGTTGGTTTTTACGTCGTTTTCTCTTAGTGTGTTGTTGTTATAGGTCAATATTAAAATAATGAAGTTGTCACAAACGTTATAATGATTATTTCGTTCTTTAATAGTTATTTGGTGTGCGAAATACAAATCAGTTTGTGAAAACCCTATAAAGGAATTTTAATGATTTGTTGACAAGAATTATGATACGAGTTTGACTCAAGTATAGTTTGATAGTACATAGTGTTGTATTGAATAATAATTTAAATTTATATTAATAAGTAATTATAATCCAAGTTTGCTCGACTACTATTCAACGGAAACGAACTATAATTTGATTTCGGCGCTTTTTCTTCAGGCAGAATTATATGATTTATAACGATACTTGATTGGAGATTGCGTCCATATTGCGTCATATTTTTTAGAATTTCTATACTCACTCTCGTATAGCTTTGACATTGTTTGTATAAAAAGAGGTCGTATAGTTGTAATTTTTTTTTGGAATGACATCTAACTTCATTATAAAGAGTAGAAAATTCGCCCAAACTACTTCTTCCTTGATTTATGATGAACACCATCTCTTAGTAATAATAATTCAGCTCTCATCAGGAGACTAGGCTCCAATAATTCTCTTCAATAATCGCTTTAACAATAAAAGTAAGTTTCAAAAATATAAATAAAATATTATTATTCTTCACAACACTACTTTAGCGCGACTGTCCGACGGTTTTTTCGTGCCTACGCAAGACACCGCTCCTTATCGCCCTGCGCCGCGGCACGCCGCGCCGCCGCGCCGCCCCGCCCCACCGCGCCGCGCCGCAACCGCCCGTCGCAAATCTCGTGCCCGCAGCCTTATATTTGCCAAGTCCATCCGTACGCGGTTCAGCTTAAGTTAGCGACTTTGAATTTCGAATGCTGTAATTTGGCATGGTACCAGGTACACAGTTGTCATGCCGAAAAAGTGTGTGTAAAAAATAATTACAAAAAGTTATTAAATAACTTATTTTCCCTACCTACCGCAACTATGATTCTTCTCATTTATGCCATGGTAAGATTTGTAGGTCGTTCGAAAATATTGCGGGTGTAGGTAAACCATTTTTAGGGTTCCGTAATCAAAATAGAACGCTAGGTACCTAGTTCTGTCCGTCCGTCTTTCCATGCGTTTGTGGTTTAGCCCGGAGAACCCTATGCATACCTACCTAAGTAGTTTAGGTACATAACTCCATACATACATTAGTTATCACGCCGACAAAGTGATAGAATAAATCTTAAAAAATGTTTACCTTCCGTACACGCGAGGACGAGTTTTTTTACCCCTTTTTTTCGAATGAAACGCGGACAGCTGGGCGAGCGGAGAGACTCAGCCGAGAAGACATATTTCCTCCTTTCTCATATTTTCTGTAGTGATACCTCTACAACTCGGGAAGTAGGAGCATGTCACCCCCGTGGGGTTCGGACCTCGGCTTAGGACGCCGCCTGTTAGAGGACATCGGGGAGACACCGCGTACGTTGCTGTTATTATTTTTTTTTTTGAAATGAAATGATTTATTAGAAAAATGAGTTTCACAAATTATTTCGTTGTTGGGACATCCTTTTAAGTAAGAAATTTTACCTGTGCCAGGATGTCCCGTGTTATATACTTACGTGTCACTGACAGCCCTGGAGTGATCCACCTGTTACCGGCTATACAGTTCCTCAGAAGGGTTAGCAGACTCCTACAACACAAGTTTACTTAGTGTAGGGTCTGTGCATCACGTAGATATGTAATATCCGCCGCACTATTTGAATTTGTTATGTAAGTTTACTGCATACATATAATGTAATACCTATGTATTTGAGAAAATAAAGTTATTATTATTATTATTATTTTAATAATCGACAATGTACATCGGACATACCTGCTGTGACGGGGCAAGACCTAAATTTTATGTGGGCAAGACATTGAGATACATACATAGAGGAGACATCTCAAACAAAATGTGTGTTCCACCGCCGGCTTGCCCTCTGTTCTCTTTTCAAACTAGAAGCCTCGTTCGCACACTTGCCATAGAGTAACTTTGTATATGACACTTGCTGAACCAAGACGGCAACCTAAGCAAGCTTATTATATTCCATTAACACGCTAGTGGCTTGCCAAGTTCAAACGCTCCTTATGATTTTTTCGTTCCAAAATGGCGGGAACATTGCACAATAATTTAATTAAATACGTTTTAGTTGATTTAAGTTAATATTTTGTTTTCTTACCAATGATATTATGTGATACCATTATCTTTTTTGTTTTTGTCGTGCAATTGTGACACGTTCTTATTACGCACGACGGCATTTTTTCAGTTTTTTCATAAACAATTTTGGCATGTGGCCGCCATGAGCGCAGCCGAGTGACAGAATGAAATGCAGCCGGCCGGCTGCAATGCGCACCCCCGAACCCAATGTTCGCGGTGTCTGTTCTATACGCTAGTAATACTAGTTCAATGGGGCAAGATACATTTTGCGAGGCCCTCTGCCCGCCCAAGAAGACGGAGTACGAGTATATAGTGTGTCCACTTCAGTCACGAACTACCGATAATTTAAGGACATACAATTTTATCGACAAAAATACTTTTTTTTATTATTTTTAGGGTTCCGTAGCCAAATAGCAAAAAACGGAACCCTTATAAATTCGTCATGTCTGTCTGTCCGTCCGTCCGTATGTCACAGCCACTTTTCTCCGGAACTATAAGAACTATACTGTTGAAACTTGGTCAGTAGATGTATACCGTAGACCGCGTTAAGATTTTCACACAAAAATTGAAAAAAAAAAACAATAAATTTTGGGGGTTCCCCATACATAGAACTGAAACTCATCAAACCCATGCGTGTGGGATATCTATGGATAGGTCTTCAAAAATGATATTGAGGTTTCTAATATCATTTTTTTCTAAATTGAATAGTTTGCGCGAGAGACACTTCCAAAGTGGGAAAAAGTGTGTCCCCCCCCCGTAACTTCTAAAATAAGAGAATGATAAAACAAAAAAAAATATATGATGTACAATACCGTGCAAACTTCCAACGAAAATTGATTTGAACGAGATCTAATAAGTAGTTTTTTTAATACGTCATAAATCCTAAACCGCAAAAAACATCGATCAAAGTTAAATGAAGTACAAGAACTTTTATATTATGTTATTTGCTGCTACGGAACCCTTCATGGGCGAGTCCGACTCGCACTTGGCCACTTTTTTTTATTATGTTAGATGACTGCGGTGAAAAAAATTCGATTTCTCTGGATTTAAAAGTCCCAAAGATATAAAAACAAAATATTATTTAAAGGGTAATAATACCATCTATTCATTATAAAAAACATTTATAAACTTTCAACTTATTCAAGTCATTAAAAAAATTCTGATTCTCAATGCAGTCAAAAATTTTACAGATTTTTTTTAGTTATTTTGACATATTTCTAAAACTAGCTCACGGCTTTTGAGTGATGCCTCCGGGGCGCGGGGTGATGTTACATCACGGAAAATATAATTATGTTGCATCTACTTCATAGGTGTAAAGGATAAGTTCACCCCTACAAAGATTGTGGATTCCTCCATCCAGTGTCCATGTTTCGGAGGGCACGTAAAGGCGGCGGTCCCGGTGACATAAAATCTTGGATTTAATTTAGGATGGCTTCTAACCCTTCCTCTATTATATGAAGACTGCCGAATAGGATATTCTTATAGCCAAGTGGAGCCCAGCGCTGGGCCTACAATTTACGCGAGCGTGTGAACAAGCCATCAGGTAGGTAAGTGTCGACGAGGGGGGAGGGGGAGGTGGACAGCGGCGGCGCGCAGCCGGCCCCGCCCACCGGCGCACACGCCTACTTGAGCTTACACTTTCACATTTTCGATAGGAACGTAGCAATTTTATGGAATGCCCGATTGACTTTATTTTTTGACCAAAGGATAACGTGATAACGTGGCGGTTTACAATTGCTGCTGCCGGCTGCGAGCGCTCCGGCAGAACATCCACCGTACCCAGTACCCAGGAGATAAATAATGTTTCATCATTCAGTGTTGACACAAATCGTAACTTTCACGGTACGTAGTAATGATAGGCAATTTGGATCGGCAATTTTCTAAGAACGATATCTTGTGCCCAGCGGGGAGTACGGGAGGGTTCAAGCGTTTACACAATCAACTGGTAAATAACAGTAGGTAGTGGCGGGGACGGTCGGGTCGGGCCGGGTCGGGCCGGGTCGGGCCGGGTCGGGCCGGGTCGCGGTGGGGTAGGTCGGCCGCCGATCGCCCTTGAACTCACTGTACAGTCGCCGACGGAGACACTCCACTCTCCACTAATTGGAAAAACAACAACCTGTGACACACTAAATGTTATAGCCGTCCCGTAGTATCGTGGTAGCGGTCCTGGAGGCTGGAGGCTGGAGGCTGGAGGCTGGAGGGTAGGTTGGAGACGTATGGATGTATGTCATACACATCAAGGTGCTAGTCAGCTCATCAGTATCAGTAGTCAGCTCAATTTGCCTGGAACAAATCCACTTGGCTGCTACTGCTGCCAGGTTCCATGTCCATTCCTGTAGTATCTAATGGCAATCCTTCTGTGGTGATCATAGAGAATTAGAGATAATTGTATGTAGTGATAGAGCAAGGTATTTTGTGTGTACCTAACCTATATACCTAGATGGCAATTACCCAGGCTAGATACTTAATGTTATTTGGTGGCTGCTTATTGGTGTCAGTGACACCGAAGGTTTTACTGATGTGTTGCTAGCCAAGAACAAAGCGAGGGGCTCGGGTTTGATCTAGAATGACGGAAGTAATTGTCTAGGGCCTAGGCAAATAAAAGCCTTGTCTAACTACTGTCAGAGCCACCTGCAGAGCTACTGCAGAGTCCAGCGACCTCGACAGGACGGCCAGCAGAGCGCACCTCGACCAGAGGTTGGTTTCAACTCACGGGAGGATGTAGCCTTTGCCTACAATAAGGGAAGTGTAAAAAAATACATCTGTCGTCGCCTGTACTTAAGTGTGTTACTAGGAGCGCGGAGGTCGCGGCGGCGGCGGCGCCCCACTGCCTCCCGGCCGCCCGGGCGCCGCCCGCCTGGCGCTCGGTACAAACAGAAGGTACCATTACTACTTGTTTCATGAAAGTTCAAGCGCCATGTGAAAGCACTAAGCTACAAAGAGCAGAAGTTTTTTGTCTCATGGGCCGCGCTGCGTTTAGTTGGTTTCATTATGTTGGTCGGTGTTGACACAGTAATAAAATAATAATATTAAATAAGTTTAGTGATTTAAAATACTTTAAAAAACAAGCTTTTAAAATTGTCTTTGTAATGTTGGCCGCTGAGGAGTTCCTCGTCTGGAGCCAACCTTGAGCGTAGATACTATACGGTCACAATTATCATTAAAATAACAATAATTGTCACCGGAACCAAATCAATAAAGTGAAATTTTAACTCCGTTGTATGAGAGGAAATACCTGGTTCTAATTTAGCTCGCAAGATTTGACCCGAACGAAAAGCTTGCAAAAACGACTTCAAGTGTTTACTCTAAAATATGAAATGAAAAATGAAGAGTGGGGTCGTAGGGTTTTCTTTTTCTTTTGTGGAGATAGCCTTCGTCGGCTAGCTCATGAATCAGGATCCACCTGACGGCTCGCACTTTTATTTCGTAATTTTCAGTTTAAACTGAAAACTGGATTAGTTCTGTTGGTCATTTTTATTAGATATCTTACATCCGTACTAGAATTTTACTAAAGTTTTAAGACGTGTGTAACTTTCCGAACTTTCCATTTAGGTATCTACTCGTACCTAGTTACTTTTGACAAATGCCTATGAGCTAGTGGTAGAGGCTTCTGGTAGAATTAAGCTCAGCGGGGTGCGTTCGGGAGAACCGCCGCGCGCCGGCTCGCTTGTTACATTATCGACTTCTAAATCCTATGTAAAATATGTCAAACGTGGATTGTATGTAAATGGATAGACTGTTTGGACATACCTAGTTCCTCAACAGCAAAAGATATAGAAGCCTAAAACTTTGAATTGTATTAATAGTTATGTTGTGATGTTGACCAACTTTGATCGTGTGCCGCATTGGTCAGTTGGTTACTTAGTTTAATTATTATTTCGTAGGGTCTGTTCCATTCCCAGCGAGGCAGTTTGCATGATGGTTTTAAATTTCTGTTCGCGGTCAGGTTGCTGATGTTATAATTAGTCATTGTACGTTATCTTCAAGGCTTCACAAACATATAAACGTTCACAAATCATCCCACGAGAAAGTATAACCGGAATAAAATCTACCTTATTTTTTAGGTCTGGATATGGTTTGTCTTTGTTTGTTGAAGTTTCATCCTAATTCACGCAACGGTCAGAGCGTGATGCTAAAAGATTTTCATAAACTTTCGCATATAACATACCTATCAGTACGATAATGTAAGTAACATTTTTGTTTCGTTATTGATAGCTTAATAGTTTTCAGCCAGAATCCTGCACGCACTCCTCATTTCCCAATTGTGTTCTGTAAATCGATCCTGTATATTTGAGGCCCTTCATAATGTAGTGAGTGTGCTTGAAGTCTTGGTCCTTTATATTATTAGAAAAGATCAGTCTATCAGTTATATAATAGATCCGTTATAACAGCATCCATTTGAAAAATGCTGCCTTCAGGATTTGAACCCGGGTAACAATAAGAGGGAGTGACTGAATTTTCTGTACTGGAAGCACATTGTATTCGTATTCTAATCACTATGGTAATTACATACGTAGGTGTCCAGCAGTAGTGGCGGGTAGTCTGTACAGTGACAGGGTGGGTGTTGGAATAAGAACCCGGTGACCGGTGACCGGTGACCGGGTATTGGTTGCAGCCGATCGTGTGAAGCGGCGCTGACTCACGGCCGCGGGGCGCCCGGCCGTGAGTCGTGAGTGTCGTGACTCATCGTACACTTTTCCATCTGAAAGGGTAGGTACGTTTTTACCACTTCTACTATAGTAGGTAAACTAATTTGTGATACATTTTGGAGAACAGTTTACTGAGACCCAAAGCTTTCCCTCATTGTGGTAAGGCACCGCTGCATCGGTGTTCATTAAAGTTCTCTGTTGATATAAAGTAATCTAGATATTTCTTCATCAACAGTTCAAGAGTAATGATCAAGAGAATATGCCTATCTTTAATTTAGCGATACTAAGTAGTTAGATGCGGCGTCCAATAATAATGATATCATTGATTGAGCTTTGGATATAAATGAACATAACATTATTGTTACAAATCTAAACGTTAACAAATTGCTCTTCTTACATAATTTCCAACATGTTGCTTACAACGTCTACGTATAATAAATGAACCTGGCGTAATTTAAGAGTTTTATACGTGACAAGATTATGTTCAGGAGAGCACAACGGGACGTGGGGAAGTCCACGCACGCTGTACGCAAGTGACACTACAATTAAATTAATTATCGTGACGTATCTCTCGGGATCTGGAGCGCGATCACCAATCCCATGACGCAACATCCCGCTGACGTATGAAGCTATTTGTTAAATTGTATTGCTCCCGAAACAACTGAAATGATCTCACTGGCCAATGTTTATTGAATGCGAGTGTATGACACTGCGTGGCTCTTTGGGGTTGAGCTAGCGTCGGCCGTCGATAGCACACTCTAGTTCCGTGGTGTTACTCTCTAGGAGTCCTGAATCACGGAGGCCTTCACTGTGCACGCCTGGGACCAAATTTCAACTTGACTAGACCTTGTATCTGATCGAGAGTTGCTTCACTGAGCTTAATATTGATTTTTCGCCGTATTGGGGCGGCTTAGAATACTAACCCTAATCCCACACCGGATGGGTGTCGTAAGAGGCGACTAAATTCGGCCCGTTGGTTGTAGGGCCCCGGAGGGATTATATTAGTAATATTGATTTTAATTATTAATTAATACCATTATTACTATTATTATTTCTCTATGGGATTCGCCTGGATAGCTACAACCCTGAGCATGAGTCAGCCGCCAAACGACTTGAGAGCCAGTTCTTTCTTTCTTTTCCTTGGCCGGCAACGCATCAGTGATGCCTTTGGTGTTGCTGATGTTCATGGGTGACGATGGCCACTTACCATCAGGTGGATCGTCAGCTCGTTTGCTGGTTATTTCCATTAAAAAAAATTGGTCACCCATTGCCGACCGCTCATGAAACTGTTTAGACTGGATTATCGAGAGTTAGGTAAGTCATTTAACTTGTAAACATTTAGTTTTAGAGTTAGAAAGAACTTAACCGGCACACTAGCATCGGCCGGTGGGTCGTGTTTCTCGAGGTCACTGAATCCCTGGGGGACGTGGAAAAAGAAAGTCAAGGAATCATGGTTTTGTAAGAAACAATTGTATTTAAATAAATTAAAGCTTTTACCTCTCTATCAATTATGTACAAAAATAAATTAACACCTATCCTACTATGTACAACAGTAACAATTCACAACCAATTTCTCTAAGTAACAACAACGAGGAATCACGCCTGCACCCTCAGCAGTCAGCTAGGGGATGCGGTCACTGCGGTCACTGCGGTCACTGCGGTCACTGCGGACGAGCGGGGTGGGGGCCGGCAGCACGGAGCGGGGCCCGGGCTCGCGGCGCCGCCGTCACCTGGCGGGCTGGTCCAGCACGTCCCGCGCGTGGTGCGCGCCGCGGATCATGCACGCGCACCCCACCGACACCTCGATCTTCTCCGCCGCCTGCAGCTTCTTGTTGAACACCAGCACCGAGTCCATCATCTCCACGCACTCCATCTTGTTGTCGTGGTGGCAGCAGTGCCGGCTGCCGATCCGGTTCGCCTTGCAGCCCTGGTCGGTCCGCTCGGCGCACTTGATGATCTTGATCCGCTGCGGGATGCGGTCGGGATCCACGTCGAAGCGCACCTCGATGGCGCACACCGTCCTGTTGATCATCTCGGCCAGCTCGATGGAGCGGCCGCTGCCGTGGGGCAGGAAGGCCGCCGCGGCCACCACCGCCAGCGCTAGGTATTTAAGGTCAGCGGACATCGCTCCGGGTCGCGTGCGCTCTCGATAAGGCTCAATTGCGAATAGCAGGTGTGTCTGGACGGAGGTGCTTTTATCCAGGCGGGAGTAGGCGGCTTTGGATCTCCCCACGCCGCCGCGGGCCGCGCCGCGCCGGCCGCAGAGGCGCGCCGGTCGCCGCGCGCCGCGCACGTGCGCGCCAGTCGGAGGCTGTACTCCGCGCGGCGCGCTGTCGACCGGGCGCGAGACTATGTCCGCGGGAGGTCGACGTCTCTCCGTTGATTCTCATACCGTGCTGTAACTCGAGTGCTCGGACTCCGCGTGTGACCCGTGTTGTGAGTGCTGGCGACGATTTACATAGGTCGGTGTTGTTGGTGCGCTAGTGACGTGTACTTCGCGTGCAATATCTTGAAAGTGCAATATGGCGGGAACGTCGCGACTGGACAGTTTAATTAGGCCAATCAGTGTGCGCAGCTAGTACCTACTGGTAGATGAGTCGCTAATTGCTGATGACATGTCACGAATATAATAATTGGCAGCCAATGGTGGAGGGACGATAACAAGGTGCGCAGGATTGGCGGCGCCCGGGCGGCGGGCGGCCCGCTGCGAGCTGGGCGGCGGACGGCGGCGGGCGGCGGCGGCGGGCGGCGGCGGGCGGAGCCGTGGTCATCGCATTTTGCTGACATTGGACATTGATAAAAACAATGAAATAAATAGTTATACCTTATACGAATGTAAGCGCTCGTTGCGCGACTTATAATGATGTAATATAGACTGTGTTGTTGCGCCTGCGCGGCATCTAGGAGACAAATCCAACAAATAGGAAAAAATGCTTTAAGTATTAGGTATATTAAAAATAACTTAGTTAAGTTTGACGGAGAAAAGTGACAACATGCATATAAATGTATACTTGAATAAGACGTAAATAGGTACTTAATTACTTATTTTAAAATATAAAAAAATTAGGTACCGAGACGCATTACATTTAATTAAGGTTAAGAATTGGAATTTATCATTATTACATTCGATTCAAGTTAAATTTCAGTCGAATATCCTTGTTGCTCATGCTCATGCTCATGCTCATCATAGTACTCTATAAACATTTTTTGTGAAGTTAAAATGAAATTGAAAAAAAACATCGTTCCAAAAAATGTGTTCAGTGAATACGTTCAGTCGAACCTCCTCGTCACACATGGTGTCCTGGTACTCCTAGTACAAATTCATTAAAAAATGAAAATATACAGAGGTGGCGTGTCGGTAACGGTGTCGCAAGTTGAATGGTTTTTTCCCATCTCAAAAATGCCCAACGTGCAGAAGTTGTCACTTCAAAAATACATGTTATAATTTTATGATCTAGATAGGTAATCTAGTCCTCGCATAATAATGTCATTTTGTCATGTTTGCGTGACGATATTATAATTTTATTTTGTGTATGTAGTAAGCGGGTAATTTCCTGCTGGCGGCGCGTCGCGACCTGACCTGCCCCACGGCCGTCGGCTAGTGCTAGTAACGTACTCGATAGTTATCATATCGCTATGTATCGCTACGACGACGATGAGCTCACGTGGATGTAGTACTACGAGTACATTGATAGTCATAAGGTGAGATTTAAAATACTCTATTTGCTCTGATAACAGTCAAATGTGACTGACACTTTGTTATTACGAACAAATTGAAAAGTCATATAAAACGGCTACTGTTAAGGTTGATATAAGGCCAATAATTTGTTTGAATAATTTTTAGTCTGAGCAAAGCTTAAGTACGAATTATAGATCTCCCCATATTGATAATAATATTAGTTAATATTGACATGTGTAGACTTCAATAGTGTTAAACATAAATGTCCAGCGTGTATATGTGTAGTGCGTCCTCGCATTATGTAACCGTGTCGATAGCGTCCACCTAGCGGGGTGTAGCGGGTCCTTGGCGGGTCACGGTCGCGTCCTCTATCACCCGCCGTGTCCCGCCGGCCGGCGTGCGTTGACCTGAAGTTCGTAGCGCCGCGCCGCCGCCACGCCGCCGCCGCGCCGCCGCGCCGCCGCCGCGCCGCCGCGCCGCCGCGTAGCACCGCCGTAGCACCTCGTGCATATTGTTTGTTTACACTGCACTTGTTTGTTTACAATGTGCTTAGTGCGAGTTTTACTTGACATAACGGGCTCGCAAAGTAAATGCGAGTTAACTATTTGTATGGGACCGAAGCAGAGCCATCTAGCGGCAGTGAAAAGAAAAGCTTCGGTCCCATACAAATTTTAGTTCACTCGCATTTACTTTTCGAGCCCGTTACGTTAACTTGTCAAGTAAAACTCGCACTAAGCACAGATACGTGTAATGCTAGCGTGTTAACGCGAGCAAAGCCGCGAGCAGAGCAGTAGTCCTGTTAATATTATAATGTGAAAGTTTGTGAAGATGTTGTGATGTTTGCTCCTTAATCACGCCGCAACTACTTAACCGATTTGGCTGAAATTTGGAACGGAGATAACCTATACCCTGAATTAACACATAGGCTACTTTTGTCCCGGAAAAGTTCAAGGGAATTTGTAAAAAAACGATCTTTACTGCAGGCGAAGCCTAAAACAATATCTGTTGATAATTTCTGGATAAACCAGTAGACAAAGTAATAAAAACTAACACAATAATATTGCGACTCTCAGATGGTTGCTAGGCAACGGACTTGACCGTTATGGATTAATAAAATATTGAGAACGGCTGGAATATGGGTATTTTCTAATAAATTATTTCTAGTGATTTTGAAGTAATTTAATGACATCGAATTTTGTAATGTATAATTTTATTATTTTTACAACGATGGGCTAACTCACTATATGCATATTGTTGACCTGTAATAAAACCAAGCAGCTTGGAATTGTAAATACTTACTCGTACCTACTTATTTTTTATTGTAATAATACTGTCGCTGTCATATTGTTAACATTGATTGTGTTATGATCGTGTTGTAATTATTTTAACGGAATCCTTTTATAGCCGTTCACACATTACAATAATAATGTCTACGTGTCATTTTTTCAAATTTGTATTTATTGTCGATAAAAATATAGTCAAGTGCAAGTACCTAGTACATTTTAAAAGTTGTAAATAGTAATAAGTACTTTGTAGTTGTACATGCTATGGACTAACTAAGTGTAACATTATTTCTAAGTTCGTAACTATATCAATAGGTTTCAAGTCCAGCTGGTCAGGACAGTTTGAGTCGCGTTAAATTCACATATTAAGCAAACACCGAGAGATGTACACAGTACAGTAGAATTGGATTCGTTTGACCAGTTCATTTCAATATTTAGGGACGTAAACAATGTGCATAGAGTGGCATGTGAGGCGCCATGTGGCGCGTGGGAAGTGTGGGAACCGCTGCGGCCGTGGCCGTTGGGGAATCCCCCAAATGACATTATTATTATATTCCTAATTTGTTAAGTCGATTGGAGTTTTATAACCTAATTTTTATTTGTCTTCTAAATGATAATAATATGGTATGCAATATCCACAACGTTCATACATTACTTGTATTCACAGATCTATTTTGTGTAGTACAGATGTGTTATGAAAGTATTTTTATGGACTGTTGTGGGTGCTTTATATTTAGTTTATTTATCTGATGATATAGGTACTTGTAGTGAGCAGATATTGTTGTAGTACGGCACGATAACGGCCAACAATTATAACGCAGGTATAACGTTATTGATGTAACATTGTAATGATTCCACTCTCAGTTTCTATACGCTGGTTCATGACAACTAATAAAAACTGGTTGTCTATTTATATCTCATTGTGTGACGTGTTGTTATTGTTCTAAAATAAAATTATATCAATGTTTCCTCACATTAACATTCTTGAATGTTGGTACTTGTACCAAGTAGGTAATTTATTCTATAAATAACCAACATTGTGATGTGTACAATTAATACCAAAGATTAAATAATAAACATATTTTAGTGATATTTGTCTTTTATTTCAATCGAAATATCCTGAAAAAGCAAGTTATTAGTAATGACAACCCAGCCACCCGCCTATTCCTGCCTACTTAAAGTGAAATTAAAGTTCTCTTTCTCTATATTATTATAAAAAAAATGTTTTAGTTGTAGAGGCTACAATACATGTAACTGAGGAAGCATAATGGTTCCCATCTACCGTTGACGAACGTTAGTGTACTGTGTACTCTATATTTTATCTCAATATCAATATATATTCATTACAGACTTTTATTAACTAGCAACATTTTTCACTATTAACTTCAAGAAAACTACTGCAGTAAATTCTATATTACATAGTGATTATCTTGGCGAGTTTAGTTACATACATCAAATATGAAGGTGTAATAATTATAAAGTGACGGTTGTTATGCGAAATAAATGTTTTTTATTAACTATAATGTAAAAATAGTAACTATGAATAAAAATGGCAGTAGGTCAGTTGTTAGACCAGTTAGCCGAACTATCGACCATGATATACTGGTTTTTAAATCCTTATGACAAACTCTTTAGTTTAATATCCATATTGCAGTATCCGATTATTTTTTGACACTTCAAACAATGGCATCTCACAGCCACCTTATTTATTTTTGTAATTTAACATAATTATCTAAGTCACATCACTTCACACTTGGGCTGTCAAGACGCACCTAACAATATCTTTAATATACTCGTATAAATCGGTCGAGCGGTTTGGAAAACATGAGACAATATAGACTCCCACCAAAAACATTTTCACATAAAGTGTTGCCAAGACGGGACCACATGGCTCCACATCAAACAGTTATCACATCTCATGGAGAGCCAAGCTTCCAACTCTACACGCTCTAACTATACAAGTCCTATCTTTACAAATGCTACACCTTAGTCAAAATATGTGGATTGGCCGTTTCGTTACGAAAATAACTTTTGTATTTTATTTTTACAATTTTAGGAAAACTTAGAGCTAAACAAAATAATAAACAGTGAATAAATTTTCAACTTAAGCCCATGTGACGGTAGCGAAACGGCCAATCCACGGAGACGCGCCAAAAATACAACCTCTAAGGGTAAACATTTTTTTATGGAAGTAGCTGGCAAACGAGCTGACGATCCATCTGATGGTAAGTGATATCGTCGCCCATGGACATCAGCAACACCAGAGGCATCTCTGATGCGTTGCTGCCAAGAAAGAGAGAACAAAAAAAAGAAAGAACTGGCTCTCAAGCCCCCAGCCGGAACACGACGAGTCGTTTGGCGGCTGACTCATGCTCAAGGGTGGTAGTTATCCAGATGAATCCCATCGAGAAATAATAATGGTAAAAGGTTATTAATTAACAATTAAAATCGATATTATCAACATATAAACATATAATACAAACGTAAATAGTTTGATTATTATGCTAACCTACCCTAGGTTACCCTATCAAGTAGGCAGACGTACCAAATTAGAAGTTACAAATAATTTTAGTTAATTAAATAAAGCAACTTATAAACGAAAAGTGAGAATTCAAAAAAAAAGTTTTATTTATTTATTTAAACTATCACTATCAGAACATACTCGTAATAGCATTCTGTGCCAGTCAAACTTTGGGCAGTTGGACGACATAGAAGACGCCCAGAACAAGAAAATTTATGAAAGTTCCCTAAATTATAATTCATAAAAGTAAATTATATAATATTACATGTCAATATCAAGAATTCCGTTTATACTCGTATATGTACAAACATATACTGAGATTAGACACACAATTATATGATTATATAAATCTTTATAGGTGATTGGTGTATTTGGATGAAATAATAATATAAAGAAGGTGAGGCTCTGAATCAATTTTTAATCGTGGGTTTTTCTTGATAACAAAACAAAAAATAGTAAGTTTGAAATGCGCCTCGTGTTGGGTAACCAATGGTTACATGTTTCATTTAGTAGTGAACGTGGGAGCCTGGTGGAGAGGTGAAGTGAAATATATCGCATCACAGCTGTAAAGCTTTTTGTACATAGTTATAGGCAGAGTTACATACATATATACATACCCTGAAAAAAATTTTTTAATAGTTTCTTCTATGATTTTAGAGCTTTAATAAATATGTATATCCATGAAAAATTACAGCTGTCCAGTACTAAGGGTCTCGGCGCTTTGCTTCGGACAGATGGACAGACGGTCGGACTGACGGAAGGACAGACGGACGGACGGACGGACAGACGTACAGACGGACAGACGGACAGACGTGACGAAACTATAAGGATTCCAATTTTACTTCGGAACCCTAATAAATGAGAAAATAATTATGTTGTTATTGCATCATGGGCTCGCGTGGAGCTGCGAGCGGTCGGCGCCCGCGCCACGCCGCGCTCCACGTGGCATTGCCACTTGGCAGATTAACGACACTACAGCAGCATCCTATATCCATTATAGTACATAATAATCTGATGCAATTTACTAAAAACCCAATGCTACCACAACGTCTACGTTACGTGTGAGGTCTAGGGACGTGATGCTATTACTAAGTTATACCTATCTATGTATATGTTACCGGATATCTGTATAATTCAGCATTCTATACAATACCTAGGCAATGTATAGAATATCTAAAACGTTCAGGTAACGTTTTGAATATTATTTATTTCATACTTAGCCTAGGCATTCTATACAATACTCCATGCGTAGTTGGTAATGTGTGTAAAAGACGGTTCTCTAAGCTGCCTTTTCGCCGAAAATTGTTTGGCCGATTATCACTTGCCAACTAACTTTTCGCAGAATTTTATTTCGCCGAATAATCATTTGCCAACTTATCACAATTTTTTTTTATTTCCCAATCTAACAGTTGCCAACTGTACGTTTGGTCTGCCTTTTATAATGACACTTTTCAAAAGGCCAACTTTCAAGTAGCGAATGTTTCAGTTAGAGTAATATTCATTTAGTTGTATATTGTTTATAAACCTAGGTTTGTAAATTTGCGGTTCTTGTTATCTCCCGGTGACATATGCACTTTTAGGGAGAATTTAGGGGTTTTTGATACACAAAAAGGCTTCCAAACATCTCCGGCGCTGCGGGAAGTGCAGCCCCTCCACCCTTGCGTAACTAACTGCAGGCACTCCATGCTGCCTGCAGTTAGTTACAGCGGGCGGGGGCTGCTCTCCCTCCGCGCCTCCGGGGTTTACATTCACTCTAGGGGTAGGGCAGACTAGTACCACGTGGGGTCGGGGTTGACTAAGTCGGTTCTGTCACCAATTTTGAAAAATCCGAAGCTGCGTAGGCGAGCAGTGTAGTGTAGGAGCCATTAGACTGCATCTCTCCATACCATCAAATGTGATTTCGGTCAAGCATTAATTTAAAATGTATAAAAAAATATCTATTCATGCAGGTTCCAAGTTGACTACACATACCCAAATCTAACTTTATTCATTGCCGGTGGACCTGCAGGTATTCTGTACAGTAGTTGAGAAACGTATACATTACCTAGGCAAACTATGTAATGGTGATAATATTCATATAATTTAATACATTGCCAAAACGACCCAGGTATTATACACATTTCCTAGGAATTGTGTTGAATACCAGCATTATACAGATATCCGGTAACATATACAAATACATAAGTTAAAATTACATTATTAAATTAAAAAATAAACATGAGAGGTGTTAAGGGACACCCGGATGGAACGAAGTTCCTTGCAGTCAGTAAATTTCAGAAATTTAATACCTACCTTAGATTTGTTTTGGCACACTCGCTTGCATGTTTTTGCTATCCTAGTACTCTGGCTTGCTTTCTATGTAAAAAAACTACGACGGCAAAAAGTGTCGTTACCGGCAAAAAGTGTCGTTACCAAATTTTCCGCCTAGCCCCCTTTCGCAACGCGCGATAAGGAACTTCGTTCCAAAAAATTGGTGCATCTACAATACAAAATAAATTTGAACGTTAATAGCCGACGGATGAGTGATAGTGAGTAATCACCGTCGGTCCGTCGCGGCGTGCGTCGCCAAGGACATATTTAAAATCACGATATCGTCGTTGCGTTGTCGGTCTTCTGGCTCTCTAGCCCCCCGCCGGAACGTGACGAGTCATGGTGGCAGCAGGCTGACTCAAGCGAAAGTATGGAGTAGAGCCGAAAAAATCTCGGTACACGGAAAAAGATGGAATGAGGTGGTAACTGGTGACAATATGTTACACAACATTGGATGGGGTGGTAGCAATGTGTAATAATTACACAATATGGAAGCAGTGAACGATCTGTGTAGTGCAGAGAGGCGGCGGAGTGTGTCGGGTCGGCGGCCGCGCGCGACCTTGCGCCGCTCGCACGCTCGCACGCCCGCCCGCACCTCGTGTTGATGAGGATGACGATGCGTGTGTGTGTGGCGCCACGTTAATTAACTGCCGGCTTATGTTAACTAAATGCAATTCCAATGAAAGTAAAACTCATCTCTACATTCTCTGCTATCTGATCCTTGTGTAATATTAATAATACGATGTAAAAAAACAAATGTTTGCTATTCTATAAACTCGTTATAAAAACACTACAAGAGTTGAATAGATTAACTTTTGTGTAGTTGTTGGGTTATCGGAGGCACGCGCCATGTACCTGCTGTGATGTATTCATCTAAGTAATATTCATGAGCCGCACCGCACCGCACCGCACCGCACCGCGCCCGCCGTCGCTCCGCCCGCTGCCCGCCGCACACTCGACGCACGCCGCGCTTAGCCGCGTATTCGCCGGGAAATCACCGTTAAGTCTTAATTATATTAAAATGTAGCCACTGCCTGTTTATGTCATAATTTAATGTGAATTTCCATCTTCGCCATCGACTCAATCACGTCAGGTGCTGAGTATAATAGTTGATATTATCTATTATAGTATAATGTACTATTTATGAAATGGTCAGTTCCCACATACACAAGGTTTCGGCGAGCACGTGTGCCGCACGTGGTGCGCGGTGCGCGGTGCGCGGTGCGCGGTGCATGGTGCGCGGTGCGGGCGGTGGGTGTGAGTCAGATGGCCGCTGCGGGTATACCCATGACGCGCGCTTGCAATCTGTTAACAGTTTGATTTCACTTCACTTGAAATCAAGCGAATTAGAGCCTTGACTTGCGCTTTTTATCTAAAAGTTATTACAATGTTAATAATGCTTACAGCATTATGCATGCATGTTAAACGACGCGCCCTGCGCCCGGCATCGCGGCATTGCGATTATTGCATGGCGGCATTACACAGTGATGAATTAAGGCATAGTAGTTATCTTGACAAAATGAATAAATATAAAAGAATCAAACTTGTCAAAAATCTTCCTCCCCGTTGAGTAGGAAGTTGCATTTTTAATTATATTATATAAACACAAACTGTAGAGACTCTACCTATACACTACTTCTTCTAAAAAAAAATTGAAATGTGTGCTGGGACACATTGAAGAAGTGAAACTTCACCGGACAAGTGGAAAAAAGAATGGCAACGGACAAGTGGAAAAACGAATCGAACGACAAGTGGGAAAACGAATCGCAACAAAATTTTAACTTGTAGTTTTACGGAGAGAACTTAATAATATTTAAAATTTTGTTGCCATTCGTTTTTCCACTTGTCCGTTGCGATTCGTTTTTCCACTTGTCCGTTGCGATTCATTTTTCCACTTGTCCGTTGCGATTCGTTTTTTCACTGGTCCGTTGCGATTCGTTTTTCCACTTGTCCGTTGCGATTCGTTTTTCCACTTGTCCGTTGCGATTCGTTTTTCTACTTGTCCGGTGAAGTTTCACTTCTTTAAATATTAAAATAATCGCCTGATTTTGCGAATACTGTTAAAATGTCATGTATTTTGGTGTTTAAATGTAGAGCGGGTTACATCGCATGTAGTAGTTAACGGAACTATGCAGGAAGTGAATCATGTGTCCGTGTGGTGCTTTCACCAGTTTCCGAACTGTACCATCGCCCCGACCTTGAACTGTCGCCGTCTCCGATCGAGACCACGCACCCGGAATATGACAGTGTGACTAAGATTCTTGTGATTGTCATTAAAAGCTTTTACATTGTTATATTACATGTGTTCAAGCCTTTAATGGCCCACTCTGGGCACGGATCCCTGGTCACGACTGACGAGGTCTAAATCCACGACGCTGCTCCAGTAGTGGAGGGGTTAGCGGCCATCGAAGCTACTGAACCAAGTGGTTGGGCAACTGGCAAGTGATGGTTTTACGTGCTCCGAAGAACGGAAGCGCAAGATTTGCCCCTAGCGGTCACCCGATCCCATCAAAACTGTATTTGTATAACATAAATTTTGATAATAACATCTTTTACTTAAGTGATAACAGTCACAACACAATATCTCACGCTTACATCACAATCATATAGTTGAAATGTTTACCATACTTTCTCTCTCTGTTAAATTATAGGATGTAAAATCAGATTACAAATTTAATGATAGTAAGTAAGTATGCTGACTGCGTGACGTCAGCGGTGGCAGTGCAGTGGTCAGCGGTGGACTCAAGCTGCAATCAGTCCAGACTTTCTCCGGCCCGGCATCCGTGCCGGAGGCCACACCCCTCCCACAGTGTCCTCCACGGGTATCAGGCTTACCGGTTGCCGGTCACCGGTTCGATGACGACACTGATGATAGTATAATGAAGCGAACAGGAAAACAAAACGTATGATGGAACCAGAAAAAAATTGCTCGATACCGTAAGGCAGGCAACAAAATGTGACGTCGGTTACCTCATGAGCGCGCGACCTATACAGTTTTCTGGTTTTGTGGTTTCCTTCCTTATCTTTGATTAATAAAGTGTTTCCTTTATAGATGCTAGAATATGAAACTGACGTCATTTTAAGATTCATCGTTAATAGAACGATTAATATTCAGCTATAGATAATAGATAGGTAATACAGTTCAGTTGCATTTACTTATTTCATTAAATAATATATGTTCGTGCCAATAGTGGCATTACTCTGTGAATGCATTTGCCTGTTCCCGCCAAAATTCTCGCCATATAATCTCTTTATCCATTCCTTCACTTTAAAAAAATTTAAACTCCCATCCTTGATCCTCCTTTTGCCACGCAATATGCGCCTATTGACAAATAATTAATTAGTCCGCATCAACTACCGCACCGCTGAAAGCATTCGATTGGAAGTAAATATCGCCACATTACCGCTCCCGTTCAATAGCTCTCGCTAACGAAATTAATATTTGTGAAGTGCAATTATAGTGAACCTCAACAACCGTACATATAATAACAAGTCAAGAAGAAAGGAAGACTGGAGACATTGGAGCAGCCGCCTGCCGTCGACGCGGCTAATACGAGTATCGTACCAGCCCTGCAGACCAGGTTAGTGTGCTTCCCAACCCTCCAAAGAACTCTTGATTTTCTTACTCCAACGCAATCTGCAGCCCACCATTATCGATTTTCACCAGTTAACCGCCCGCGAAACCAGTCGGCATCCTTCAAAGGTTTGCCTCGCATTTCCACCAATATATTTGACCGGGTAAACATAATACTGGACATTCCCCTGTGAGTCCCCGGTCACCGGTCACCGGTCACCGGTCGCCGATATCCACTGAACCGCGGCGCTGAAACCCAGCGCACTGGCCGTAACACTGAGGTCGCCTTTCATACTAAACTGCTGGTAAGACCAGTACTTACACAAAATGTATATAATACCAAGAGATGCTTATACATCTCATATTGATCCTCATTATACTTACAAATATTTGAATCATTCAAATTGGTCGAGCCATCTTCGAGTACAGTTATATAAAATTGCCTCTTTTTTATTTCGTTAAAATGAAGCTTAGGTGTAGTAAGGAGTAACAAGATTAAACAGTAAATAAACAAATCATCATCATCTACATGACCTGTATACGCATACGGGCATAAGTCATTGCCGATGGATTACGGCCATGCCGTTGGCCGCAAGTTCAACCGCAACAGCAACCGCAACCGCAACGGACGCCTGGACGGGCCGAAACACCGATAACCGCATAGTTCATGCTTATACAATAATCTACATGTAAGAACCAAGGTTTTTTTGTAAATTTATTGAGTAGATTGATTTGTGACTGAATACTATATAGGTAGGTAATGTCAACGTCAGAAATGAGTTTTCCGAAGCGTCGGGCTACCGCAAGTTAATATCACAAGTTAGAATTATTATCTTCCAGCGGTGGAATTCCTACCTATATTTTCATTATTGCAATAAATTAATTAAACATCAAATCTTAGAGCCATTATAAACGATCGCTTTCGATATAATCAATCACGATATCATCTTTTATTAGAGCCAGATAGTAAACTTTCAAAGTGTTAAGCATTGAAGTCGAATAATATCCTACCACTGACCACTGACCACGCGACGGTCACGGAGCTCCCACGTTCAAATAAAAGTGAAACACCGACCAAACAGGAAGTAAACTCCGAGGATTAATTTGTAGTAGTTAATTTCTAAAACCGCAACGGTCAAATAAATTTAATCGCACCGCAAAACTTTCCACATTACAAAAATTAAATGTTATCTGGATGATAATTGACCGCAAACGAGCGGCTATGGCTTTCTACCATTTGACTTTGCTATTGGCTCAGGTGGTCGTCTGATGTTGCTGAAGTTGCTTCGGGACGTTAGAAAGCAACCTCGTCTGTAAGGAGAGATAGATGGCCGCGGTTCGAACGCCGCTCGTGAGCTCATGAACGTTTTTCAATCACATCTCCGGTAATACATCAAGTGCGTTACATTACGCAAGTGAGCAATCTGGCACCGCTGGTCGCTTCTTTTACAAAAATAAGTGGCTAATGCTGAATGACAATGAATGCCGCTAACGAACCTGCGGTTTTGTGGCTTCGGTCTGCGGTTGATTCCCATTATCACGCGAGCGTTCGAATCATTTAGTGATTGCACAGAAAGTTTTGCACATCGAATCGTAAGATTGTATTATGCAACGACGTGTTGTTTGACGTCAGCGCGGCGAGGCGCGGCGGCGAGATGGCGCGGGCGCAGGCTTGTGCAATGCCTGTTGATAGACGTTCGGCTAACTGGAACTGGCTATAGTTTTGGCAATGTTGACAGACCCCGTCGGGAATTCGGGCGCTTCTGACGTCAAGACACGTAAGCGCGTCGAGGCTAACCAAAGATTTACCGCTGCAGAATCCGGTCAACGGTTGCAAAATTGAGAGTGTGACTTAATGAGCAGTAGGACTATTTAAACACCTATCAAGACTCACCTCGTCAATAGTTACTATGATATGTGATCGTTGTAACTGTAAAACCGTACAGCGAGGGCGCTCTCTCCACTGTGGCGCCACTCGGTGGCAGGCGCAGGCCGGCTCTTACTCCAATTAACTCGATCAAAACCACTCTCCGTTATTCTGGAAGATATTTTTTTAATGCAGAATAAGTTAGTGCTTGACCACTAAACCACCTGATAGTAAGCGGAAATGAAGTCGTGGATGGTAAAGGGCAAAAACTTAGTAAAAGCCTATTTCACTGTTGACTTGAAGAGCCACATTATAATCAGAGATTTAGATGCACGAACCCCTTGTTCTTTAATCTGAGCGCGAACCTATACTCTTGGAGGTATTGCAACATTTGAATGATCAAGATACGAGATCAAGACGCCAGGGGGCTTCAGTGGCATAGGGCCTACTAAGGGATGTGAAAGTTAAAAAGATTACATTCTAAAATGTAAATGTATAAGTGCAATTCTATATCTTATGAAAAGTATGCAGCTTCATTTCATTTGTTTAAAACAATAAGGCATGTAATCAGTGGTATTTTCAAAGACCAAGGAAAGACCGTGAGGTGTTATGAACATCAACTCAGCAAATGGGCCTATAATATATTTCTTTTAATTCATGAACACGAAAGTTTATGAATATTTTGTACGGCCTCCTCTTCTACAAACTTTAATAAATGTTGATGTTATTTCATAGGGTTGCTGGACGCAGACTTTTTCAAGATAAAATAACAAATAGATAATGTAAATATTCGACAAATGACCATAGGCCCTGCTGCACCGACCCGTTGCGACCAGAGAGAAATTAGAAAGGAGAGTCACAAAAAATGTCTGGTGAACTCTAGTGGCAGCCCTGGAGTGCTGTGAACGGATTAACGGCCCGACCCGGGTTATTCCAGCGACAGCCGGCGGCCGGCGAGAGCGCGGGAAATACGCCCCCCCCCCTCCTCCTGGCGGCGTGTCATTAGCCACTGCTACAAGATCATTAACTTCAGACCAACTCGGTTACCTTAGTAAGCTAAACATTTATATCTGTATAGATATTACACAATAAACTTGATTTTGGTGCACTGAACAACAATCGTCCAACGCCAAACACTGTTTGTTGCTATTTAGGGTTCTGCAGCCGAAACGGGATTATTGTAATTTTACAATGTGGCGTCTGGCGTACCCAAGCATATAGAGACTATTAATGTATACAAATAAATAAAATTGGAGTGTCTGTTTGTAATATTAAAATAACCGCTTTTTACTATGTGCATTTGGATGTATACACGGTACATATACCAAAACAACATTTTTCACAATTTTTGTCCGTCTGTCTGTTTATTCCACCTAATCTCTGAAATGGCTGGACCGATTTCGACGGGAATTTCACTGGCAGATAGTTAATGTAACAAGGACTAACTTAGGCTACTTTTATTTTTGAAAAAAAAAATAGTTTGTTAGGCGATACGAAGTTCGCCGGGTCAGCTAGTACTAGAATAAAATGTTTAAAAAGTTTTAACACCCTTACACGTAAACAGAGATGATGTTTTTCTCATCAAGCCCAGGATGTGGGGTGTTCTTGGGCAGGGTGTTCAGAAATATTGCGGGTGTGCGAAGATCGTTTTGCGACTCAGGATTTTGTTTCCGAAATATTAAGCTTTAAAGTGTTAATTTTAGGTAGAGTCTATTGTAGCCCCTTCCAGCTGTAAATGTTTTGCTATGTAACTGCAAAATTTACGACAGTAGGATGTATCACGAAGTTATAAGAGCTAGTGAGGCTTGACAACTTAACGAGTTATGGCCGACCGGCTGCGGCACCCTTCACTGAGTACTGACCTATCGACGTGACGCCGACGCGACGGGGGTCTTCAAGGAGCTTTAATTTATTTTAACTGTTGGAAACTTCTGCCTAAATTTTTCGCGTATCGACGGCAATTCTACAAGAAATATTGTAAAAACATTGCCAGGAGCTAAATAAATGTTGGGGTCATCCGTCCTGAATCAAAATAATGTTATAATGTATATGAGTGTGTACATTTGTTTCGTACCTAAATAGTAGTAGCAGATGTAGGTAAGAGAATGCATTTCTAATATAAATCGAAATTAATAAGTAATAAAGATTTTATAATTGTGAGTTTTCCTGCACCGGACCTTAAATTTCAAAATCCATTTCAGTAGATATATTCGTCTGGTTATCCTCTGTGAAAAAACTAAGTTTCTGTAGACAAAAAATAATAAGATAACTTTTATACTTAGTCCAGATTTCCAAAATGTGCATTCTGCAATACCTTCAATGACACACCTGAATTTGATAGGTGAAGCTCCGGACTTAACCACGAAAAAAACACAAGCGCACGTCGTGCACTATTCACCTATTTAGGGACGGACCCGCTGGCCGCTGGCGACCGCACACTAGTAAAGAGTGCGTTGAATTGTGTTAGTATTGAATGCAATGTCAAAGCCCTCGCAGTGACCTTAATAGGCTAATTGCGGGCACACGTTCCAGCGGGCCGGAGCCGCGGTGCGTGCGTGACGCGGCGCGGGTACGTGACGCGACGCCCGCCGGCCCGCCGCCAGCCGTGACGTCACGACACTCCCCCGTGACGCTACCTCCCCCCCTGCCCGCCACCTCGCCGCACCGCCACACTGCACTGCTGTAGCCAGTATGGGTCTCCCCGTATTTCTATAGAACCATTAGAAAGCAACATCGAACATTAAATCAATGAGTGTTACCTGGAGCCACATGAGCTTTAGGAAGTTGATTTTGTTAGTCGACAATCTACCATTTAACATGTCAAATTAATGTCAAAGGTAATAAGTAATTGACATTTCGGTTTGATGCGCGATGTGTGGAGACACGCAATGCCGGACATAATTATTATAGTCAGCCACTCTCCTTGAGCTTGCGGGGGTGTGCCGGATTCCTGCCGACGTCAAACGACCGACCGATTCGTGTTAACACGACGAGAGCAGTTGCTGGTACTCGTGATTCATTACGTCGCAGGCACACAATGCAGTCAATGCATGACGAGATGGCACATAGCACACACGTGTCCACTGCCCACTGCCTACGCGCCACGCACTACCCGGATCCACACTCCAATCGCATTACCGCTGTTACCGCATCCCATTTTTACATGTGTAGCATGTACGAGATTTGGTCTCCTGTGATAAAGATACGTAACATTTTTAAGATTCTAAAGCGATGGATATACGAGTAGATCCTCAACTATTGCAATCAATTCTCAATGCAATTTTGAAGTCAAACTTATATTTTTTTTTAATAAATCATTTAAGTGTTGTTAAAAACCGCATTATGAATTAAGTAGAGAAAGAAACAAAATTAGCAAGTATAGAATAAAAATGCTACACGTATGTATTGTATTCACATACAAAATAAAACGGATTATTTATCGAAGATGAAGAGACCTTGCAGCAGTGTGATTATGACGACGAGACCAGGTCAGTGCAGTGACAGCGGTGGCATCAATTAATTTAGTCTTAGGATTACCTCATTCGTAGACGTCATACTTAGCGTTGTTGCACAGAAGAAATAATAGTACTTATAATAAGTAGTTGTTGATTATTTGCCAGGAACATCTTTCTCTTAACTACTTCCTATACTTTACTAGCTGTCTGGTTAGGTCAGATGTCTATATCCCCCGATTTTGTCACTTGTATTTTATAGAATGTAAAGCGTTTTCCGAAATGAATATTTATTGTTACCCTCAATCAGTGACGTTAAATACATAATTACTTATTACGATGTTTTTTCACGATGATTTTCCAATACCCGCAAGTGTATAAAGCATGCGGCAATACAGAAAGAAGAGAAGAGATAAGAGGTAGAGGCTATTCTGTCGTTAAGTCAGATTTACATGTATTAAGTAGTTAAGTAGATAACTAAATTTTAAGTAAATTAATACGTGTAAACAGACAATTTAGTAACTATTTAGTTAAAATTTAGTTAACTACTTAACTACTTAATATGTGTAAACCGAACATTAGCGCCGTGACTCTGTGGTCAAGTGTTCCTCTCCGCTACCGCGCTGTATCAATGTCGAACTGCACTATTATAAGGCTTAAGTTTAAACTAGATGTCAGTACGTTGAATATTTTGAGTCATAGCTCGTACACCGTCGTGTGGGGAGTGTCGGAATACCTGGTTTCTACGTCGTCATCGTGATTTGGATATCTTGATAAAGTCGGAAGTTCAATATTTTGTTGACGAAAAGAGAGGAGAAGGACTTTCGTGGTAGTATATGTAAGTCATCATTTGGAAATATTGTATCACTAACGGTCTGCTCGCGTTTCCCGGCATAATCCGTGCCATAATATGTTATTGTAGGTCATGGACTACGTTGCTTAATTTTATGAAAATCCGTTCAATAGTTTTTGTGTGAAAGTGTAATAAACATCCATACATCGGCACAAACTTTCACTCTCTTTCGTATAATATTAGTAGGATTTTAGTTAGGATTATTTGTTGGAGATGGTAACTGGATTTCCTACGTTGAAAGGTTGTGTAAAGTAAATAAACACTAGTGTATTACCAGAGTGCAGGTAGGGTTAGACTGATGCAGGTGAGTGATTAAATAATTAAAAGATGGTGTTGTGTAACTTCACTTTATTAGCGCAAGTGACCGAGTCGTGTCACTGCGCAAGCGTCACTTGTAAATTGTATTATTTTACGCCCACATTTTCGGAAATTTATCAATTTGCGACGTCTCGTGGTAAATTTATAAACTAACGGATATCCATTCGTAAGGTTCTAAACGGTTCGACCAATCACAGAAGAGCTTTTAATTTTACGCTTCTTTAAAATACGGCAAATAACACACTGCTCTCTGATTGGTCGATGTTGCTGCAGAAAAATCATCGAAAACATTTCATCGAATTACAATTCGCTGAATACAATACATCGAAAAAACGTATCACAACTTCTATCGAAAACACGTATTTGTCAAAACGTTTTCGTCAGTGACAGAAACGAATCGCTGCAAAACCGACTCCACGTAGTCTTGTTTGCCCTACCCCACAGACCTGAAAAAAAGACGGACGTAACCTCGTCTAATCGAGAGTGAAGCATAGCAATGGCCGCCCGCTTACCATGTATGCGTAATTTTTGATTCGCGATTGAAGCAATGAAGTGTCAATGGGTGGGTGTGTGTAATTGTACGAATAGAGAGTTGGTATTACTATGGGTGCTTCACTGAATTTGTTCTTGGGATTACGTCCGTCTTTTTGTTAGGTCCGTGCCCTACCCCTAGAGTGTAATGTAAACCCGCAGCGCCGGAGCCGTGACAGAAACAGAGCTATCTTATATTCGATCTAAATATGCATTTGAAGCACGGCTGGCAGAAAACTTGCGGTATCAGTATGTGGTATAAAAAGTGGAGTAATAACACAACTACATACATCGTGCAGAGGAATTTTTATCTTTTTTGAGAAAGCATTGAAACTAACTGTAACTATAGAATTAGTAGAATAAAGCAGTAGTAAGACAAATTTATGAATCACAAAAGGAGTTTGAGGTAACTTGTAGAAGTTCTAACAATACTCACAATATTCAGTTTTACTTGCGTCATACGGATAGTCTAGATTCCCAGGAACAAACCAAGAATCCAATCAAAAAGCTCAGTGGTCGTGGTTCATTTAGAAACAGGAAGGAATGCGCTGAACACAAATAAATAAATAAATAAACACTATAACGTAGATGTAGTCGTGTCATGATAGTGTCGAAAAGACACAGTTTTTTCTTGTTTATTTCTTAAGAAAATTGTCATAAAAACACGCCCTTCTATATCCACAGATGGCAGCAATAAACTCGAATTCCTGAAGGTATCGATATCATAAGAAACCATCTCGCAGAACCACCGAAGCGCCGACTTCGTCGCGTTACAGGTGAATGAATATGAATGAGTGAGTCAGCGATCATGTTTGAAATGGCCAGGGCCGCGGCGCCACATCGACAGCTCCCATTGACTAACTTCGCTGGAATGCCTCAGGTTACAGGCTCCTGCTGTCTCCAGTGAACCTCCACGCAATTCTATACCTTCAGTGGGCGATCAAAAAGGTATATTTACATGCGAAGCTCGTGCCTCTATCCTCGATGACAACGTCTACGTACCGTGACAAAAAGAAGGCGCCATTCAACATCTAATTAAAGTTTTCTTACGCGCCTATTTCTAAACTCGGCATTCATCTATGTATAAATTCGCATTAAACGTTTGTTGACCGTCTATATTCTATAATCAGATTAATCCGATCCGGAACCAGCTGTGTACTGCCGTTGGTAAAACAACGCGATAACGCGATATATTGAGGAGAGAGAGAACTTTAATAATCTTATATTCACTTTTCACATAAACATTTTTGTTAAGTATATTGTAAATGTAACATAATCCAGCTATCACCTATTTATAAACAAATAACGAACTGACTAGTCTTAGCGTTATCGCTTTGCGGTGTGACCTGGGCAGCTAATTGATGGTATAATTATGTACTGTAAATCCTTTAATGTAATTGTGTTAATTAGAGCTATGTTGACTCTTACAGACAGCCTGCAGAAAACTCAACATACTTTTGTCGAGATCATAACTGTAACGTATAGCTGATATTCAGAAAATTTAACATAAAGTAAGCCGAGGAAATACATCAGAAACGCACAGAGGAATTAATTAACTAGGAATAACCGGTTCGCAAATATCTAGCGGTAGACGCACGTGGCCGGCCGCCGCGACACATTATATTGTTATTGTTTCACTTCCTCTGTTGTTTCCTTGCTCTTACTGCCCTCCCCGGCTCCCACTGTCGTCACCACAAGTTATGTAGTAATTACCTCTAGGTGTTGCGTATTACGATTACCGCCGCGTGCCGTTCCATCTTCCTTATACGGCGAACCATTAATTAATTAATTGAATTGTTTATGTAGGTATCTATATTGTATGTAGGGAAACATAATTGAATAAATATTATTTATAAGTTTCTTCTCTTTAAATAATACTACTTACAGGCATTCAACATGAATTAACACTTACAAATTGAAATATTATGGGAATGTAAATAATATTTTGGTGTTATCGTAAACGTGCTCGTAATTAAATATTATAAAGTGACGGTGCAACTAAAATGATCAAAACGTTTTGCTGCTATATGGGACGGTTGGATGCTATATGGGACATCGGACGTAGGGCCTATAGTCTATGCTCGCTCCAGCTGCTATGTCCCGCGTGAGCGGCCGTCTAGCCCTGACATCCTACTCCAAGCGACGTTATAAGCCGGGGTCCGAAGCCCAAAGGGGATTCCTTGGGTCGTTCGCATCCCCTATTTCTCGAAGAGGGAGAGGTAAGAAAGAAAGAAACATTTATTCCGTCATGAGCGTAGCAACAACGTTAAAGTTGTATGGTAAGATATAAATAAAGTTGATTGATTTCGGAGTAGCAGCTACCAATATGAACGGAAAAGGGTCGCAATCAGAATATGGCATAGTAAGTGGCAGGTATTAACTTACTACGTGCTCTAATATTTCAGTGCACCCGTTTAGTCGCGTGTAGATCGTCGAGTGGCGCAGCGGTACATCTTTATTAATTTTTCTAACTGCAATTTCGAAGTCAATGTAAATAAATACACCTAGTTGTTGTTAATAAGATAAAAAGTGACTTAATACAAAACAGACATAAAGTGAGTTAACATTTAACTTTAACTACTTATTATAAGTATAAGTATGTACTATTATTTCTTCTGTGCTGTAGCTATAAATTAGTTGCTATCAAAATAAAGTAACTCCTCGTAAGTCTTCTCGGCTAAGCCTTTCTAAGCGCGCCCCTCCGTTGGCGTGAAGCTGTAAAGCCCTCTAGAGCCACCAGCAACTGTCCGTTCGAATAACAAGCTGCTATGTAACGTAAGGCTCAGTACAGTACATACACATAAAGCAGTTCGTGACCACGATACTGCAGCTTCTCACATGTTCAATAACAGACAGATCATTTTTTACGCCTCATCAAGTTTTTGTAGTCTGTCAATTCGAGAAACTGTATGTATAATACAGTTTTCGAGTGCCTGCGCTGGTTTCGGCACGTACGCACCGCGTATTGACATCACAGCGGGTTTTGTAAGTCGCTCCCGCGCGTGCTCCGCATCCCAATCCATGGATGACATGGACGTGCACTGTATTAGGACGTGCTCGCGTACCGGCTAGGAACGAGTAGTTCCCCCCTTACGTGCACTTACCGTAAGCAGATAACAATGGACAGCCGGCGGAACTTTCGTACATCCCGCGGTATGAGTATCCACTACCTACGTCCGATGTTCAATACATTACGCGATCGACGATGTCACCAATGCTACGATGCCTCATCGAACAAATGGACTACTTATACCTACAAATCTTTTATCTTCCGCTCCATGGATGACTTGTGTTTTTTCTTCTTGCTTGTGTTTAAAAAAATAAAGCTAGGAATTCCTGTCAAGGGTGTCATGAATAATACACAAAACTGACTGGGAACGGAAATTCAGATTCATTATTCAGTTCTCTGAAATCGAACCCGAACCCTTTGATCCGGCATGGTTATCATTGGTATTAAACATGATAACCACGGAGGTGTAAATGATTACAAAGTTAGTTGTTGTGATTTAATGTACTCTTGAGTCGTGAGTGTTAACATCTTATGGCGTACCGCGTACCCGGCGGCAATACTACAAGTAATGTATAAAATAAGGGTCTTTAAAAAGCGTGTTCCTGATTGACATGATGTGTATTATCTGAAACTTTGACCAGTTTATTTGTAAACTGTGAAGATGAGCCATCGTCCAATGATGTAACGTTTGTATTACGGCAATGATGTTTTGTAATTTTTCTGATGACAATATTTTGACGCAAATGCGTCCGCCGATTCCTTGAACTAGTATTGCTAGGATGCTAGATGCCTTACTCACCTTGCCAACGTGACGTGCGTTACGGAGGATGCAGCTCGCGCTAAATTACTAAACTAGGTTTAGCTAATATCATGTTCGTGCGAAATGTCTCCGTTGACGTCACGCACTGGTTAGTCCCCGACCCGTGCTGACGTCACGAGGGGCACGGTGGAGACAGATGTTTTCATGAGCTAACAACCTCCTTTCGACGATGCTATGCGCCTCTTAATGAGGCGATTTGCGAGATTCGCGACTCTCGCACGGCACGTGCGTGAATATATACATATGTAATTTTGTAACTAAATTATATGTCGTATTCCGATTTTGAGATACCTCCAATTGTGGTAAACTGTCCATTAATACCTATTGAATATAAGTGTTTTACGTGAATCGTAATAGGAAGATTAAGTATTATGCATTAAACCAGATTCATAAATTAGCGTGCAATGAGATTGTAACTGTTGTGTTGTATTTGTGTGTAATGTCGTTAGTATCTAATATTCAGTAGTGTACATAATAACTACCTATAAATTGATGGTTGTGCTTTATGATTAATAAGGTTTATCCATCCTATTATCTCCCACCTCACTTAACTTTTTATACCAATTCACATCATAGCGGCACCGCGTCACAGCTTTTATTCAGATCTGAAAACGATCAGAATAGTTGAAACGCACTTTATAATATTATAACTTAGATTCGATGTCGATGTGTAAAAAGTACAAGTACACACATGGTTCACACACAAACGCACACACACACACACAATAATTATTAGGTTGTGTGTATTACTAGCTGACCCGGCGAACTTCGTGTCGCCTAAGAATGTAATCTAGACACGCGGCAGCGTATCAAACCAATTTCAAGTTAACAGAACTGGCGTGCAGCACCGTGTGTAATATTACACGAACCATTTGGAGCCACTTTTGACCAACTCATAACTCAAAAACTATTCCACATAAATCTGTCAAATTTGGCTCATTGTAATGTAGAGTATGTAGCAAATGTAGAGCTTGAATTACATGTTCTTGTGACTACAATTTTAGGCTTTTCTACACGGAACTTGGCACCGATTTAAATCTCAATTATTTTTTTTAATTGGCTCTTATTTCACATTTATGTTGTTGATGAGATCAAATATTATTAAATTTTTCATTGATCCTATTTTTTTATAAAACTATTTTTTCCTAAAATAAAAGTAGCCTAAGATACATCAGCTATCTGCCAGTGAAAGTCCCGTCAAAATTAGTCCAGCTATTTCAGAGATTAGCCGAAACAAACAGACAAACAGACAGATAGACAAAAATTGTAAAAAATGTTGTTTCGGTATATGTACCGTGTATACATCCAAATGCACTTAGTAAAAAACGATTATTTTAATATTACAAACAGACACTCCAATTTTATTTAATTGTATAGATATTGATTACAGCCGCCGTCGTCAATTCGCAGGCGCGAATCTTCTCTATTAAGTATAGCGATTTACAGTAGATTACTCATTGTCTTTACTAATGAATCGTTCATTAGCGAATCTGCATAATCACGTTCTGGATATGACTCAATGATATTTTCCAACACGGTATTACGGTGATGTCCTGGATGGGCTGGATGCTACAGAAGACGAAAAACTGGTGTTGGTTCTCGTAAACTTGAGTGAAGGCGAACTTCAATAGCAGTTACTGTGTCTCTGGGTAGGGTAAGACTCGGTCACCAGTGTTTACAAGCAGCAGGGCCCCATGCTTCCAGGGACCTTTTTAGGAGAGGTTGTTTTTAGGGTTCCGAACGAAAATAATGAAAAACGGAACCCATAAAGTGTAGGCTCAGCCCAATAAAACGATGATATTTCACAATTATTTTAATTACTCCTTTCATTACATTTATCACAAAATAAGTTATCACTAAAATCACAGACTTCAGCAGAGGAATAGCATTTTCCTCGGGTTTGCATGCGACCGTCCAGGTCGACTGTCGAATGGCGAATGTCCCGATTACTGAGTTCTATGCTCTGGCGTCGATATCAATGTCGTCAATGTGCTCACTAGCGCCACCAAGTGGCGACTGATGATAGTAGTATATTGTAGTCAATACCATACTTATGTTCACAATAGTACAAAATAATAGTCCCAAGGGTACCTTACACTGTAATAATAGAGAGCACGCTAACAGCTCGGCCATCTGACTTTACGTACGTCCTCGTACGTGATACATAGCGCGCATTATATTTTGAATTCAATACTATACAATCGTCATTTAAACGTACTATCCATCAAAATTTTAAGCAATCCAAGAAATCATTATAAATGAAGTTGCTAATGTTGCTGCTATAGCTGTATCTATATGAAAATGAATTTTCACACATTGTTCACAACTGTGTTATTAATCAAAACGAATAGTGAAATAAGAACAATTACTATCATTTTTCTCGAATAAATATTTGGTCTTTAAAAAAATGAAATATAATATGATCAAATTGATACTAACACAATACTACAATACTGTATGGATGGATAATGGACACAACATTTTATACATCTATAAAAAAAATAATCCTTTATTTTGTAAGAACGGTAATTTATATTCAAATATTATTGTTATTATTTCAATATTCATTTTCGTGTTCAGATCCGTTAGGTACTTTAGATATACTTTCATCTCAATGATTATCATCGTAATGATCTATATTCAGATTTATTAGATAGTTCATACTGTGACGTAAAATTTTAAATGATAATTCTACCATGTAAACTTTCCATATTCTACTAAGATCTGCTATTAGGGTCAATATTATCTGAATAATTGGAAATAACATAATATTTCAATTTTCTTTCAAACAAGCAAAAAGTTGATCGGAATACTTTTAAGTCCTACTAATATTATAATATCATTGTACTATGATTATAAACTAACAATATCCCGGAAATTAAACGTTTTAAATGAAAGTTGTGTATTATTCTTACATTCTCCAAACAGAGTGGCTACTCGACCCAGAAAAACCCTTCATAACATTTATAAGATGACTGAATAAATCTATAATTATTATTGTTAGAGTTACCTACTATCAAAACTTTACAGTTGTGGTACGTGTTCACATCGCCAGCTACCTTGCCGCGTGGGACGTCTTCATGCGTCGGTCATGCTCCTTACTTGGGTTGTCTTCTCTAGTGAGATCAATCTCTCAATTCATACTTGGCCGCGATGGGGAGTGTCGCTCCAGCTCACCACACCGTCCGTCACGACCAAGCTCCACTTGGTTCACTAAACCCGACCGTCGCTCAGGCTCATCGCTCGGACTGTCATTTTGGCAGCACTTCAGACGTCGCTCTTGCTCACCGTCCAAAGAATTCAGTGAACCATACCATCACCGTGGTGATATCGCATACGCATCGGTCGTCGCTCAAGCTCACCGCCGAAACGTGTATCAGTTCTCTCACGACCGTTGCTCTAGCTCTCCGGTGGTGGCATTTCTATCCATTTCATTGAATGTAATTCAATTGATGCATTTCAGTTAACTTCATTTCGATTAGCTTCATCTCACGACCATTGCTCTAGCTCTGCGTAGCATAACTATGCATTTCAAATAATGCAATTCAATTTATGCATTTCAATGAGCTTCATTTCAGTTGGCTTCATTTCAATTCTATTAGATTCGACTCGATTCAAATCGACTCGATTCGATTCGACTCGATACGATTTGACTCGATTCGACTGTACTCGATTCGATTCGACTCGATTCGATTCAACTCGATTCAATTAGCTTCTTGCATGTTCTTTACCGGAACTTTCTGGTGTCGGTCGATCGTAAGATGCTTCATCCAAGAGTTGTTATCAAACGTCAGAATCATGGTTTTCATCAGGGTTGTCTCTGTACCTCCTCGCGCTGATGTATTTATTCGATCTGAAACTTATAAATACTGTATAAGTTAAGTTTATTCATACATCAGAGCAAATAGACAGAAGTCATAAGGACTCCCATGATAAAATAGGTATCATCACGTTATTATTTAGAAGTCAGGGTTATGTTTATCATTAAAAAGCGTTAAACTATCTATACTAATATTATAAAGAGAAAAGATTTGATTGTTTGTTTGCATTGAATAGGCTTCGAAGCTACTGAACCGATTTGAAAAATTCTTTCACTGTTGGGAAGCTACACTATCCTCGGGTGACATAGGCTGTATTATATTTTCAAAAAAAATAGGGATCCTTAGTAAAATTCCAATAATGTAACCTAAGGTGTAAAAAAAAATAAGAAAACCGAAGCAAAGCCAAGGCGGTAACTCGTTATAAATAAAAGCGTTAATATACTGTCAATCCAGTCTCCAGCAACGTCTTTTATCGCCGAAATAAAGCTACTAAAATTAATTGTATATTCCTATATAGGTACATATTTATTCTTCATACTCTGGAGATTGAGAATAAGTGGGCGCTTATGTAATAAAATAAATCTATTCTTCAGATAAAAAGTTTCTGGTACAATGCAGTGTATTCTTGTTTGTATAGTAATATCAATAAATAAATAAAATTGTTCAAAAAACTAATCCCAATTAGCCCAATAAACATCATATCAATCCAATAAAATGGTTCACATCAATATTCATCACTCCTTTGAATAATCGCTTCATTATAGGGAAAAATAGCCCTAAAGTTCTGTAAGCAAATCTGTACTATACCTACCCGTCCACCGGGGTAGTAATAGCCCGATAAGTAGTCAAGTAATATTAGTCGACCAGGTTTTATAATTGCTTAACAAGGAAAAGGATATCAATGTGACATTATGATATAATACCATATTATGGAGTAGGTACCTAGACATGGATATAGGTATATTCTTATGACGAATTCCTTCTTCGAGTTCAAGGCATTATTAAATAATGGGCATGATGACAGATTTTGAAATACTGTTCTAAATTGTTGGGAAATATTGTATATTATTATTGCAACGTATATCATATTTCCGTAAAAAAATAAGGTTTAGTTTAAAATAAATACATTTCAGTTTATAAAAAACGCTTCAAAGTGTCATGGCGTCGCTTGTGATGTCACGCCTCAGGAAAATAATAGACATGATGTCATTATCAATATTGGTCATATTCGTTTGTTTAAAGAAGAGTGACGTAGTTCGCGCAGATTGAGACTGATTGGCGTTTAATTATCAAATATATTGTTATTCTCGCTCATAATAAAACGTTAAATGCGTGTTTTATAATCCATTATTTTCATTAAATAAATACATAATTTCAGTGATTTTTACTTACTGCATCATGCCTATTATGATCATCAAATAAACCTATATAATTCGTTAATATAATATTAACGGATATTGCGTATTTCCATCCTATTCACTTTGGCTTTGAAGCCGTTTTGATACCTCAAAGTTTCATAGCAGAGACACTTGTCGATCACACATCACACATATATTATAGATATCACATTATTTACAGTAATCAGTATAATAGTTTGGTGTCTTACATCAGACACCTCAGACCCCCAAATGTATAATCCCCGCAGACATCCATCATCTAGACCTCAATAAAATTTCTGTGTCTCTAAACAGTTTGCCCGATGCCTCAGTGAACCGCTCTATGCCATCGGGTCAATACTATCCTACTCTTCAACCTAGAACCAACCACACACATTCACAAATTTAATTGGAGGCGGTTCGATAGAACAGAAAGATTAACTTTATGTCATGTCTCATTTGTTTTTTTTTTTTTTTTTAAGCCGCATTTTTTTCTTTACGGACCACAGTCTGTCGTGTCCGAGGTCCTGAGTTTGATTCCAGTGAGGCGTACATTTAAATAAGTTTGAATTGCTGGTCTCAGTCCGTCCACGGTATGTACTCATTATAAAATATCACTAATGTGAAGACATTACCTTGTACCTCTTTGGAAGAGTAATGCACGCAGGTCGGGATGTGATTAGGCTGCATAAATGATAATCAATTACCGTAGAATCCCGACCGCAGTCCGGTAATCTCTTGTCACAAAGAAATCTGTAATCATAAAATGTACATGCTCTAGTTATTCTCAGCCTAGTTCAGTCACTATCGCCTTCCAGTTGTTTGGATTCGTTGAGTAGGTAGTCGGTTAATTCTACCGCTGTAGAGTGAGCATGATAACCATCACACTAAGTAAACGCTATAAGAAAAATACTTGTAACGTCAAACGTCACCAAAATATTTCGGAGTAGCCATCTAAGCTCGTATTTGGTGTGCAACGCACGGAAGCCATTATGATAACCAAATTTATCGAGTAGTCATCTAAGTATGCATTCATTGCATCTTATTCTGCAATGTACCTACCTTCCTTTACGCTAATGTGCTTTTACGATAACGGACAATAACAATAGTTACTTAAATCAAACAGATATCACAAGAAACTTGTCTCAAAGGATTCTCAGAGGATTCTCTTGGCTTACTGTAATTTGGTAAATAGAACATGAGATCTAAACGAGTCACCTGCTTGCTAACAATAAAAAAAAACAAATGTCTTACCTCAGAATAGATAATAGTACTACATGTCTTACCTCAACAACCCGTTATTTTTATAACAAGCTTTTATTACGTTTCAACTATGTGGTGTCTCCTGTAAGCTAACTTTACTCACTCCCCAGTGTCCAATCGATCTGAAATGTGGCACAAGCGCTTGGTTATCGTGACTGTATATTAACAAGTTTTAATATTACGTTGTTGAATGGATCCAGATGACGGAACTTCTAACCGTCAAAAAGTAACAGAATAACAGATCTTTCGTTTTAAAACACTAAATTATGATCCTTCGCTCCAAATAAATATGATATGAGAACTGCCACTCTCAAAGTTGGCTCAACAACAGTTTTTTTTTTCTCTTTAGTAGTTTTACACTAACGCTATAAAAGTGTTATTCTTTTATTGTTTTTACCTTTCGTTCCTTCACTTGTAAGTATAGAACTCGAATTAAGTTTGAACTCACTAAAATTTCATACGGGCACACTAATAGTGTGTAAAAATATACTCACGACCTATTATCATAAACGTATATTTGACAGATCTTATTAGTCATAAAAAAAATTGTTCGAGCCGTTTCGGAGGACACCACACAACACAAACACACACCACAAACACCGTGACACGAAATTTCTTTATATTTTTGTATAAGATATAATTATTGTATAAGAGATAAAATCGATCTCGTATAATGTGCATAATATCAAAAATCTATTACGGAGCAAGTTCATGTATTTAACACTGATACCCTTAATGCACGTCATTTTTTTTTCTATCCATCAGCAATACGGAAAGGTTCTTTGATAACTGCAAAAGATTTTTGTGTAACTGCCCGCATGTTCATCTTCAGATTGTTTTATGAGACTATTGTTTTATGAGAAACAAGCGGATAAGCAAGCGTATTCAACTAAGCTAAAAAAACTTTGCAGGTAGGTGTAAGAAAAGTCGAAAATCGAAAATGTGTGAAAATATATAGGTAAAGTTAACCCACCAATAGTTCAAAGTTAGCACACCAAAATAAGGCAAAACGATTTCAAAGTCGAAGAGGCTCTCAATGACGGCACGTCCACCATCACGTCCACCTCATCAAAGTATCATCAAGTTAAAACTACCACACACATACTATTGTATCGGGTGACCTCTTTAGCTGTAAAGTTTTACATATTGAAAAGTGAATGAATTTAGACACAGGATCAAATTAGATGAACGTAATGTTGTAATATTATATGCAATCGCACAAAACATTTTAAATATTCATTGGTACTTACCTAATATTCAAGTATTAAATATCCTGTAAGAAATATCTTCTGGTGTTTCACATAATCTTTGGCTTCCAATATTCTTACATTGCATTACAGTACCTATTCAATGGTATTTTCGCGAGACATGGAGGGAGCTCAAGCGCGTTGTTGGCCGTGGAGTGATGGAAACTTAATATGTACCTACTCTATAAAAGACGCCACATCATAGCGGGGCCAGCGGGGCAATATTTTGGATGCTTGTTTCACAGTTCGTTTATCATTCAATTTGATACATTGATTCTAATAATAAAAGGTAGGCTTTTGTATTATCAGTTCTAGTCTAGCTAATAAAAGTTACTTAATAACCTGGAAGTTTTATTGGTTTTCCTCCCTTCTTTATTAAATAAAAGGCACATCGGTGTCTTCTTGCGTATCCATGATTATTTACGTGGGTAGGCGGGTGAGGGGATCAGGCCTTCATTATAATGAAAATACATTGTAGATTCAAAAGACATTCATACACAGAATACAAAATCAACAATTACTAGTTATAATATTAACGGATCACTTGGATACGGAACGATTAATTTTTAACCAACGTTCCACCTGAGCATGTGAAGCGCGGCCTTGACTGCTCAATAATAACTTACTATGCAATTGCTGCCACATACATGAAGCATCTGTTTAGTACACTTTTCATGGTGTTTGTTGTTTTTCTATTTACATATATTATGATCAACTGCACACAATAAAATCTGACTTTCAACTCGCATCCGTTATCGGACAGACAAAAATATTGAAGAGCAAGCGCAAATTAGAAAAAAAAAACCATTATATTTCTTCATTTTTCCAATTTCGACACGTGTCATCAAAAGAAAGAGAAAAAAAAAATTACTCACATTTTTATTTCACCTCACCTCTTTGTGGCGTGGCTAGACATTTAACCTTCAAACTTGATCGCATAGTTCTCCATTTTCCTAAATTCAGCACGTGTCATCAGGAAAAAATAATAAAATACTCACGTTTTTATCTCTTTGGGGCGTGGCGAGAGATTCTTCTATCTGTCCATCCCTTCTTCTGAACTGTAGGCTCAGCCCAATAAAACGATGATATTTCACAATTATTTTAATTACTCCTTTCATTACATTTATCACAAAATAAGTTATCACTAAAATCACAGACTTCAGCAGAGGAATAGCATTTTCCTCGGGTTTGCATGCGACCGTCCAGGTCGACTGTCGAATGGCGAATGTCCCGATTACTGAGTTCTATGCTCTGGCGTCGATATCAATGTCGTCAATGTGCTCACTAGCGCCACCAAGTGGCGACTGATGATAGTAGTATATTGTAGTCAATACCATACTTATGTTCACAATAGTACAAAATAATAGTCCCAAGGGTACCTTACACTGTAATAATAGAGAGCACGCTAACAAAAGGATCACTCGTGCGTCTGGGCGACCGCCGTTCACAGCCAATTTTCTCCGAAACTACTGGACCAAATGGTGCTCATGTGGTTTTTTGTGATCCAAAGACGAAGGTACATATAATGAAAACAAATGAATTAAAAAAAATTAACGAAATCAAAATTAAAAAAGTTTTTTGCAATCTGTATTGTGTGACATGTCAAATGAATGGGCTTATTGTAAGGATCTCAAATATATAATTTTTGTTATAGTTCTACAATAGATAGTTTTAAAATTATTCAAGAAAGAATGAAAATTGAATCAAAAAAGATCTTATGCCGCAAATTACTCCAAATATCTTACTTGTGCATCTTCCGACATTTTATGGCTGTACCGTTATTTTATTTACGAATTATCACAACTGACAACAATCTTAAAAGTTTTGTGTCGAGCAATTGTTCCCACGCCCATTGAAGTACATATAATAATAGTCCAATACTAATTTGACTGTCAATCGCCCAATATTTACTGCACACCTATAAAATGTTCTAGTAAAGAGTGAGAGTGAATGAATGTTTATTGAAATTGATACAATAATTAGCTTTTTTACTCATAATGTTTGACAAAAACCCCACCTGATAGTAAGTAAGTGGAGATGTGGTCCAGTATGGTGATCGCATTTAGTAAAAGCCTATTCTCTCCTTGTTCAAGTCAACAATATGAAAGTTTCATGTGTTATGACTGATGTTGAATGTGTGACTTGCACGTATTTCCCTCCGGTCGTGTTGCCGGTTCTATGAAACTCATGCGTTAAACTCGTATCGGCTAACGTGACTAACTCTTTGTCGGAAAATCAGTCAACAAAATATTGCTCAGTATTTTTTATGTGTAAATAAGTGCAATATCATCGCCATCGGTGGGTTACGTCAGTGTCTACGGTAGTAGGTCGTCGCTACGGCTAGCGTCCGCCACGGCACGTCACGGTGTTACCACACCCTTACTTTTTAATGATTATTACCTAGTATATAATACATTGTAGTTGTTCTGAAATATAGTATCCCACCAAAACATTTTCATGTAAAATGTTGCCAAGACAAGATATATGGTGAACATATTAGGTGACCAGTCTGATCGTTTGCCTGCTTAAGGCATAAAAAATATATGGCTCTACATCAAACAGTTATCGAGCCAAACTTCAGACTCTACACGCTCTAACTATACAAGCCCTATCTTCATAAACTCTACACACCTTAGTCAGAATATGTGGATAGGCAGTTTCGATACCGTCACATGGGCTTAAGGTGAAAAATTTATTCACTGTTTATTACTTTTCTGTTATGTAATTGCTCTATTCGAAACGGAAGCATTCGGGCGGCGTAAGAATTTCCGAGACTTCGGTTGGACGCCGCTCACCCCTTCACCGATCCAAACTAGAGTTGAAGTATGCTCTGGGTCTCGTCAGTGTCGGCAAGAGATCCCGTGCCCTGCAGTAAGCCATTAATGGGTTGAAGCTCCAGTCACCCACTGACCTACATAAATTGTCTCAGTTCGAGTGTCGAGTTCTTCGGTGTCGAGTGTGTTCGAGTCCTTTCGGTCAAAAATCCCTTTGCATAAAATGTTATCTGAGAAAACAAAAAAAACCTACGTGTTTCACGTCACCTCCCATGACGCTACGTTTATACGTATTTCTGTTACGTAAAAAACCAAAACAAGTAAACAATGTAATCGTGGTACTAATATCTCGTCGGGGCCTCGTGACGCCGACGACGGCACGACGAATTTTCCTTCCGTCCAAAACACGTAACCCCACACGCACTCGGTAAGTTGAGAGTTAGTGAGAACCTGTGAAAAACCCACCTCTCACCGCATCATCATCACCGCAGATTTGGAAGTGATTTGTTTCCTGCAACATATTTCCTTCGAACTGCCCAAGACGTTAGCAATGAGATCACATGGAGACGGGCGCCCGCGCCGCCCGCGCCGGCCACGCCGGCGGCGTCACGCAGCTTGTAGGTCAGAATAAATGATCGAGGTCGTCGATCCGACCCGCTGAGCTAGTTTCAAGCTCAGATACAAGTCGAAGGGGAATCTTCGTCCAGCCGCCCACCTGTTGGCCTTGTTTATTTGTTGTTGTTGGTGACACTTATAATTGAAAACTATGGAGAATCTTTGATTCGATTATATCAAAAAAAAAATGGTCTAGGCTTTTCACCATCCAGACTTAGTTTACTTTCGGTACCTAAAATCATAATAATATACTTTTAGTATTTACGAGTGAAAAGTAGCTCATGAGAAGAGAAAGAGTTTATGAGTATTCAAAAATCAAAAAAATCAAAAATCGTTTATTTCGTTTCAAAAAGGCAATACAAAACAAGTGGCAAGGGCCCCAGTACTGGGTTGATGTAACCTGTGTTACGGGGTGCCCCGCTCTTCCAACAGAGAAATTTTAACAACTTGAAACGGGAAAATTACCATTTGTATTGTTGGCACGTTGCAAACAAGTGAGCATATCTACATACTTATATTATGTTGACCGCTAGTGGCAAAAATTTCTTGAGCGTTTCCGTGCTTCGGAGGGCACGTAAAGCCGTCGGTCCCGGTTGTTATTATAAGATAACAGTCGTTAAGCCATGTCGGAGGCCCTCGGGCGGTTTGAAAACTTTCGACACTCGGGTTGGCCACTAACCCCTCCACCAATCCGCACTGGAGCAGCGTGGTGGAGTATGCTCTAGGCCTCCTCAAGAGGAGAGACCCGTGCTCAGTAGTGGGCCATTAATGGGTTGAAGCCATATGTTACCATGTGATGTACCCTGCGTGGCTTGTTTGCACCTGTTGGCTGGGATATTATTTACCCTGCGTGGCTTGTTTGCACCTGTTGGCTGGGATATTATTTTAAGCGCGAACCAACCTTCCCCGTTCGTGGTGCTCCTCTAGGAGATTTGTTCGGCCAGAATTCTCAAGTTCCTCCTTTTTAAGTACCTATGTACTTGGCAGGTAATGTCATGATGAAGACTGGTGTATAACTCGCTCGTTTGCTTGCGTCTCCTATCTGATTACTTTTGTTTAATTATTAAATATATCACTCACTGTCTTTGTATGGTTTACTTAATTTTTATATACATAATTTTATTAGAGTGGTATAACCAAGTGGTGTCGGCGACATGGTACATGGACTTGTTTTGAATAATTTATAGGTTCATGGGTGTGGCCCGGTGGCCGGTATGCGGTATGCCCCCTATGAAGACACAACAATATTTATTTATAGATTTCTGATTTCCACTTAATGAGCCGCTGCATCCGTATTTATTAATATAAATGTGGTGTTTATTTACGTCCGATCCAAGCCGGTCCATATTCAGATCATGCAATTCAATTACATTCACGGTAATAACTTAAAGTACACACCTACTTCCGAAGAATTTATACATATTTAAACTTCAACACATTATCATCCTTTACATTACAACTCATAAATCTCCCGTTACTGGGCTCGGGTCTCCCCCTGCCATGGTGTGCGAATGCGACTACAAGCAATAGTCCACCAAGCCATAGTCCACCAAGCCATATTCCACCAAGCCATATTCCACCAAACCATATTCCACCAAGCCATAGTTCACCCAGCCGTAGTCCACTAAGCCATTGTTCCTCACTCGGTGAAGTGGGAAAACTTCACCCACCTTTAAGAACATTATTACAGGTTTCCTCAGGATGATTTCCTTCACCAAAGCATGTATTGTTATAATTAGGTTCTAATACGCTCTATTTTTTTTAAAGTATAGGTGCGCGCAGATGCCAGGCCCCGCGCTCGTGAGACCAACGTTCAAATCGCTAAAGGTACTTCAAGTGGCACGAACTCTAATCTTACCGCCCTTGACCCGTAACATTAGAAAGTAAGGTTGTACTGTAAAGTACAATGATCTAGTGTACCATCAAAATTTCCCGCCGGTGGGGCTCAGCGACATGACTTGCAGTTTCCCCTGACGAATTGGGACTAACCGTGAGTAATCGACGGAAACTTTTAAACTTATACTGACATATGGTACAATTACTGTCTTCGCGAACGCGATGTATCAAACTGGAACTCTAGAGGTATGCATGACAAGATAATAATAATAATATTTTCCCTAACAAAACACTGCGTACAAGATTATGCTATTAGTATTTTTTTAATACTTAAAAGTATTAAAAACCTATGTAAATGTAGAGTTGTAAAGCCATGTTGTCATCGGTGCTGGGGTTATTTTTGTTGTTTAGAGACAACAATAACGTTGTGCTGCCGACCAGTCTACCCAAGGCCCCCGTCATTATTACGGTGTGGTAAACAACAGTGACGCGGCGCTCGGGAAATATTTAGTTTTCCTCGTGCAGGTGTATCTACCGCGCGCGGCTCGTGCCAGGCCTGCCACTTGCCACTTGCCAGGTGAGCGCGCCCCGAGCCGCGGCCAAATACCCGCGATCATTTATTAAATCACCTCAACGCTAATGAAATACATTTGTTACTACTTATATTAAGAAACTTAAAAGAATAAATTGTAGATTGTACATTTAAAAGTTCCAAAAGAAACAAACTGTACGACAGGAATTGGTGTGGTGTTGGGTATTGGAGTGGATCGGTGATCCAGTGGCCTGGGTGTAACCTGCCTACGTTGTGAGGGGTTCGACTCGATTCCCGACTGGGGCAGACATTTATGTGACAGATGAATGGTTATTCTTGGGTGCCGTGGGTGTCTCAGAACTCAGAGAATCCTAGAGCGGGGGTATATGAAGAGCTTAAATAAATAATGTCCGCTCACCGCTTCCCGCTGGCACCGCTCACGTTTGGCCGGAGCCGCAGTGACGCGCCGGCGCCGCGCAGTCTGCCGCGGCCGCTGCGTCGCGCGTCGCTCGTCGTGAATGTTGCGAAACATTGCGATTCAAACAATTCATAATTATAAAACTGATATGACATTTTATTGATAATGTTACCAATTGTTTTTGGTGAATAGCCGACAGACGGACAGTCGAGCCATCTGACGGTAAGTGGTCAGCGGCGCCCATTGACATCTCCGACACATTGCCAGCGAAGAAAGAAGATGGAAGAAAGAAAGAAAGCCCTAAGCCGGGTGACGAGTTGCTTGGTGGCTGACGAAAGCGAAGAAAGATATTAATCAGTGATTAGTCAGTAAAAATATCCATTAATTACCCTATAGGTCTATAGGTAATAATATTGATAATGTATAATGTACACAGAGTCACCACGAAGCGGGGGCCCGGTTTCTCTCTTTTTTTAAGACGCCCTGATCATGGGCCTTGCTGGCATAGGTTTGGGGTTAGTATTTCGGGCCGCCCGGCCCCGATCAAGCCAAATATTTTTACCTGTCAATGAATTATTATAATCTGTAGCAATACAATGAAGCGCTCATAGCCCGGCGGCTTACGTCGATCCTAAGCGATCGACAAAGTTAAGCAGCAGCGGGCGCGGTCGGTAGTTGGATGGGTGACCGCTAGTGGCAAAAATTTCTTAAGCGCTTCCGTGATTCGGAGGGTACGTAAAGCCGTCGGTCCCGGTTGTTATCGTAAGATAACAGTCGTTAAGCCATGTCGGAGGCCCTCGGGCGGCATGAAAACTTCCGACAATTGGGTTGGGCACTAACCCCTCCACGGAGCAGCGTGGTGGAGTATGCTCTAGGCCTCCTCAAGAGGAGAGACCCGTGCCCAGTAGTGGGCCGTTAATGGGTTGAAGCCAAGCCAAGCCATACAATACAAATATTATTTGTTGTGCACAGAACACAGATAACACAAAAGGTGATCTTATCGCTAAGTAGTGATATCTACCAGACAAACTTTGGCTAGAATTTTTTATAAAAACGTAATAACCTTATTATTTTTATATTGACTTCAGGTTCAATACCAATTCGTGTAAAGGCTATACTGTTATATTGTAATTATTAATATGTAGAGCTACACACACACAATATAATCCACACACAATTTACAGTGTAAAATAAAAAACGAACCAAAAAAAAGCAAAAGGACATATCCTCAGTGATGTACAAGATACCTTAAATAAAGTATTTGGAATACAAAATACAAAATACCTTTAAATTAAGTATTTCAGATACCAGATGCAAATACCTTTCTGGAATGGTATCTGAAATACTAGATACAAAATACGTATCTTTTAAATACTTTTTATAGATAAAATACTTTTGTAAAAAAACGTTTTTTAACTGGCGAAAAAAAAGGAGGAGGTACTCAATTCGACACGTATATATATAAATATAATATACTAAAAATTAAAATATAATTACTTTTTAACAAAAAATTGAACCAACGAAAAAAAACTGAAAAGTGAAAAATTAAATAAACCATTTAGTATTATAAATTAAGATCTTAAATTAACATTAAATAAATAATTTTGAAGCGGTGCCAAACAGATGAAAAAACAAACGGCGAAAAGATGTGCGCCGCGCTACTGCTGCCGTGTGCATCGCATGCCGCTGCCCTCATAAAATGAACTTTATGTAATGAATTTTGCTTGTTTGTGTGGCTCCGTCTCAAAATTATTTATTTACTGTTAATTCAGCATCTTAATTTATAATACTAAATGGCTTATTTTTCGCTTTTCAGTTTTTTTCGTTGGTTTATTTTTTGTTAAAAAAACGTGTGACACTCGGGGGCTGCGGAAGAGCGACAGTGATTGAACAAATCCATCACTGCCGCTTTGACAAGTTGTCAAACATCACTGTTTTTCTTGATTCGCTCGCCGCGCTCAAGCCCGCGATAAAACCTAAGCAATAGCTTAAAAGTAATTATTTAATTAAAGTTTATTTTACCGTTTGATCGCGCAAACGTAATATTACATTTTATTACAACATAATAGTTATTATATATTTTTATTGAACTTCGATCCCGCTTTTAGCCGTGCGGTGATTCTGCCAATGTCAAGTATTAAACTATTACCGAGTACTATATTATATGTATATGAGTATACTATTACTAAAAGTATTTTAGCAAACATAGTATCTACAAAATACTAAGATACCAAACAAAAGGTATTTAAATACAAGATACGAAATGAATTTAAAAAAAGTATTGTAGATACAAGATGAAAATACGTATTTTGTATCTTGTATCTGTATTTCAGATACTTGTATCTTAGATAAGTTACATCTCTGCATATCCTAATGGATAAGAAAATAATTTAAGGATAAACCTTGAGTGGAAAGAGTGGCTTTAACAGTTTTCAATCGCAGCATTAAGTAGAGGTTTGCATTAAGTCGGCCTTGTTCGAATGCATCATGCAACACTTCATCGAAAACGGATAGTGACAACAGACATCGATTTTAATTAGGTAAGTCGGTGATTGATCGTAATCGTAATATCGTCAATATCGGGCGGTCACGACATGAGTCAGTGGAAACATGAATGAATCAAACGAAATCGATACCGATCGTGGCGTGGCGTGTTGCGGTGGCGCGACGTGGAGCGAGGAGCCACGGCTCGTGATACGTGGACCTGGATTTTACGGTCTACATCCTCGCGATATTGCCATTGTCGGCCTTATTGCCTCGTCGGTAAGGTGATGTGTTGCGCAACACGCTGCAACCGCTGCCGGAACACCGTGTTGCCGTGTTCCACGAAGAGCGGACGACGCAAGCTTCCTCCGCGGCGCCGTCATCGTCGTCTCACTGTTGTTTAACAGTGATGTAACACGTGAATCATCTAGTTAAAAGATTCGTTTGCCATTGCGGTAATGTTCGTAATATTGTTAGGGGATTAGCGTCATTCGTGTTCATAACGATATAATGACATGTTGAAGTTGCACAACTTTCATTTGCAAAAAAGTTCAGGAATGGCCATATTGGGGTGGCACTCGTTACTGAATTTGTCGGCAGACCAGTTAATGTATACGTAAATGTTAAACGGTTTTATTTAGCTGACCTTGTTAATGTGGGTCAAATCTGGCAAGTCTAATTAGATCTACTTCCAGAAGGAAATAGGATAGGAATCATAAGGAGTTGTTTGACATATTTCTTTAGTTCTGATGACAATTAACAATGCATTCCTGTCATCATGCATTCATGACCTGATACTACACACAGGTTTGTCTCCAGGACGGTTAACGTCACAATACAATGACTAATAAACCGTGTATTTAGTTTTAAAGTTATTCCTTTTTAATTTCTTGTACAAATACTTGGGCCTAATTATATCCGTTGCTTATATAGCATCGTATATTGACTACACCAAATATTGTTGACATTATCGTTAATTATTCAACGATTATGTCAAATAACAACGTACAAACAAAAACGACAACGATCTGGCACTTGTTTTAATGAAACGTGAGCATTTCATTATACGGCCGATTATTTCATGCTGTTGTCAATTCTAACGTCAGCTAACCATATGAATAATTATCCAACTATTATTTTTAGTAAACAGTACTTATGTAATAGAAAATGAAATCCAGTTTAAAAGAAAACAGTGATTCAGTGTAATATTGAAACTGTAATGAAGAACCTTAATAACTAATTAAGTTTGAAAAGCAAGTACGCAACAAAACATTTTTATAATGCAATAAATAAGTAAAATACGTTATTTACGTTATAAACTTCAAGCGCTTGAAAGTAAGTAGGAACTAGGTGTAGATAATCTTAATTTGAAAAGCCTGGACAAGTGCATGTCAGGGAATTCAATGCGGCGTAGTGTTTTCAAACATATCAGAGACTCATACAGTACAGGTACATTTGCAGCAACGCGGCGCCGCCCTCGCCTGGTGGCTATGATATAGATGTACGAGTATATTGCGCAATATTGGCATTAGTAATCCGATTATAAGAATTTGTTTTACCGCTTTAATTTCTCAGCGAGGTGTCGGTCGGCCGCACAGCGCGAGGTGCGGGCAACCCGTTATCCAGTGAGAGCCGCGCACGCGAGCGACGCGTGCCACAGCCATCAAACATGATCGGCTCACGGATATTTCAATGTTGTGCAATATACTTACTGATTAAGCATCGCACAAAAATGTTGCAAAAAATAATAATGATGACAGAGAAGGCACCAACGAAGCATTAATTAGTCACGCATATTATTAAATTTAGAGGTCATATTACAGAAATATGTTTGTACACTTGAGTAGAAATCGTGCACCTATCTAAATATTTCACTATTATGGCATCCCTGAAAGCTACATTATTTGGAATCGAACAATAGAAGTTGTAAAAAATTCTAAACTGCTTATTCAAAACATACACGCCGATTTGTTATAGGTAAGCCATACTCCAGTTGCGCGCTGAAGAAAGAAGTTGAATCTGGGCAAGAAATTAAATTTACAGCAGACAGTGATCATTATTCATGATTTATTACACTAAGCATACACACACGCACACATAAAAATGTAAGCTCATTTAATGCATTCAAATCAAAATAGTCACAGCATATAAGGGAGTAGTAACCACCCTCACTGTGATTTGTAAAACTGGACTGGCTTCAATCATTATTACATATTGCTTAGTCATTAATGATGTTATTTAATTACTTTACGTTAATTTTATATTCTCATGTAAGTGACCATGTATGTCTTTTTTGAGAATAAAATATTCTGTAAACCAAAAAATGTAAAAACAGTCGAAGATCTTACGATAGCCGACTGAAGGGGTAGGCAGCAGGCATTCATTTGGGGTTGCTATAAACTCGTCACGAAAAAATTATTTGTAAATTTGCCACAATTCTAATTTGAGATTTTTTGAGGTTCGGCCGTGTGTGGAGTACTGTTCGCACATTTGGGCAGGCGCAGCCAAATGTCACCTTTCTGCTTTGGACTCGATGGAGAGGCGTGCGAAGAGGCTCATTGGTGACCCAGATTTGGTTGAGACCAATCTTCAAAGCCTCGAGCACAGGCGCAGAGTAGCCAGCCTCTCGGTTTTCTACAGGGCACATTTCGGAGAGTGTGCGCAGGAATTGTTTGAGATAATTCCCCCATCTCCGTTTCTCCATCGAACGACACGACGCACGGCGGGTATCCATCCTTTTGTCGTGAACATCCCGCCGGTACGGACGACGCGGTTTGCCTCGTCATTCGTTATACGCACCGCGAAGGACTGGAATAACTTGCCTGCGTCGGCGTTCCCGCCAGCCTACGACGTGGATGACTTCAAGAAAAGAGTGAATAGGCTTTTTCTAAGTTAATGTGCTCACCATCTTGGACCACATCTACACTTACCATCAGGTGGGATTGTGGTCAAACATTAGGTAACTTATTCGTGTAAAAAAAAAGATACCACAGAAATGTTATATCAGCATTCAGTGGATATTTATTGATAGATCACATCTAACTTCCCCGGCAACTAGGAGCAGCTTAGTTAACACATTAACAAATCGATGATGGCATTACATATCCCAGAAAAGTTCTTCCAAGCTTCCTAAAGAAGGATGCTTAAGCCATTAGCTCGGTCGTTGTTTAGCAGGAGCAGGAAAATTCCACGAATAATAAGTTATAAGAGATACAAACAAACTATACAATAACACCATTGAGAATATCCCATTACGCGAAAAGTAAAATATTTACGTAGGAGGTGACGTCGGGTCCCTTCACACTACAGGATATGGGCAGCATCTGGTCCCGGTCACTGAGAAGTATGACGCGCTGGACGCGACCCGAGCGGCCCAGTGCGACCCACGACGAGCCAGCCGTCACGGTTGCACGACATGACATAACGTCACCAACGACGTAACGTAATCTTTTATCTAGATTGTCATTTATTTCAATTGCGTTCGTCCACACATGGCCGAGTGACGTAGCGACATGTGGCCAAATTGTGCAAACTTCCACGACTGGGAAAGCCCAACTGACTCATTACTGAAGGCTGAAGCATTCTAAGCCCAATCTCACTTCCATAGAGTCCACGCTGCGGGACCGCCTGGCGATTGATTGCTTTCTAAGGAAGAGGCGAGTGCGTCAATGTTTGAACTTTGAGTAAATAACTTTACAACTGGCTATTAAAGTGGATGGATCAGTATTTTTATATTTTCCGAGTAACCGCCCTTGCTTTGCTTCGGTTTTGTTATGTTTTTACACCTTGGGTTACATTATTGGAGTTTTATTAAGGAATCCCTATTTTTTTTTGAAAATATAATAAAGCCTATGTCACCCGGGGATAGTGTAGCTTCCCGACAGTGAAAGAATTTTTCAAATCGGTTCAGTAGTTTCGGAGCCTATTCAATGCAAACACACAATCAAATCTTTCCTCTTTATAATATTATAAGTACTAGTTGACCCGGCGAACTTCGTATCGCCTAAAAAACTTTTTTTTTTTCAAAATAAAAGTAGCCTAAGTTACTCCTTGTTACATCAGCTATCTGCCAGTGAAAGTCCCGTCAAAATCGGTCCAGCCACTTCAGAGATTAGCTGTAATAAACAAACAGACAGACAGACAGACAGACAGATAAAAATTGCGAAAAATGTTGTTTTGACATATGTACTGTGTATACAGCCAAATGTATTTAGTAAAAAACGGTTATTTTAATATTACAAACAGACACTCCAATTTTATTTATTTGTATAGAGTATAGATATAGATGTATAGATAGATTAGTACATTGGTGAAATACAATTGTTTGTTATTGCTGAATTAATTTATTGAAACGTATCAAGTTATAAATGTTTTGGTTTAGGTATGTATACAAGATAGTTTTACTTTCGGATATGACATCAATCATGTTGCATCCACATCACAGTTTGTTGAGCAACATTATGCAACACGATAACATTCTATAACTTTTAGATCACTTGTTGCCAACCTTGTCACCGTAAAATAACAAAAACCGTAAATTTATAAATTTCGATTGTTTTCGATTTTTCCGCAGACGCAACATCGACCAATTAGAGAGCAGTGTGTTATTTGCCGTATTTAAAGAAGCGTAAAATTAAAAGCTCTTCTGTGATTGGTCGAACCGTTTAGAACCTTACGAATGGATATCCGTTAGTTTATAAATTTACCACGAGACGTCGCAAATTGATAAATTTCCGAAAATGTGGCCGTAAAATAATACAATTTATTTTCGTTTAGAATCCTACGAAGGTTTATAAATTTCCTAGGAAATTAATAAATTAGCGGTTCTTGTTATTTTCCTGTCAACCTAAATTAACAACCCTTAATATTACATTGAATAATCAGAAAACAAGTGACTATTACAAAAATTATTTGGCAAAGAGAGATCTCCCGCCAGGCGAGGTGTGTTGCCTGGGAGGCGGCCGAGCCCCGACCGATGTTGTCAGAGCGTTTGAATATATGCCGGCGATCGTAGAAATTTCGATAGCGTGATTCAGGTCGGCGTGACGTCACCGTGTGACGTGTGCACGTCGTCGCCACATTTATTAAAAACTCAGAAACTTGGCATTGGATAGTCGTTATTACGTTCAACAGTTTTTTTTTAATTATAAGTAAGTAGTGGATACCCGGCGTGTTCCACTACGCTAATAAAATTTTCATGACAATGACAGATCAGTGTTTTTGTGTTGACAGTCTGTTTATGCGCCATCTTTACGTTATATCTTCAAATTATTGTATTGGAAAAGTGGAAAATTGACTTTATCAATGGACCGAATGTGCCTAATGCATTGTTTTAGTGGTCTCTTTGAAACATATGTGTGTTTTGTTACACAAATATGTTTTGTATTTTGTACAAACATTTTTGTGTTTTGTATGTATAGATTTGAGATAAAGCAGCATCCCGAAATGGCTGTCAAAATTGTCGTGGATAAGACAAGTGTACTGTGTATTAGTGACACCTTATAAATGATTTTAAATTTGAAAATAACAACTAAGGTATATAATAATGTGTTATAATGCGTCATTATTTAATAAAAGCGCGTAATTATGTGCTTTTACCTAGGACTATCCATGCTCATCCATTCCACTTCTATTGCAGAAGGGCATTTTCAGCCGTTTTCAGTGAAGCTGAAACAGACCCGTGACTCAAGTGAATGGCGTCATAAATAGTAATAGTTATTATTAGTAGTTCCGACTAATCATTAATTGAAACAACATTTCATCGGATGAAGTCCCTAGACGCTACATCCAGTGCGTGCGTGATTCAGCGCACTCGCCCCGGCCGGCGGCCGGGCGGCCCCAGACGATGTCACCAGTAACCCGCGAGTCATTCCTGCAGGAACCGTTAAAGTGGTTAATTGACCCGTTCAATGCTATCTGATGAATGCTGTTGTCGTCGACGCGGCGGCGGTTACGTCACGCGTACGTCATCTGTGGCATCTCATCTCATCTCATCTGTGGCACGTTCTAATGTCATGTAAAATTCATTACACTGAGAGTATCGTGGTATCGTATTCCGAAATGGTGGTAGAGTGTACGAGTACTGTGGTGCTGTGCCCTGGCTCGTAATTCTTCTTCGTCTGAAAGCTTACACTCTGTTTCTTCTTTACTGTCTGCTTTTTATGTACATTTTAACTTCTTAAAACTTTTTAAAGCGTTTGTATATTCTCCAGAGAAGCGGGGCGCTCAACTGTTGTCAACTTTTTTTCACAGGAACGGATTATACCTAATTAATGATTACAGACAGAGTTTGTGCGGAGGGTCCATCATGCGGAGGGCAGTCCATAGCGGCTACTACAGACAGGTATTAGACTCATCTATGTGCATGTAGATTGTAGTCATCGTTCGATAGCGCCGTACAGTCTGGAGGACTGGTGGCACTGGTGGGGCCGGGGGCCATGAGTCAACGCGGATGTATCCCACGGGCAGTCGTTGGCCATTCCTGCAGCGTGTGCCGCAGCCGCCCACCACGCGCCCGCAGCACCCGTGCGCTGACGCATGCCCGTTCGTACGAAATCTATATATCGATCGCAGCAAAGACGCCGACACTAGCGGCACTAGCCGATGCGCAGGGCTGACTCGGCCGACGTTCAATCTCTTCGCATTTATTTAATTCAGTTCGGAAAACTCTAACCTGACCGTTACCTAAATTAATGTTGCTTACTATACCTTACCCTACAGGCAACTACCAAATTCATATTAGGTATTGTATGTACATAATACCATGGTGCACTTGGCGTTTTTTATTAAATGTCGTTGTCTATTATTACGAGTATAACTATTTCTCTGACCTACACGACTGTATTAATATAAATGCATTTGTCTGATATTGATAACTACAATGTAATTATAATTTTGTGCATTTTGTAGATGTAATTGAGGTGATATTTTTACTCCTGCTAATGACATCTTTGGATCGTCTATGTTTGGAGCAGCAATCTATTACGGGGCTCGGACTTCGGTGTTCGACGTTCGTTTCTAAAATAAAACCTCCAGATTACACGGGTTTTACACCCACAGCTTGTAAGTGATATATTTTTAAATATAGATAAATATTACAATGAGAAGAACCTTTTGAAATAATGGAGTCACATCCAGTTTCACATAGGTTAGTAGACATACAGGTCGTATGTCTATTCAGTAACTATTGTATACTGTACTTAAAGGATATGCTGAAAATTTTCTTTCGCCATTTCTTCTTGATGAAGTGATCTTTAATATGGATATATTATTCAGATGTGCTTATGACTGTGTTTACTTTGTTTTTGAATGCAATACAGGAATAAAATACATAGTGATTTTAATAATAATAATTAAGTTATGGTAGAAATGGCTACATCCAACATTAAAGCTGCCAACGCTTGGGCTGGTCTCAAGCTGTCCATTCTGCACTGGAGCTGTGTAGACGTAGTGTACTCTAGGCTACCTCAGTTACGAGTGGAAACTTATAGAGCATTTAATGGATTTAGGACTTTTTGGTGAAACTATAGATACTAACTTAATAAAGATAATTGATAAAAATAATTGTTAATGTGGCAGCCCTGGAGCGCGTACTCGTGCATAGTTCCTTTGTTATAGTACAGTCAGCACACGCGGGTGGCACACATATCACTCTTGTCACAACAATCCGGTGTCATGGGTGGGGCGCGGGGGAGGGAGGGGAGGGGGAGTGCTGTGACGCACTTTCAGCTTCTCAGATCCGGATTGTTCAGCATCGGGCGTTTGTGTCGCAGACCTGCACCGTACAGACAAACCTATTATCTTACATCGAGTTCTGTAAGGTAAGGTGTAATTATGTAGGCTGGCAAAAATAAACGTAACTATTCATAGTTTTCAATTTCTAGTAATTTGAGATTGGGTTTGAAGCTAAGAAGTGGGGAACATTAAACATTGACGCATCGCGTGTAATAATAAACAGGATCTAGATCAGAATATATCGATGTTTACATTTGTTACTGAACTCACTCTGAATCATTGGCCGAGTGCGTCAAACTGGTGCAGTCGCCGTGTTGGGTGGACCGGACCTGGACATCCACATGCTAGCGACTGGACATACCAGGTCATGAGTAATGGTTTGGTATATGTATAACAGTGGTGAGCTCTTACAAGTCTCACGTCCGATGACATAATATAGTTTGATTGTTATTACCTACCTCTAAGCGAAGTGATGCGTAATATTTATCTACAGCATTATCGCAAAAGTTTCTATAAATTAGCCTTGTTTCAGAGCAGTAAGTAATTTTAGTATTGATCATGTATTATGCGTTTGGCCCTCTTACGAAAATACCCTCTAGTTGGATTTAGACACATTCGCTAAGACTGAATGACTTAAGGACCATATTTTCAAATGGAATGTCAATGGTCATGAGTCAATCACGATGCATCATCAGCGTGAGAGTGAACCTTTTCTGGAAATGTTTCTCCAAATTCAAGTGGTTCGTGGAAGCAATGAGCAGCATGTGACTGCTGAGGTTGCGAGGTCATCAGCAGTCGCACCCAGTCGCCTTGCGGTCGCCCTCGCAGCGGATTCAGGTCGAATCTTAATACTATCAGCACCGTGCGAACCACTTAGCAACCACGTACAAGAGAAAATACTACATTCGTGAATACATTGAAACACGACAATTGGACCCCAAGTAACGAAGCAGTGATAAATCTTCAATGTATGTTACTATTAGTGAAGTGTGAAGTGCGGTTGCGCGAGATCTCGAACTCTCCAAATGTAGAATAGCTCGTTGTGAGTCCGGACATGCCAAACATAGGTGCGCTTTCAGTGCGGCATACATCGCGAAATTTATCTAAGAATGGCATTTTGAATCGGGTTTAAATTTGCAATGTACATCGAAAGGCCGGATCGTGAGAGCATGACGCACCGGAAGCTGCACGCATGCCGAAGCCTACGAAAATAAAAGGCGACGTATAAATGCCTCCCGCATGATCCAATCTTGACCGGAGTTCGTCCACCCGGGGGCGCGGGGGCTGGAGCCGCAAGCTAGTTCCTTGACCTGGCTGGTGTCAGGCGTCGGGTCGGGCCTGCCGTGTTTGTAAACACTTCCCTGTCTGCGGTCACTCGATGGCGCGTTACGAAACAGTTTCCTGGTGCATTATCTTAGTTGTGAATGGATGAGCCTTAAACGGCTATTAACCGCAATCGTAATAACATGTCTCTTCTGAATGAATATCGATTTTAACCGACTATATAAAACGAGGTTATTAATTCGACACAATATTAAATATATTAAATATTGTATCAACATGATTTCATAATATCAAGGGTATCAAGGGTTTCAAGGTTCCTTGGAGCTTCTTATAGATCTGTATATTGTGTGATTTTGACCATTCTTATTTTGTTATTTCGTTCTAATAGGTAATTAGGAAACAGTAAAGTAAAAATCGAAAAACGTCATTAAATTTTTATGATATGATGTAAGTGAAGCCGGACTTATTGAAACGAGCTAGGGTGCGCCGTCAAACGATAAAAGCTTAGTCGAAGCCTTTTTTAACAAAATTAAAAGCTACTGAAAAGGCTCTTAGTTTTTGACTGCCCCAGTCGAAACTGGTGTGTTATTTGATAAATTCTAATTTTGAACACTATCTAGCAGTGCGTTCGTCGGGCGTGCCGCGTGCGGTCGTATTCATATTATTTTATTCTTTACACCATTAACGGATTAAAGCCACACTTTGTAACAAGAACCTGGAAATTATTATAATATCCATAACAAACTGTCGTTGTCCACAACGAGCATATCTATTGGATGACATAAAAACTAAAATGTATCTATCGTAGCGCCGTAGCAAAAAAGTGCACTTACGTTCCTCTTATCGCATCACGATAACCGTCCGGGGCCCGACGTGACCGAACCTGACAGCGTCGGAAGCAAACAAACCTTCTTAATTGGTTGGCGGAGGCGCGCTGCACGATGCTGGCGGCTGGAGCGCTCGAGACGGTACGTGCCCGGAGCCTCGTCCCCTCGCGGAGACAGCCGGGCTACGTGACGGGGGACACGCGCAGGGTGAGCCACCGGACCTTATCATCCCGCTTTTTTATTGATAATCAATCTTAATGAGAGAGTGCTCGCTGCAGATGAGCGGGTGTGACGGTTGGGTGGCGCGGCGCGCGTGGAGTGCGGTCTGTCCGTAGCGCGTATCATGCGCGCTGTTCATGCGATTCGCAAGTTGCGAATATTAAACAGACGCAGAAGAATAGGTACCTGTAGAAAAGGTGACCGATGTCTTGTACCTGTGCAAGCCTGGTGAACCTTACTATGCGAGCACAATCTGATCAAAATTTCTTACGAACTAAATCGTGTGCCCGATTGCGCGTAATGTTAACTAATATTAACCAGATTAAACGATAACGCTGATTAAGATACCTGGCTTTCGAAAAGACAATAATATCGTATGCATTAAAAGCTTCCAAGAAAATTCTAATAATAAGTACTACTACTTATTAAAGTGACCTTAAGGGCCCGAACGTGAATTCGTCGCGGCTTGCAGACCAGCTTCATTATGCGAGCCGCTTCATTACGCGGACCACAAACCCTCACTCAGTGCATTGTACGCCGCCGCCCGCCGCCCGCCGCCCGATCACTAGCTGTGTCCACTTTGTTAATTGTACTCTCGAGCTCATGGTACACACTCACACACTACAATAACTATATCTCATCGGCATAGTTGGTTGACAGAAATATAAAATGTCAACAAATCCTAGTCCTAGATTATGTACAGTCACCTGCAGAGAAAAGTAACCCATCTGTTTACAACGCAACAGGCAACGGAAACGTTGATCTTTTACAGTCTAGTATAGTTTAGTATAGTTACAAAGTTATGGGACATGGGTTAGTGTGTGTAGCGGTTGGCTTTAAAACTACATGTTACTTTGTATTTCTCGGACACACGTAGTTGAGGATCTTCAAAGTCCATTGGAAGTGTCAAGTGTTTCCATTAGCTCCATGACGCGGCGCACAACAAGTGCTGTGACAACATGACAATATTCCGCGCGCCACCTCACACTACCATTTGTTTACAGTTTATTTAACAACAGTTTCATGGGTTAAATGTTAACATGGTTGGGGATGGGGAATACCCACTGATCTGAAAGTATTCACAGTATGTGTTTTGACATGTTTTAATGCTAGTTAATATAGTTTTTCTACTCACACAGTAGTAGTTGATGCAACATAGTTTGTTGGGTATAAACCCACTCACCCCTGCGCTAATCTGTCTGGGGCTGCCTGGTGGAGTATGCTCTAGGCCTCCTCAGTCATAAGAGGAGATCCGTGTCCTGTAATGTACGTACAAGGACCTAAAAAAAGTGGGCGGCCATTGCTATGCTTCACTCTCGATTAGACGAGGTTACGTCTGTTTTTTTTTTCAGGTCCGTGTGTACGTAGATAACATAAATTTTCAGACAGTGTAATATTAATAATGATACATTTTCAACTTTTAAAGCTGAAACTTCATTATTGCCAAGGGGATACCCGGCGTGTTCCACTACGCTAATAAAATTTCTGATGACAATGACAGATCAGTGTTTTTTATTGACAGTTTGTTTATGCGCCATCTTTATATTATATCTTATTTTTGTATGAGAAAAGTGGAAAATCGACTTTATCAATGGACCGAATCTGGGGGCACGGCAGTCCCCGCCAAGTCGAGCAAAAAAGCGGCAGGGCCGTACCATCCTTTTCTCGAAGCAATTCAGGCCATTTTCGACCCCCTATAACTTCGTTGTGGATAAAGCTAGAAGCCTGAATTTTTAGTAACCAAGCAGCCATTGTATAAACACGGTATATTTCAAATTTCATTCAATTTGAACCAGTAGTTTCAGAATTATAACTAGTCAAAGTTTCTTTATTTCGTCACTCACTGACTGACTGACCGATCATCAAAACTCTAAGGCACTTCTAGCAGACATAGAAGCTTCAAATTTGGAACACAATTAGTATTTAGTGTATAGATCAAGGAAAAACTAAAATATTTTGCAATTTCGGTCCAGTTTTCTAGATACATCAACTGCATAAATAACTTTGTAATCCCATATAAATATATAGGATTACAAAGTTACATTTGCAGTTAATGAATCACTGTACCTGTTTAACAAAGTAACATTTGCAGTGAATGAATCAGTGTACCTGTATATAATATAATGGAATAAGAGGTGTAGATAGTTACCTAGATATAATTATGTTCAAAGGTAACTTGTAAAAGGAAAAAAAGTAGAACTATCTACAAAAAGAAATGAGATGCCATCAAAAACAAAACTTGTAAAAAAAACCAAGTCTCGCAACTCAGTTCTTCTACCGTAAAAAGTTGTGAGATCCATGTAATACCAAGTCGGTTAATTTATTCAGTTCCTACTTAAGGGTCCTTCTGTCTTAAGTTATTACGTAATTAGCTAACCTAACAAGTAACAACATCTTATAGTGACCATATTACCAATATTAAAAATCATTTATGTTTTAGATAAATAGATTGACTTGGCAATCGCACTAAACAATCAAATTTAATATAATATGTAGGTATTACTTGTGAGATACATTGTGTTTTCATGCGATGGTCAAGTCGATCTATTTATTTAAAACATAAAAGATTTTTAATATTGATAATATGGTCACTATAAGATGTTGTTACTTGTTAGGTTAGCTAATTACGTAACAACTTAAGACAGAAGGACCCTTAAGTAGGAACTGAATAAATTAACCGACTTGGTATTACATGGATCTCACAACTTTTTACGGTAGAAGAACTGAGTTGCGAGACTTGGTTTTTTTACAAGTTTTGTTTTTGATGGCATGTGGCTTTGTTTTAGTGGTCAACGATCTTCGGATTATTGCCTTTCAAATGAAAGCATTTTGAGGCATATCTGTTGGATAGTTTCAGAGTCTATAAAGGACATCCGTACAAAAATGATTGTTTTTTATATGTATAGATTAGGACCAAAGTAACTGAGCGACTGAGTTGCAGAACTTTGGAGGGTGTTGCAAATTATTTTAAAGACGTAGTTAGTTTTTCTGTAGAATTTTAGCAGAGTAACACGGAATAAATAAATGTTACTTTTGGCGGAACTGCGACATTGTATACTCAAGAAGCACGTGAACTTGAATCTTGGAATATTAACAAAATCAGTGCAGAATTACAGCTCTATATCTCGTTCGTTGAGCCCTTCTAAGTAGAACTTCGTTATATTTCAGAAAATTGTAACTGTTCTAATTTGTATTACGATGTCGCGTGTCGCGTGGTCAGCGAACACGGTGGTATACCTATACATCTTAGTGTAACATTTTAGTTTGAGATAATAAAGAAATGTCATCAGTCATCGCCTGTAACAAAAAACCGAGCGGCAATTTATCTCGCGCTTGACATATAAGTAATCTAAAGTTGTTCGGGGAGCTCGTTCTAAGAAGGGGCCTTATTTGTTAATGGATAAATTGTATGTGACGCATTCATGGGAAAGGTGGTCGCCGTGGGAACAGGTTCACGGGCAGGGGGAGGGGGGGGGGGCTATGGTGGCGAATCTTTGCTATGATTTAATGCGATGACTAAGATATTAATTTTCCTTGACTGATGTGCGAATAGGACAAGCATTCATTTGCGCTGCTGAATACAAATCAGGTTCAGGCGTAGAATGTCAGAAACGCTATCGACAAATTCGTAAATTTTCAGGATGTTGTGTTTGTATATAACATAAGATTGGGGGTACATTATTTTAAACCAAACACTATTTTTGTAATATCAATAGTTGTAGATAACATTACATTTTATAATTTCGTAATTTTACAAAAATCGAAGTCTATAGATTCAGGAATTTCCTCAATTTCCTTTCAATCATAGTGTCTGTAGCTGTGGGTTCAGGGTGCGGGGTAGATACTAGTTACTGGTGGTGACTGGTGACTGGTGACTGGTGAGTCAGATCATCTTCTGAGAAGCATGTGTTACGTCTATGGGCTGCGTCGCGCCTGTCGGCTAGCCGGCCGGGCGCCGGGCGGCGCGCTTCGCACTCCTTTATAATAATATGCTTCCTGTAGGGCTTGGGCCACTTGGGCCCATAATGTACATATAAGTATAGTCTGTACAATGGACCATTGGACACAGACATGCAACTTTGACCAGAAACGTTTTATTGTACAACTTCAAGTTTGGCAAGTTTCATGAAAGTCATGGAATACTACTTAGTATTTTTCTTCACTTAGTAGTTACTACTTAGTACTTAGTTACTACTTAGTATTTTTATTTGCCAGACTTGCCAAACTTGATGTTGTACAATAAAACGTTTCTGGTCAAAGTTGCATGTCTGTGTCCAAGTTTGAGTAATGTTACTACATTACTCTATTTCATTGAAGATTTATTATTAATCAAACACTCCATAATCAGCGTTCGCGGCTTGACTCTGCTGGGTTCAGTCGTGGAATCCGGAACGTGGAACGTGGAATCGTGGTTCAGTAGTGTTTCTATTTTCAGAAGCCGCTAAATCGACTGCAACGTTGCCGCGGTGTAGTGAATAACTTTTTAGACCTGAACAGAATTAAACATAATTTAGTACTCCGAACTCTATACATGTTTGAGCATCAAATAATATTTTTTTCGTTTTAGCAGATTCTGAGAAAGTTGGGTGTGAACAGAACCGCGCATTCCATTTTTTATAAAAGCCAATGCTTAAATATTTCGGTACAATTTAAGGGAGCCGCCTCTGGGGGAGTGTTCTTTTTTTTTTTTCAAAAGAAAGGGTTTTGTCGCTGTAGCGATTATGTCGCCCTGGTTACAAACATGTCAGTAAAGTATACTTAGCACTAATAAATAATATTAACTTTGTTTTACAGATATTATAAGTTTACATAATTTTTTTGCATCCTCCGATAACGGATCTGCAAGTATGCTATTACAGTGTCCAATCATATTAAGTTTTAACCCTATATTTCTACGCTCACCAGAATTCTGAACACATTCCATTAGGACGTGGTATATGTCATCTACTACATTGCAAGTTGAACAAATTTGTGTTGTCGTTTTGCGCATCATGTACAAGAATTTGTTGCACGGAATGTGTCCAGATCTAAGTCTCAAAGCTGCAACAATCTGACTTCGTTTTAATACCGTATTGTCTATCCAAGAGTGTCCTAATGGATGCGGCTGGATCGTTCGGTACCATATTCCTTTCTCTTTTGATCTTTCGTCAAAATATTCCCTCCAAAGGTCTAAACATTGATGCTTTAGTGTAGGTAAGTAACTTTGGAATGACGGTGTTATATCTAAATCTAATCCATCGGATAGGGGGGGAGTGTTCTTAGAAAGTGAGCCGGACCCTGGTCAATGACTGCACCCTCTGGAATGTCCTGTCTGCAGCCGCCCTGCCGCGTGCCGCATGCCGCATGCCGCATGCCGCTCGCTGCTCCGAAATACTCCGAATTAGGCAGTTTTCATTCATCATTATTATTGAATGTAGTGTCTATATGACGTCACAGAGGTACACAGCATAACAGCGTTTAAATACGTTTGCATTGACCACAAAATGTCAATTATAGAAGTATCAAACTTCTCGTTTCTATTGAAAGAAAAATATTTATGCAATAACATCAAGTGAATAAAATTACATAAAACGAAAGCCGAACTATTATTAATATCCGAGATTGAAAGACACGTAGTTAATCATAATATGAAAATATAAATAATTATAATCTTAATTCTTAAGCATAGGCATTGAAGATACAGATGCATCAATAGGCTATGCAATAGCTTAGCTTACAATTAGTAAGAATGATGAACGTCATTTGTCTTTATTAATTGCCAGAACGATTTTATCTAGCAGTGGTGTCTCCAGCGGGTATAAGTGGCTATGTAATTGGGGTCAAAGTGAGAGGAGCGAGGCTAGCTGCAAAAGCCTTCTGCTAAGCTCCGCCTACCGCCTTCAGAGAGGGCCGTGGGGTCGCACGCAGCGGCGGTAGGGCCTTTGGCACTTAGGAATGTGGCACCTTCCGGCCCTGCTGGAACTGATTGCTGAAATGCACACACACATACAAACGTAAAGGAGGTTTGTTAATTTGTGTTGATTTTTATTGCGTTGATATTTGATACTAAAACGTCTGCAGACACTATCTGATTTAGAAGTTAAATTCAATGTTTAAATCCATTTACAAGAATTATAGAGATTAATTAAATTGGTATATATATATAATGACGAAGTGTAAAATAATGTTTAAATTTAGTCAGCGGCTGTATAGGAAATTCCTTCACAGGTTAAAATATTTTATGGGTGTTTCTAGATTACTAATAATACAAGGGTGAAGGGTATAACTGTATGATGCAAGTAATTTAACATGCTACCCAAATTGTAAATGTGGGCGAGTCCATCCGGTGGTGAAATATCTCGATGCTATAAAAATAAACTCTATATCAGATCAATAAATTTTGGCAAGTCGATACCGATGGCGTGGAGGACTTGAAATATTTCTGAGAAGGCCACACCGCTTGGCGCCAAACTCTCGACAAATTGCAGCATGCAGAGCGTTTCCGATGCATGCATTCCGTCTTAATGGCATCCAGAGTTTGAAAATACGATTTTACGGCAACGAATTGCCGTTTCGTGTTTTCGTTGGAAAAATGACAAAGCGCTAAGTAGGTAACTGTACATTGTAAAATGTTACGCTTGCTTGTGAAGCTATGCAGGAACTAAAGTCCGGTTTACACGTATTAAGTAGTTAAGTAGATAACTAAATTTTAACTACATTTTAAGCACGGACCTGAAAAAAAGACGGACGTAACCTCGTCTAATTGAGAGTGAAGCTAGCAATGGCCGCCCGTTTACCATGTGTGCGTAAATTTTGATTCGCGATTGAAGCAGTGAAGTGTCAATGTGTGGGTGTGTGTACTTGTACGAATAGAGAGTTGGTATTACTATGGGTGCTTCACTGAATTTGTTGTTGGGATTACGTCCGTCTTTACTTAATTACGTCCGATTAATACGTGTAAACAGACATTTTAGTAAGTTTTTAGTTAAAGTTTAGTTAACTACTTAACTACTTAATACCTGTAAACCGAACTTAACAGGCCTGACATCGCGAGATGATCCGCGCCCGGTAAACCGTAATTTTCTTGTAAATTTTCTCTACAATAAGTGTCATCTACAAACGGTTCATTAACCAAAACGTAATGCTGATTATTGCGATATTGAAACCCGGATAGTAATGTAGACATTATTTAAGTTTTTAGCGTAAAAATAATTTTAAAAGTTGCTCTTACACTTATCGTTCCGCTTTAGGAGTTCCAGTGTCGTGGGTGGCACAAACGATTCAAATACCGTATGTGCCTTTCTGTACTGCCATACTACATAGTCGTCAATAGCTTATTCTTACTTAACATTTTATAATTGGCTTAACACTAACGGTATTAAAGCTTATGTTAGTGAGTTCTCACGATTTTCGATCTTGTGATACATATATTATTATAAGCCAGTTCTTCGAAAGGCCGCCGATCCCTTGCGTCCGATCAGTGCGGCGCGGGGCGGCGGCACGCGTCAGGCCTCGTCTGGCCCTACCCGGCCCTTCCGATCCCATTCCGCGGCGGTCGACGGAACTTTAAGTCCGTATATAGCCCGCTCGCTGTGATTAATCTGTCTGGAGGTCTTGCATCGAACATTTTACATGGAAATTCAATATTCATCACTCAACGAACAGTTTTTCTCTGAATTTGGAAATTTATAATGATGCAATATTCACTACCATAGACCACTACTCACAGTGCTTAAAGTAAAAGTTGTAAACCAAGATTTTCAACGATTGCAATACTTGCAAACTTTTATAGTTACTTCTTATTTAGTTTAAAATTTTGGAAAATGGATTCTTAAACGACAAAAAAAAATTGATTAATGAAAAATCTGATAATTGATAGATAGATCACAAAATATTTAGGTTGCAGTTATTTATTTACGATAACTAAGTAAGTATATTTAAGGGAAAATAATTTACATCTCGGCACGTTTTTAGGTAGTAATTCTTCTGTCGGGATCTCGGGTAACATAAGGGCCCTAGATAGTTTTATTATATTATTCAGTTCAGGTTCAACCACCCCGGTTGCCTTAAAATAAGGTATTGATTGAATCAAGCGACGTGACATATATGTATGATCTTAGGAATCTTTGACTCTTAATATAACGCTGTTGTGGTTTAAGAATAATATAACGCTGTTCGTGTAGTTAATGTGTAGTTTGTAGTCACGAAACATGTATTAAGTTCGTGTCATGGCAAGTGTAGACCTACAGAGCCTAGGTCATAAGGACACAGACAATTAATAATAGATATACACTCGACACTTAACGCCCCAACTCAGAGTTACTAACGGTTACTTTAATCCTCCTTAGTAAAAAATCACCATACAAATTATATGCTAAGGAGCGATTTAAGTAACCGTTAGTACCACTGAGTTGGGGCGTTAGTTTCCTGAATATTGCAATGTCATTGCAAACAACACTTTCTGAGTTCTGAGTAAAGAAGCTCCAGCTGGCCGCAATACATTTTAACAGTAAAATTGTATTTGGTCATGATCACGAGAACCGTGGACCGATCGATTACCAATTAATCAATTAATATGTAATATTTCACTTGATTTATTTAACGAATCATTTGTCATGGGAATGCGTCCCTGGCAGATCCGTGTTGGAGTGGAGCTCGGGGGGTACTTCCAGGTTCGGGCCCAGACGGAACGAATCGGATCTTCTGATGGCGGCGGCGGCGGCGGCGGCCCAGAGCCCCGGCGCGGCGGCGTGGAGACACGCTTTAATGTGTTCGCGGTCCGCGCTTCCACCGCCTGGCCACCGCTAGAGTGCCTGCCCACCTTGCAGTTTGTTGTAACGTCATTGTTTAGTAAGTACGAAGTAATTTATAAGTACGAAGTGCAAATTAATTATCATTGTTACAACCTAGTATTAAATATTGTTCTATGGTATTCAATAGAGCATCAATAGGGATGCTGACTAATTTTAGGATTCAATTTGATTTAATAGATAGAACCTTAAGATTCACGAAAAAAATATTATAAAAATAATAATCTTCAATTTAAAAACAAAAATTGATCAATAAAAATCATTTTCAAATTTCCCACCAAAAACGTCACGTGACGTCACTAGCCGATATTTAATACTATCTGTCGACTGAAGTTAGTTGCACTTGCATATAAAATACGAACAATGACGTCATAAGCTCTAAATGGCGTTTGAGGTCACGTGACGGTGAGTACTATTTTTAACATTTTAAAATAATTATATTTAATTTGTTGTGATTGATTTCGACAAAAGAATAATATTTTAGGTTTTTAAATGTTTTCCTCTATACTTTAAACATAAATTTATTTTAATTTACTGATAGTGTCAACATCCCTATTCAATCAATCCTTCAATAAATCGTGTTATACACAAGATAGATTTGCTGTTTTGTGGAAACCTTACTAGGATCAATGATATTACAATACTTTGTAAATATCATTGACTAGGATCCGATTCGTCATTAATAATTATAGGAAACCTAAACAAATATTTAACTAAAAATATAGAAAAACAAAGTTGACAATAATTTTTGCGTAACTAGAAATGGAATGTATAGTTACGCCGGCCGCTTCGGAGACGTTCATATAACCGCTGTAATCTGACGCTACCTTATCAGGTTAGCGAATGTTTAGACTTTAAGTCCATCAACAGTTGGTTGAAACAACCGCGCAGACGGCCGGCCGGCGGGCTGGCGGGCCGGCGGGCTGGCGGGCCGGCGGGCTGGCGGGCCAGCGGGATGCCGGGCCGGCGGGCCGGCGGGCCAGCGGGCTGCCCCGCGCGCCGCCGCGTTGTGGTCGACAGTGCATGAAATGGCTAGAAATTTGCCTCCAAACAAAAAACAAACCCATAATGTGACAAAATAGTTTAAAAATAAGCACGGCTGAGGCCGTGGCTAATTCACCGATTGTGTGTAATTGCCGGAGACTACCGCAAGTAGATAATTCCGTAAAAATACCATTACCTTACATATTATGAAGCCGTAACTTGTTTGGAGATTGAAGTTTTTTCAGAGAAGTGTTTGCGCCGCTCTGGAAAAAGGTTAATAATGTTAATGCGGACGCAGTACAGTTATTGTTAATTTTCACGGAGCCAAGTAGTCTCTTATTCTTACAGTTCGATATTAAATGCTTTTAGTTTGACATTAAATGTCTTAAACTCACCCTGGGTTTGATATGTGAATCGAAAATATATCTATCTATCTATCAGCCTTTCGAAGTCCAGTGCTCATGACATAATTATTATGCCTCCAGCGGTTTCCTGCTGTCTTCTTTAGGTCGTTAGTCCACCTGGTCGGGGGACGACTTGCACTCGAATACCTTCGACTTCCTGTCGCTGGATGAGAAAATATTTTGTAGTTCCCCGAGCGCTGCGCAGCCGAGTTTGATTTTTCGAATGATATCTATTTCGATGGAATTACCCACTACTAGAACCGCGTAGAACCAGTACCAGTACTAGAGCAGCGCCATTTTCATCATCTACGAGGACCATTTTGAGGCACCCAGTCAAACGCCGTCAGTGTAACGCCGGTAGCCCTAGAGCCACTGACGCTCTAGGCAAGAATGTTGTAGCGCCCACATAAGAAAATAAAAATCAACTTTTTTTGCTCGAAAAATTTTATTTTTCCTTTTTTTTGCTCCTCACCACAAATGTGGCGCCCCTCCTATTTGGCGCCATAGGCCGTCGCCCCACCTCGCCCCCCCAACGCCAGCTCTGGAAGTACCTGCTGGTCAGGTCTCCTGTGAGATCATGGTTCTGAGGTCCTCCAACGTTCCCGCCTGGATCGCTATATCGTCGGGAAATCGAACGGGTGTAAGGTGTTCGTTTTCCACTACTAAGCTTAAATACATCTTCCATCTTTTATCTATGATTCGAAAATATCTATGTTGATCGCAGTCGATACTAGCGGATACCCGGCGTGTGCTACTGCGCTAAAATAAACAAATACATTTCAAGTCTGGAAATTTATTGTATGGGAATTGTCAAAAATCGAATTTATGAATGGACCGAATTTATGAATGTATGGTTTTAGTGCTCTCAAGTCATCTTCGTATTATTACCATTACATTTTACATTTACAGTTTGCGGCATATCGGTTGGATGGTTTCAAAGTCTACCGAGGATATCCGTACAAACATTTTTTGTAATTTATATAGATAGATGAGCGGCGCGTCTCGTGAGATTTAGTGTTTCATTAAAATGCAATTAAATGTTGTATGCATTAAACTATTAGCAGCCATGGGCTCTGCTGCTGTGGAGCAGAGCGCGCATTTTTTTATGCAGAATAAGTTAGTGCTTGACCACAAAACCACCTGATGGTAAGAGGAAATGAAGTCGTGGATGGTAAAGCGCATAACTTAGTAGAATCCTATTCACTCTTGCATAGAGACGGCGATTCAAGAGGTTTGGATCGTCAACAACCGCGCTGCTCCAGGCCTCAAGTTTAAGAAGTATTGACGAACCGGGACCACCGTATTAATATTTGGTCAGTTTACCTACTTCTTTATCAGTTCACTTTAAATAAAAATATTATCGCAATGGAAGCTGTTGATTTTAAGTATGAACCTCTGCCACAATGGCACTAGCGGCCACCTCTGAAGGTGCAACTCTGACGTCGCTGACGTGCGTCGACTGTACAGTCAGCGTCCAAATTAATAAGGCTACCCTCAGTAAGAAATGACCCGAACGATGATTGCTAAAGATCAGTGACGACAATGACACAATATTTAGTAAATACGTCTACGTGTACCCATATTGAGTCACGAGGTTTTCCCAGTGGCAACGGTTCAGTCGCCAGCCGGCGTGGGGCGCGGTGGGGCGCGGCGTGGGGCGCGGCGTGGGGCGCGGGCGGGACATTACCGCGTTGAAGTCTATTGTTCACAAAACTGCGACATGACACGATACCACCTGTAGTGGAATCCATAGCTCAAAGATCACTACAAAATTCCATGTTTATAAGACACGTTTGCTTGGAAATGAGTTTCATAAATAAACAGCAGGTATTATGCTCTCGTAGGAAAAAGCCATCGGGAGTTTCTTGCCGCTTCTTCTTCCGGAACCATTCACCGTGGGGATCTATTGAATTGAAAGCGTAATCTGACGTTGACATTGACAAACTGGCTACAGTGTACTTCAAGGACAATACTGCAATTTTTAAATTCACTTCAGTACTTGCATTTACCTACAGGGTCTAAAACATTATTTACATCTGGAACTTCCGTGTTGTTGGTGACGGGATGGAAGTAATCCTGACGAGACTTTTCCAAAATATTATCTGTTCTAGATCGGTACGTTTAAATGTTTTGGTACTGCACATTTTGATAATTATATAGCTAGCTGTTGACTTGTCATATGACCTACAGCGCCATCTATAAACATACACACATAACTAGACACACGACTTGTCCTCGATGAGCCTGAACCTAAATAAAGTCCTCAAAATTACATTGCATACCTGCACTAGAACTGTTTTGTTTCAATATTGCTTGAATAAAATTGTATGTATTTCTATTTATTCTATGTATTGTATATCGTACTTAGTCATCGAGGTGAGCATTAATAGTTTGTTATTGGTCTTTCCCACCAGCATAACGTAACAATTATTTAACAGCATCACCCGCGCCGGCCCACGTAATGCGGGTATCGCTGGACGTCATGAGCGACCACGTATTCATGTAACGCGCAATGTTATGCAAACTGATAACAGGGGGCAGGGGGCAAGATGCGGGGGGCTGGGGCACGCGCCGCGGTGTTTCCCATCGCCCCCCCCCCCCGCGCACCGCCGGCCGCGGGAAACACGACGCGACGCTTTTCCGGGGGAAACCCTGCCGCTTGCATTCTTCTCTTATCACGGCGGACGGCTTACCGCCGCAGAAATAGTTTCAACAAGAGAAAATTTGCATTGATTGCTAGTTTAGTGGTATTGTATTATTTTGTGAGCTAAAATAGAATTGTTACCGACTAACAGGCTCACCTCATTTCATTTAAAATATATTTATCACATCTGTTCCAAAAGAGCTTTTAATATAATTTATTCGTTCAAAACAGGCACTAAAATTGCTCTTCTTATCCCTAGGGACTAAAAGTTATTAAAATAGGTAAGTTTCAGTAAAATAAACCGTGCGCGAGCCGGTAAAAAAATGTTTGTGAAAAAATATAAAACGTGCGAAATTAATTCCGTCCACTTATCTGAAATTTGAATTTACAAATCGAAAATTATGTCTGTATAGTTACCTCAAGTATATTTACCTACCCAGAGAATGTCAGTTTAAATATTAACTCCAAACTGTATCGGACGCTAGGTGCGTCCGACCTTTTCTTGTTCAGAAGTTGCACATAAGTGTTTATTTCCTTATAGAGGGTGATTTTAAAACTCGAGTGAAGTCCTACTTGGAATCCTTTGTTGGGCTCAGGATTCTATTTTAGAATTAGCTAATCTCGGGATTTAAAGCAATACTCTCTTAAATCGACTTCTGATGGCTGGATAAGTTGAATTTGATGATTTTTAGGCAGGTAAGCGACTAGGATGTTGCATTTTCCGTCGAAATATTAATTAGAGGTGCTAATTTGTTATCTGATAATGTTGTGAGGAAAGTTGCTCTATACATTTGGTATATAAATAGTCGGTAGGTAGGTACTCTGCCTAAACTAAAAACTCCTTGTCCATTGGTCAGCTTGGCCTGCACTTGTTTTACTTAAACGTAATTCTAATGACATCTATCGAACAGGAGACAAACTATCCCAAGATTGTGTTGTTTTGTATAGATGGCGCTATCCTTGAATTCCCTATACCTACCTAATTATGCACTTATACCGGCAATTTTATTGTGCTGTGTTGTGATAGGTACTTAAAAAGTAGTAGGTAGGTAGTAAAAAACAAAGTTTTTGTTATAATTTTATTTTGAACTATCATAAAATACTGATGAGTATTTTGTACCTTAATAAACATATTAGTATCCAATATTAAAACGGTATACATGTATAATTGAGAAAATATTGGCACTGTACCTATATATTTAAATTTTAAGTATACATATTAATTTAAAACTTATAATTAGGTATGTTTGTACGTAAAGATCTCGTAGTCACGCACAGAGAAGTTGTAGTCGGGCGCGAGGGACGCCGGCGATAACGAATCACCGTACGAGTGGAGATTGCTGTAATCAAAATAATAATAATAATAATAATATATTATTTGTGAGTTGTATATAATGCGAACAGTTAAAATTTTAATAAAATCAAAAATATATTGGTTGGGTCATGAGCGCCATCTATGGATGAGTAGTTGTACCAACGCAGAAGCTAAGTTTTGTACAAATCGTTAACTGAGATCAAGTCAAAAGTTTTGAGTATTATAATAATATTTAGAGCTTTTAATTTAGATAGAACACATTATATAGCTAACCTGTAACTATCGCTGTTCACGTTGCAATTGTTCGATATGAGGAGGTCGGCGCCGGCACCGAAAATCGGACCGCAACTGAAACAACACAATTAAATTAACGATGTTCTTAAATCCGCTCATCGGGGTGGATGTCATTCCACCATTCATACGTACGTGGCAAGTGTCGCTTAAACCTAATTCGCGGCGACGAACGCCCCAGCAGGATACTTAGTAACGTAAAAGATAACAATGATTTTAAAAATGTTTATCCCTACGTTTATCCCGCTGATCTCAAAAACGGCTCAACCAACATGGATGCATGATGTTGTATTTTGCTGCATATAGTGACTGGATACTGTCAACTCACTCGGGATGGTAGCAGAGCGCGAAGGCCTTCTTGACGAGGGGGTACCGCGCGGGCGGCTCGCTGAGCGCGAACAGCAGGCCGCGCTCGGCGCCCACGTAGCCGCCGGCGCCCCCCGCGCCCCCCGACCAGCCCGACTCGCAGAACCCGCCGATCACCTCGCCTCGCGGCAGCTGTACAAGTAAATGGTGCTCAGTTCTAGTAAATACAGTACAGCGAATAAAGTTTGATAAAACACTCACTTTTTAATTTTGCCGTTTTATGGTGCCGCATTTGCCGCTTCTCTGCATGCATCAAGTTCCTATATGGTTTTGGTATTAAATACCAAACCTGATGGACACCGGCAACACCACAGGAACCACTGATGCATTGCCGACCAAAAAGGAGGAAGTAGTTTACTGATTCTGAGGCCTACAGCCACTGTTAGTAATGCAGATGACAAAAAGTAATAGTACAGCCACGAAAATAGAGAAACGACAGAAGTATATTAACTTCAACACAGCAATCGAGCAACGCACACATAGGCACAGTTTGTGAACTGCCTGAACACGAAAAATACGTGCGAAACTCAGCAGTACTGAGCAGATCACTCGTATTTCTCGTGTCCGTGAATGGTGTTTATGTGTGCGTTGTTCGCGCTGTTGTATGTATTTAGTGTTGGACTGGAGAGTGAGGGTGAGGGTGAGGGTGAGGGTGAGGGTACCTGCACCAGCAGCAGCACGGGCGCCACGCCGTCGCAGTGCGAGTGGAAGGCCTGCGCGGAGAAGCCGTGCGCGGACGCGCGGAACACCAGCCGCCACGACTGCTTCGGCGTGCCGCACCTGCACACACACACACACACACACACTGGCTAGCGGCAGGCGTCCAGGATTGACTACGAGGAGAACAATAGTTAGCATTCAATTACTATTGACAACGTTGTATGCGTTGGCCTGTCATTGCAGAATTTCTTCTTTTGCATCGGATGGCTACCGAGGGGTATTTATCAATGGAAGTCCTTTAAAATTTTCCTCCCCGTATTGATTTAGTAAAAAATATTGACCACTTTCACTACCTGGTCAACCCTACATCACACTATAGACACTAGAGCGAGGCAGATTCTCATTCTCTATAGAGAAGTCTTATAAGACTTGGCAAGTGCTAGAGCACGCAGTGAGCAGTATTGCTGTTGTATATTGTTGTTGTTACCGGCGGCCGCACACGTACCAGCTGTTGATGAGGGACTGGAAGGCGCTCTTGTCTTGCTGCAGGATGGCCGAGCCCGCGAACATGTTCACCGCCAACCTGCAAATAACAGTAAACAAATTACGTGAAGCCCACGTAGATATGTTAAAAGCGTAGATGGCATCGCGCCTGTAGACTACACAGGAGCTGTAAATTATAAATAAATAATAAACTTAAACTAAATGGTTGACTGGCAGAGAATGCTTTTAGCATTAAGTCCGCCTTCTGTTCTTATACATTTGTATGGTTCAATAAAGACTAAATAAATAATAATATAGCGGTTTTACACTACAATAAAACCGATATTATGTGCCGAAAAGGAAAACATACAGCATTGGTTTGAAGAAGAAGCAGTGTGTACTCAACCAAAGATGTGGAATTATTTCCATAGATTATAGACTACTCCTAACTCCAATAGATGGCGCCACTGTAACCAGCTAGGTGATTTGGGAAAAAAATCATTTTTCAAGTCATAGTCTTCACCAGGAAGGACTTCCTGCAATGCTGTATGTTTTCCTTTTCGGCACATAATATCGGTTTTATTGTAGTGTAAAACCGCTATATTAATGTGCCTCTGGAAAACATACAGCATTGGTTTGAAGACGTGTTTGTTATCTGCTGGTGAATTTAAAAGACAACGCTATGATGACTATAAATATAAAATAAAACCGCAGTATATACAATACATATACAAGTTTTTTATTTTATCCCAATCAAACAATATATAAGTAAGTATATCATGATTTATCAAAATATATTTTATATGGTACAAAAATATACACATTTTAGTTATGTAATATTCTTTAAATTATAATTTATAATGAATAATAATTTCTATGATGTTGTAAATGTATTGAAAATCAGATTTCGACTATTTTCATTAGAGAGCTCAATTTCACGACAGTAATGCTTAAAAAATGTATTAGATGATTTCCAATTTCCTCGTGATAATATTTCATCTATAGACTGATTCTCTAGCCATCCCAATGATGCTACTGCGGATCTACAGCTTCCTGGAGATGCATTAATCCCACTATCCCTGAGAACAGAGCGTACCCAATTTCCAATCACTGTACGGGAAGCCGCTTTTGTTTTATTACCAACTGTTATAAATAGATTTTTTAAATTATTAGGTTCACTACGCTTTGGCTGATTTTTTTGTATTAAAAGCCGTACAAAAGTAACAGGACAAATATTTTTATCAGGATGTTTTGTCAGTTTCCAAGCCGACTGACGGGAACTATGAGTATCTGTTTTGGATCCAAATGCTGGTATTAAATAAATGTTTTCACCATTATCAAAGAAACTGTCATCTGAAATTTTTAACAAGGTTAGATCATGGACTCTTCGTCCTGAAGCAAGCAACAATATAGTAGCAGTTCTACGAGATAAATCATATAGGGTATCCTTTGGTGGGTTGGACGAGAGCCAATCGAGAACAGTTCTTGGATCCCACGTAATTAATGGTCGACGAACCTTAGGATTAGAGGCGCCAATTGCTTTAAGGGTGTGTTTAATAATGAAATTTGAAAAAGACTCTTTTTCTGTATGAGGTCCACAGAATGTTAAAATAGCCGATTTATGCACCAGTATAGTGCTATATGATAATTTCTCTTCGATGTTGAGGTATATTAAAAAACGGGCGATTTCCTCTGGTTTAGGATATTTAGGATTTACTGAGCAATTGGAACACCACGATAGCCATCTTCTGAGAGCTGGTGTATAGGTAGATAATGTGGAAAGCCGCCAACTTTTCCTTAATAGGTTTTTTTCTTGTTCCGACCAATCTTTGATTAGTTCGCCCCACCCCCAATCTTCCAAACTTTCAGGGTTAATGCCTGAACTTGTGGTGGGGGTTGCATTGTTGTTACATCTATCAGCACATCTGGCAGGTTCTGGATCTGGTATGGTTGATCCAGAGCTCTGGCCTCCAGGTCTTGGTGCCAAAACGCTCTCTGCCATTCCGGAACTACTATTAAATATGTTCCTGTTGCCGTGTTTAGATGTGCTAGTACCCGAGGTATGAGACTTGGCGGTGGAAATACCCATGCTAGTTTGTATTTCCATGGTCTGCTGAAGGCATCTATGTAACTTGCTGATCGATCTCTGCAATCTATCGATACGTATTTCTGTACTACTGCAGACCTCCTCGTGGCAAAAAGATCGATCTCGGGTCGTCCCCACTTCTGGAACACCTTCACTGTCGCTCTTGGTAACAGATGCCACTCTGCTGGGCGTTTTCCCCGTGACAGCCTGTCCGCTATTATATTGTACCGTCCGGGTAGGTAATATGCGGTTACCATTATCTTGTAGCGGTCCACTATGTGTAACAGTTTGAAAGTTAGTGTTAATAGGGATATCGATCTCGTCCCCCCTTCTTTCCGAATGTAAGCGATCAATGTCCTGTTGTCCGATTGAATTAGTACGTGTGCATTGCGCAATCGTTCTGCATTCCTTTCTATTGCTGTTACTACTGCATATAACTCTTTTTTGTTGCAATGCCACCTTTTCTGGCGGTTTGACCAAACTCCTGACATTGTCTTCCCATTCAATTGGGCTCCCCAACCAAAGTCCCAAGCGTCCGTCGCAAGGAAGTGGGTCGCAGGTTTTTTGTGTATGGGCAAACTGTGACGAGTAGCTCCGCGCCACCACGTCATCTCTTGTGCCACAATAGCTGGGACTGGCAGATTTTCTCGTGGCCTCTTCTTGTTGAAGCGCCGCAGAAATATCTGCATTCTGCGACAGTGTAATCGGCCCCGAGGGATAACAAAATTTGCAAAATTCAGTTGACCCAGAAGACATTGTAGTTCTCGGAGATTTATGTGACTTTTTTGCAGTGTCCTGGCTATGGAGTTGTCCAGCTTGTCTCGCCTTTTCTCTGGTAGCGACATTATATTTTTTGCAGTCTGCCAACGTATGCCCAAATATTCCAAATCTTGAGTGGGAGTCAACACTGATTTTTGGTAATTTATCTGCCATCCCAGATATTCCAAGTGCCGCACGGCTTCCGCAGCCTGACGACATAACTTGGACTGATCCTGGTGGACCAGAAGGAAGTCGTCCAGATACACTAGGACACGACAACCTTTTGCACGCAGGGTCTCCGCGACCCAGCATGTTACGGAAGAGAAAAGGTACGGGGCTGAAGCCAGGCCAAACGGTAGGCACGTCATTTCGTAAAGTTGGTGCTGATAACTGATTCTCAAAAACCGCCTGTGAGACCTGGCGCAAGCCAGGTGAAAGTAAGCCGACGAGATGTCCAGCTTTACCATCCAGTCCCGGGGCTGGAGAAACTCCGGAACCGTAGAGTGAGAAATGAGGCGAAAGTGCTTTGCGTTTATAAATTTGTTCAGCTCCCGTAGATCGAATATGGGCCGCATGGAGCCGTCGCTTTTCTTCCGCAGAAAAAGCTTTGAAATAAAACTGGGTGTTCTCTTGGTGACGATCTGCAGCACACCTTGATCCAGAAGCTCCTTTATTGATTGAGACATTGCAGGGGAAGGGGTTGTTGAATATTGTTTCATAATTTCTTTTGTTGGCATTATTAATGGTGGTTTTTTCACTAGGGGTAAACGAAAATGTGTTATTGCTGAAATTACGAAACGGTTCGCTCCTAATGCTTGCCAACGGTTCTTGAACGTTTTTAAACAACCTCCCCTGAAGTGTGTCGGATAGTCACTTCCTGTCTCCTTTATTGCGAAAGGAATTATTTTTTGTTTGTTTGAAATTATGAGTTTTTTTTTTAAATTGCTTTGTGATTGATGTTTTTTGTATGACTCTTGAGTATTGATTTTATTTGAATGGTGCTGTGCCTTGGATGTAGAAGGTAATGAATCTCTGTACCTCTTCTTTTGAGTTTCTGTTTTCTTATAAGCTTGCGATGTTGCAGGTACTAACCAAAAGTGAGGCCCCCCTAGCGATTGTATAAACGTCATAAGTTTGGTTTTATCAAATAAATATTCTTCGCTTGGAGGAATGTTATTAAGCGCACTTTGAATATTTTTGTCTCTAATTCCATCTAATAATCTTTTTCGCCTAATTTCGATGCATTCCGCTCTTTTTCCGCACACTATTTGCAAGGTTTGCTCCGACAGCTTATATGATGGAGACGCAGTACCAAACGCTTCAGATATTTTTTTAAAAAGATTATCTGCATTTAGTTCCGTTTGACTATTGTGGGCCCAGTTAATAAGCCCCTGTAAGCCGGATTGTAATAATTCCCTTTGTTGTAACAGTGCATTCGTAATGGCGGCCATAACTTCCTCGGTCGATGCTAAGAAGTCTTTACCCTTGTTTAAACAACACAATATTTCGTCGTTAATTTTTAAACTACAGAAGCCTGGGGACGCGAGCATATCTGCTAAAGCTTTGGAGTAGCGAATATGAGGCCATGTCGGAGAATTAAATTGTTGAAGTTCGATTAAATGACGTAACAATTTTTCATTGGCGGGTTTAAGAACTTTCTTCTCGTCAAAAACCGTTTTACAAAAGCCTAAATCAATTGACTTAGTTGTACTCGTCGACGGATTCGACAAAAATTCAATATTTTCGGTTGAGGGTGCTTCGACGACATCGTTGTTACCCTCTTTTGTATTTTGCGAACATTGTTGATTCATTAAATAATTTGTGAGAAAACTGACCTGGGCATATAGTACGTCGATCCGAGGATCGGCGGTTACCTCTGTATCTCGTTTGTGTCTCTTGGTTGGTGGCACATCTACCTCCGAGCCCGAGTCGTTGTCACTCGAACTAGAAGTAGATTTCTTCCGTTTGTGGTTGCTCCCGCTCGCCGACGAATGAGAAGAATGGCGGCCCTCTGAAGCCTCTGGGGTGCCAGTAGGGTCCCCCAAATTGTCGTTTGATTCCGGATTCATCACGGAGAAAAACAACGGTTAAACACTCCCGACAAATTATGATACTTATACACTGGGACTCGCGAACACTTGTATACTAGGAACGTTACTAGAAACGACCGCCAGTGGCGAGAGTACACAACGCTATGACTTGAAAAATGATTTTTTTCCCAAATCACCTAGCTGGTTACAGTGGCGCCATCTATTGGAGTTAGGAGTAGTCTATAATCTATGGAAATAATTCCACATCTTTGGTTGAGTACACACTGCTTCTTCTTCAAACCAATGCTGTATGTTTTCCAGAGGCACATTAATAATAAATAAATAACGCTTCACACTCAGCCCCACACTAGGATTCCCTGTGTCGTGGGCATGGCCGTAGCTAGGGGGGGGGGCATTGTGGGGCAATGCCCTACCTTAAAATCAAAAATTATTATGATTAAATTGTATATTCATAGTTTGAGATAAAATGAATTGTAGCGATAGGTATGTAAACTTTTCCGAACATACCACAGTTTGTGACATTCATTTCATATTATAATAATTCTTTGTTCTGTGACCTAGAGAGCAGATCAATTATGTTTTTTTTACTTCTGCCCTACCTGTAACCAATGCTGCCCTACCTCAAATTCGACTCAAGCTACAACCTTGGTCGTGGGTGCCATGGACAACACATAACACAGACAAGGACATTCACACCCAGACCGAGAACAGAAATTGAAACTCATCACTCAAATTACCGCCTCGCTGGGAATCGAACCCAGGACCCTCGGTGCGGCGATCCGGCATGGTAACCATTGCGCCACACGGGTCATTTTATTAGGTTACTTTTGGCTATAGTAAAGTCAATCCGTAGTTGCAGAGGACCTTGAAGCGCAGGAGATTTGAAAGCCGTTGCTGGTTTACTATAGAAGTTACAAACAGGAGTGCGTGATGAAGGAGACAGAGCTACGTGCGTTGCTTCTCTCGATAACTTTTGTTCCCAGTTGCCAACGGATTTTCACATCTGTTTATTATTTGATGCTCAAATACAAATTCAAAATAATTTGTTCATATCGTTATCAATGATAGATTTATGCACGTAATTTTTTATTTTACTGCTTAAATATATAGGAGATATTGTGTATTATACCAAAGCAATGTATGCATATGCGTTACGAACACGCTTTTCGAAGTGGACTTATAACATAACGTGAACAAGTCTGTCTTCTTGAGCTCGGGGTGTCACGACAGCAGACAAAACTTATTCTGTAAGTCACCATAGTAACGACGAGGAAGCGCTTGTGGCTCGGTTCTATAGTGGAGTGGAGCCGTAGCTCGCAGCCCGCGGCGGCTGGCGGTGGAGCTCACCTCGGCTGCGTGCTGGGGTCGGGCGGCGGCGCGGGGTGCGGGTGCAGGGCGTGCGGCGCGGGCGGCGCGGGGGGCGCCCGCAGCAGCGCCGCGCGCCGGTAGCGCTCCAGCGACAGCTCCATGGGCACCGCCCCCGTCGGCTCCACTTCTTCCGCGAACACTGCGCTGTCTGCAGGACGTACAGGACACGTCACATGTTTGTTTGTTTGATGTAGTAGCAGACTATTGATAGTTCTAATCCACTTCCGAGTTCTCATCCAGTCTAAGAACTAAGAAGACCTCTGGTTACTATGGCAAGTGTATGAGCGCAGGTTCCACAGCTAAGCTATTGCGTACGTACTACATGCTGTACTGACCTGGCTTAAACCCAATAATGGCCTACTGGTACTTAGCGCACTCCTTTCAGGGAAGCTTACGACAACATCTACCACGCTGTACACGTAAGATAGTTTCATCATCTTGAATAATGTTCAAGTTACTTTATCCTAATGTGAATGGTGATTTTCGAATTCCATAAATCAAAATCCCCACATTTATTATACAGCCTACAGGTTTTGTAACGAGTGACCATTAGCTGCCTTGTTATCTAATTATAAAGCTGTATCATCGTGCCGTCTAACGAGGAAGCATCCATCAGGTACCGCCTACTCCCTACTGGTTATGTAGGACTCGGGTCTCGGGTCCTGCCACAGAATACATAGTAGTACTTATTGGTACTGAAGAGTCACTCCGCAAAATCATTTAAATAAAGAGAGACTTTTGCTCCAACACAATAGTGTAATTCAGATCGCACAGCGCTAATCGTCAACAGAAGTTGACATCTAGACGTTGCCTCTCTTTCTATTCATAACTCTTATCTTCTCTGACAAGGTGAGAGTTGTCGTTTTTTGTGGTGATATGTGTGATAGACGGCCAGCGACGCGTGGCTGCCCTTCTGAAATTGACCCGACACGTCGAACACGGCAAATACTTGTAACAGACGAAAAGTGCAGAGTGCGCCTGGCGGCTGGCCTGGTCCTGCTAGGCCGCTACATACCGATGAGCAGCAGCCGCACGTGCTGCATGAGCGGCTGCAGGTGGTGGCAGACACGCGCGCGCTCCTCCTCGGTCCAGTGCGCCGTGGGCTGCGTCACGCCGGCGCGCTGCTTGGCCCACGCCAGCGCGCAGCGCCACACCTCCTCCTCTTCCAGGCACAGCTGGAGACACAAGGGAGACGGGAGACGGGTCGTTTAATGACAATATACAGATATAGTACGTATTGAACATGCCCGCATCACTTCGACTCGTGGCAGTCGTCTATCGCTCTTTCTTGCGCTCCTTCCTGCCACGAACTTGCGAGTTTTGGAACACACTTCCCTCTAAGGCATTTCCTGCGCGCTATGATATGGGGTTCTTTAAGAAGAGTGTATATCGTATCCTTCAAGGCCAGCAACGCACTTGCAGCTCCCTTGCACATGTCCATAGGCGACGGTGACCACTTACAAATCGGGTGGGCCGTATGCCTGTCTGCCCATTTTAGCATAAAAAAACAAATTACTAGCGTATAGAGAACCGACACCGCAAACCCGATGTTTGCGCAATGAACTGTAGCCACCTGACTACATTTTTCAGTGGATTCAATTACAAATCCCTAAAGTAGGTAACAGATAAAATGTCGTTTTTAGGTAGGTAGGTAGTTATGTGTGTTCTTGTTTATGTCCTTGCCGTGCTTAATTGTACGATAATGGTATGTCATGTATTTCTCGGTTTTGGCTCAAAGCAGCTGGGTAGGTACTACATCAAGGAGAGTATTGAAATTAATGAATGCCATACTAACAAAGTCAGAAGAGATCAGCTTGATGAGAGCTTCCTTGGGCAGGTTGAGGAAGGCGTTGCTCTTGACGCAGTCGGCCGCGTTGTCCCCTATGAAGGCTATGCAGCGCTCCATGAACGAAGAAGCACTATTTCCTCCTGTAAGGTTATTTTCAAAACTCAATGACAATAAAAATAAAGTAATAGATGAAAACATCTACCATCAATACGTACTGTGGTATTTTGCCAGGAAATTAACGCTCCAACTCAGATCACTAACGATTACTTGAATCGCTCGCTAGTAAACATTCACCATACAAATTCTGTACCTACTCTAAGTTGGAGTTTAGTGACTCTGAGTTGGAGCGTAACATACTAACCATGTGATACTGTCACATGGTTAGTGGTCACCATTTTTCATGGATATATTATCAGTAATACCAGGCATCACTGAAGCATTTTTACCAGCCAAAAAAGAAAAGAGAAGTGTTCCTTGCAATAGGAGTATGATCCTCAGGCAAGCTTGAAACTTTTTGAATTTCAAATTTCAGTTCATATAATGTTATTGTTTCATTTGCAGCTAGTATGTTCTCACCTATTAATCACAGGAGTTCCAAATAAAAAATTGGTATATTAGCATAAATAAATAACATATTCTGTAACCATTGCTGTCCTATTCATAATCATATGCATTTAAGCAGCTATGAATATTAAATTTATTTGTTGCAGGTGTAAGCTCACGCCAGCCATCATGTTGATCGTGTAGGTGTTTGACATAACGGAAAAGATTAGAGAAATTATTTTTGTGGTGAAGTCGAAGGTGGGATTCTCAAAGAGCGCTGCTTCCAAACGTAGACATTTTTCCTAGGTAATCTCTGAGTGGCCGACATACAAATTGCTTCTGTAGTGTAAAAATAATAATGTTATTGATTAATTAATTAAATTTTATTGAATTCAGGGTTCAAAGTGTTGTTATTGTTGATAATATCATGATAAAGATATGCTTATAATTATCTTTGATAAATATAATCTGCCTCTCTTAAATTTTATGCGGTAAGGATAATTTACCTCTCATTAATTTGATTAACTAGGATGTAGTTACTTGATTGATTTTGATTATGCTTATTCCATTTTATTTGCAAGATTTTAAAAAAGAAAGAAAAGAAAGAAACAAATACAAATTATTTTTGAAATTATAAATGAAAGCTTAATAAAAATTACCTTGATTGTTAATTGTGTTTATTTTATTCTTCATCATAAATGATGATGGGTAGATAGCCAAATACCAGTGTTGTAAGGATTGAAAAGTTTGTTTGATAAATATCAGATATTTATCTTGATAATTTCAAACCCTGATTGAATTTGTCTTTGCTATCATGGCTTTTGTTCATTACGCAAGTATATTGTCAAACATTATCTATAACCTACTGTTTTAGTCACACACAGCCCGAGACGCCCACACACTGAGCCTCAGTCCAAAAACAAAAATGCTAGGTTCAATAAAATTGAGGCTATCATTAAACCTATGGTCTTGCTGAGACTCATCATTTAAGTTACAGGATAGCATACACTGTTTAAGGCCATGTATTGTTTGATGTGCAAATGATAACCGTTACTTAGTACTATGCGTTGACCAGTTTTATTAATAATTTTATGGAATTGGCAGTAGATAATATTAACTAAGCTACTTGATTTACAATAAATATCTAAATAAATAAAGCAATCTTGAACAAGAAGTTTAATAGAGGTTAATAATGAAAACCAAATTTATAACTTAAAATTTAATGACAGAATGAATTGCTGGTACAAATATTTTGTGAGAAATTACGCACAGAACTACACCACTTAACCGCTAGGAATGTTCACTTAGTTAATACATTATAACCTAAAGTTACACAGACGCGTTAGGATTCACATTCTGAATAAGCGTAATGTTGTCTCCTTTCATCATGATACGTCCGATTGCTTTCCGATTCTTCGTTTTCATGTGTACTTCTTCAGCGTCATCCAGGACAATGTTCATGTATTCATCGAATCCAACTATGTGTCCCTCAATTCTAAGATTCACGTTCTCGTAAAGCCAAATCTGAACTCTACTCCTGTTTTGCAAATATCGGAAGATCAGGTTGATGGGTTGCACCATCACCTTTTGAACTTTCGGTGGTCCTTTGTAAGACATTTTTGGTTTCTAGAATTTCACGGATAACAACTAAATCAACAATTTAGCTAAAACAAAATGCCGCCAACTAACGCCGGTTAGCGTGCCAAGTTTGCGTTCTTGTTCCTCCTGTCACGTCAAAAATGGAAGCCATCAAGCGGTAATCAAGCCATTCTGCCAATGAAACCATAAATATGCCACAGATTACACCAGGTTTTATTTCTATGAAATGCACAGATATATCTCGTCTATGGTTTTTGTCTGGGATTGGCCAATTGGCCCTTTTAAATGTGTGAAATGTACGGTTACCTACCAATAGTAGATGTATTACATAAAGATTCAGCCATGGCGTGGCCGCACATGATACAGAGAAAAAAGAAAATAATATGTAAAGCCCAGAATACTGCTACCCACTATCGTACTTAAACCTATATACATAAACTTACGACAATTTTCTGTTTAAAAAACAAACTGTAATTTTAAGCCTCCAAATAGCCAGCTCACTGTTCATTGTTTGTCACAACTCTCCATTGTTAGCACTTGTGACTTGGCCACGGTGACGGGGACAAAAAATATTATTAAAGTGAAACTTATTCTATCGCCCCAAAATTTTTCCTTCATTCTATTGCATGTCGCAATACTATTATGAGCAATATTTATTTCAATCACTGAATCTCCATTATTACCTATTTTTACTCTCTCTAGTTAAATCATTGAATCTCTATTGATTTCCTTTTAACATTCCCATTTTTCATTAATTATGTTAATGTAAGAGTAAAAACGCTAATTTTTAATACCCTAAATCGAACAATTTTCATTTTTTTTCAAGTTAAATGCCTACAAATCGAAAAAAGTTTCACTTGTATCGTGGTTCCATAAAACCCATGGAGGATAGAGTAGAAGGAGGGCCATCTCTCTTTATGAAAAGTGTCCGTAAAAACGCGTCCAATTACGGGTAACGCTGCGGTGCGGTCTACAACAGCTATGTTCAAATATCTATTTTTCAGACACTAGCGCCATTCATTACGGGTGACACTGCGGATGCACTAGATATAACTCAACAAACTTCACTCTGTCTACTACAACAGCTATGTTCATATCGTAGTCATTAATTGACACTATTGAAAATCACGTTTTCTCACAGCAGTAGTTTGGTTATATTTATTAATGATCCGGCGAACTTCGTATCGCCTAAAAAACTATTTTTTTAAATAAAAGTAGCCTAAGTTAGTCCTTGTTACATGAGCTATCTGCCAGTGAAAGTCCCGTCAAAATCGGACGAGCTATTTCAGAGATTAGCCGGAACAAACAGACAGACAGACAGACAGACAGACAGACAAAAATTGTGAAAAATGTTGTTTTGGTAATTTGGTATATGTACCGTGTATACATCCAAATGAACTTAGTAAAAAGCGGTTATTTTAATATTACAAACAGAGTATAGAGTATAGAAAACATTGTAATTAAGTTTAACATTATATTTGACTACGTAAATAGTTGAGGTTTTGTATACTGGCATTATGGAGGGTACCATGAAATTTTTTAAATATTTGAACTCAGCAAACTTCACTCCGTTTAAAACAGGTATATTCATGGTTCATATCGCTATTTGTCAGACACTAGCGCTATTCTGGAATGGTCATTATTGGAACCTCTATTTTCAGTAAAAAGCTGGACACATTTTCAACTTCCCCCTCATGAGCTGGCCCTTCTTCTACTTTCTCTGTACTCCATGATAAAACTACACAATATTTTTTGTCTCTGTCTTTTACGTAGATTTTGTAACTGGCAATCTCGCTCTGTCAAATGTATGGAAGAAAAATCTATGTACAGTGCGCCCAACTTATCTGTGAAATGGCGAAAATTGGAACTAATGTGGCCCCATTCATAAGTTCTTTGTGTTCATTCATTGACATTTACTACGTCTCGAATTGCGTCCCTGATTGGTCCAATGCGTTCGACAGCGCCCTCCCTCAGTTCACAGAAAAGTTGGTCGCACTGTAATACCACAGAAGAAATGTTAGTACTAATACTCGTAATACTAAATCTTTATCGATGTTTTGTCGCAACCGTTACGGCTACAATTTAAAAAATATACAAAATAATCACTAAATTTTTAAGTACTTTAACATCTATACGAGTATACTATAAATATATATAATCTATTATTAACCAATAAATTACGTAAAAAAATAAAAACAAAAGATCAAAAGAAGTGCGATGGCCGGGAATCGAACCCGGATCAACTGCTTGGAAGGCAACTATGCTGACCATTACACCACCATCGCCGGTAGCTACTAATACGAAAATAACATCTAGATCTATTTAAAAAAATAAATTGATAAAGAAATTATTTTAATTACAATTAAAATTCCTTCTGTGTAGGAAGAGCTCTAAAAGTAAAAAGAAACAAATATATAGGTTTGAAATTAGGGTGAAGAAGTGAGTGTTTTTTCAAGTTTTACTTGATGAATACGGCATGTATTTATTAATGTGGAATTACAGGTTTTAGGAGAAGGAAGAATGCTTTATGGATATTTTGATGGCTTTTTACCTGGTCTGTCTTGAATCTCCATAGCTGCTGCGAGGAGGGTGCAGGCACTTTCCACGCTCAACGTGGAAGTAACGTGGTCTTCACAAGCCGCGCGGAGGTCTTCCACCCCAAGATCAGCTGCTAGGGTCATCATTTCAAACACTCCGGAATCTTGAAGTAGGAGCTAAGGGTTTTTTCAGAACTTGCATTAATTTTAGTATTTTGAATATACACTAGATGGCAGCACACACAACTTAAGGTGAACTATTTAGTATCTACATTGAACCGTAGATGTCGCTGTAATGCGACAATTAAGAAAATAATATATGTATATTATTTTGTAATAAATTAGTATACGTTATTCTTATTATACATTTTTGCAGTTAAAAAATATATTACCTTGCCAGTGTAAACGTACTGGATAAAGAGTCTGAAGGTCTCTGGTTGCACATGTGGCATTCTGATTGGTGTCGGCTGAGTACCGACAGATGGCGCCACAGTACACCCTGGGATGCGACAGATTTCTCCGCGTTTGGTGTTCTGGAAACTCTTGCACCTGAGAAAGTTTAGAAATCTATGTTTATTTGTTAACTTTTGTGATTGCTAAATACTTATATTATTTCCGCGCTTAATATTATAGATTAAATATTTAAATATTATTATTATTAATAATAAGTTGGGCACGCATGGTGTGGATTTATTATTTCATTTATAATTTACTAATGATCATCGTAATTTTTAAATGAAATTATAAATCTAATATACATAATTTTATACCGTTTACTAAAATCTATTGCAAGCGCTGGTTAAAACATTTGAGTTAAACCAGTAAATTTGAGCCGCGAGGATTTGAACTTTCCGAACCGTCTGGAAACTGGTCGGGGGAACAATTTGCAAGCGTCCCACTAATCGCCGCAAAGTTCCAGCGCAACATTCCCTAAGTGCATGCAGTAAGTGCACCGACACTGCAGCAGCGCCGCCCACCGGCGGTAATTAGAAACCGATAATCTTCCCCCCGCGGATTATGAGCGGACTTTGAGCGCTTTGCAGGAAAAACTTGAGTTTAGTGGAGGCAACTCGTATAATAAGTTATGCGGCGAGTGGTGAGCCGTGAGCGGGAGCGGAGCAACTCGCTCACAGAACATCTGACAGCGGCAGTAGTTCAACTTTATGCAAATGATGAGCAGTTTTTTGTTAAAGATGCTAATTAATCATTATATTTTGGGCAGATATCGCCTATGTTGAATTTTAAGGTTCTTAACTTTGGTCTTTGCAAACGGTTATTTATTTAGATAGGTATTTTGTATTGGTTTTGGTAAAGAACATGCAGTGTAAAATACTTATCGATTTAGAATATTTTATTTATTTAGAAACGAGTAACCGCCCTCGCTTTGGTTCGGTTTTCTTATTTTTTTACACCTTGGGTTACATTATTGGAGTTTTATTAAGGATACATAATTTTTTTTGAAAATATAATATAGCCTATGTTACTCGGGGATAGTGTAGCTTCCCAACAGTGAAAGAATTTTTGAAATCGGTTCAGTAGTTTCGGAGCCTATTCAATGCAAACAAAAAATCAAATCTTTCCTCTTTATATATTAGTTTAGATAAAGCTGTCTATTACTAAGTAAAACTGCTTGTTTAAATAAACAAAATTTTCTATCATAATATTATAATATGGGTACTATAAATATAACTAAGTAATAGTTCCCTATACAGAGCTGAGAGCAATAATTTTGTATGTTTGTAATAGGCAATAGGCTAATAGAAGGTACCTTCTATTCTAGTTGTAATATGACATTATTCTCTGATAATGAGGTTAATGTTTCAATTACAAACATCGGTACACTGGAGGGGTGGGTGGCTCCCTCTGAACCTAAATACATTAAACTGCAGCGCTACCGATATTGGCTAATAAATCCACATTTTAAAGTTTCCTCGACGTATTGTTTTATAAGGCGCGTTCTTTGTTCCCGCTATGTACGATTTTTCTTGATGGAAATAAATTTCCAGAATCATTGGCGTGTCGTTAAGACTACCGTTCTCTTACAGTTCTTGCCGTAGTTACTGGAAGTCAAGAATTGCATCGAGCCCATTGTTCAGCCTCAACGAGTTTTATTGTATTGTTTCTGTCGAATGATTTAAGTCCATTACAGATTTTTTATGCATATTGTGTGGCTAGCGCCAGGTATTTGATTTCATTGCAGGAAGGCTATTCTGTTTTGTAACTTGACAGCGGAGTTTCAAAATTGACGTTCGAGTTCTAGCATCACTTCACTTCGCAAGTGGGTACTAGATGATTAGATAATTACATGTCAAAATGATGCAAGTTCACTTTTGTTTTGTAACTTGACAGCGGAATCCACGATGGGTTTCTAAATTGAAATTAGAGTTCGAGACTCCCTTCACTTCGCAAGTGCGTACCAGATGATTAGAGAATCACATATCAAGATCTCGGACTCGAACTTCAATTTTGAATCTCATCGCGGATTCCGCTGTCAAGTTACAAAACAGTATAGCCTTGCAGGTTTATCGGACTTGGTGTGTATGTATGTTTTCGACCACTACTAGTTTTTATAAACAAAGCAAACCAATAACTCATAATGTGGGGGTTACAGGCCATAGTCCACCACGCTGGCCAAGTGCGGATTGGTAGACTTCACATACCATTGAGAACTTTATATGAAGCACTCTCCGGTGTGCAGGTTTCCTCACGATATTTTCCTTCATCCAAGCAAGTGATAGGGTCAGGTGGTAAACAGTGGCCCAGTAGTACACAGTGCACCACCACTCATATACCAAAAATGCGTCGTTGCCAAACCTTACTGCAAACGCGAAACAATTTGCCTTCAACCACATCCCGCACTCCCCAATTGACGGCGCTCTGCCTCCCGTAATGGTTGTACAATACATGGTTTTGTCCTTAGAACCAAAAAAAGTAAGTACACGTATTTTCATTTATTTTCTTTATAGAATCGTTGTATATTTAGTTACATTATATTGCACTATTTCCATGTGTAAATTAACTATTCCTTAATAACTTAGATATATAAATATCCTTTGAATTTGGTATGTTTAATAGTTATGTAACCATATAGGTAAAAAAGTGGTGTCTGCACACAGTGGATCAAAATCGTAGGGTACACAGTGAACCATCGTTCACTGTGTACCAATCATTTTAATAATTATGTCCCATACAATTTATACATAAACTTTTTAACTGTGATTGTAATAAACAAGAAAGGCGTTAATGGAAGATATAATACTAATAATATCGTAATAATATTTTTGTTTTAGAATGGGTCGAACTAAAACAGAAACCGTAAAATTGGCGGACATGATGCAAAAAATATGAAAAAAGCTGTAGATCTTGTAAAGAACGGAATGAGTATACACAAAGCAGCACAAGATTGTAATTTAAAATATTTAACTGTGAGAAGATATGTGAAAAAAACACGAGACTCAAGATAATGTTGGATTACCTACATTACAAGGGGTCATATAATTTTAGTTTTTTTTTGGTGGTAACTGTTATAAGAAGTTTTGACTCTTTTAAAATTTGATTAAAAGACTGGTAATACTCTTAAAGACTGTTAATTGTAATGTAGAATATAAAGAGCCAAGCTTTAACTAATGACTATATTAGTGTTTCTAATTAGATTTATAAGTTACATTAAATTTGTACACACTAGTTTGTTTTGTACTGTTTTATGTGGTTGTTGCTGACGAATACAAATTTTAAATGATTAAATACTACATTACTGTTTTATTTAACGACATTTCTATCAATAAATATTTTTAAATATGCGATAAAGGTAGGTAATTAAAGTGATGGTTCACTGTATACACATTGGTCCACTGTCGACTCACCCCCCAATTCACTGTGTACTTATAATGGTACACAGTGAACCATTCGCCATCTTTTAAAAAAACCAATATTATCAATAAACTATTAGAAGTGGTGCTGAAATTGATATGCAAAACACAAGTTTAATAAATTTCCTTTCGTCTAAAGTCAATAGTTCTTAATTACATTCACATTCGGTGGATTTATAAATGTTTAAACTTTTAGTGGTTCACTGTTTACCATGTCACCCTAATTAACTTGTAATCCACACACACAATATTTGAAAATTAGAGGTGCGTGCCAGGATTTGAACTCGGGCCCCTGCGTTCCGGAGACCAACGTTCTAACTCTATTCTATCACTGCTTTCGGGCTATCACTATAGGTTTTTATATATGTATACCAAAGAAAATCACGGCATTTTCTGCCGTGATTCACGTTTATGTTAAAATCTTTATGTTTTTCTTTTTCAAGAACAGAGAAAAGGCTTTCTTTAACACTCTTGTGCTGGCCACCTATGGAACTACAAGAGTGGTGACTTCGCGAGTTGTATGGAAGGAAGAGCTTGGACTCGTGCCAACTTAGGCTCGATCACAACTTAACAAAATGAGCGCGAAAACAAAAAAATATAAATAAAATTACACACAAAAGTGCCATTGAAGAGTCGAGAATTTCAAGCAGCGGTGTCAATTGGCTCGCGCGCTCGTGAGCCGTGGACAACACTCCAGACCCACTGACCAATTTGTTCATGATTTTGTTTTCAGTATAGCGATAGGTCATCTGGTGAAGTTACCTGGAAATCAACAGCATTTTAAATTGAAGTAATAGTGTGTACCTATGTCAAGTAGATTATTTTTTATTGCAGTGCGGTTTCCAGCTCTCCACTTTAATTGTGATACCGAACTCACATTGTTTTCATAAGGTAGGGTTACCAGTTTTATTTTATATGGTTCACAAAATAACGTGATAGCTACCTATAATTACAAAAACATAGCCCGTAACGAAAATAAAATTAAAATGTGTGCAATTCACACGTGGTAGAAGTGAAAAATTTTGGTTTCAAGATAATGAGACGAATGTAAAATTTCGGGAAGATGATAATTGTAGATTTAGTAATGATCATAGTGATGCAAAAAAAAAAACAGTGGTAACTAACGCCATCTCTTAACATAATATGAAGAGGAAAATGAGCAGCTAGCGCCATCTATCCAGCAATAAAACGAATCTTCTATATTGTTCCTCGCACCATGTATGAATACAATTTAGCACTTCTTAAAGTAACACAAAGAGAACCACGAACATAAGAAACACTGTATAATGCTTCCTATCTCATTTTCTCCCAAGTTAAATCTTTTGACTTTATGTGTCTGTCTCCTTTTACTATCGCTTTTTCGTTTCATCGACTTTCAAATCACAACGATGCTAAAGAAGTTTTCACTTCAAAAAGAAATAATAAAGGCACCTATTGATCTTATAGTACCTACGGAAAACTATCAGGATTCAGTGAATAGGAGTTCTTACTCTACTGAGCTACGCAGTAAGTGTATCTATAGACACACGAGTATAACCTCAAGCGTATTATCTCTGTAGGTTGACAGAAGCGGTATGTAGAATGTTCTATATACACTACCCATCCTGCAGGCAGTAAATCGACGGTTAGGGTAAACTATAATAGCAATCAAGTGGAGACCGCAGTGTTCCGCGGTGAGCACACATTGGGCCGAGACGCGATGTTAATTACCTCCGGAGCGAGATGGATACAGTGTGCGGCGTCGTGTCTGGAGGCTGGAGCTTGCGAGCTCACCAACCATTAATCTCTCTACGTCGATCAACAGTAGAATCTGGCCTACATTCAAAATTACGTAGTTAGATAATAAGCTGGGTTACGCGATTTCATGTCAGACAGATCAGTAGAGGTACGGTGCTACCTACTATGAGAATATTTGTAGTTTCGTATTGAACACGTTAAAATATAAATGCAAAACAAAAGTAAAACAATTAATTCAGCCTGTGGTATGGACCGTATGGATCGGTTGACCGCGTGATGTTTAAGATATCGAGAGCCATTATTAATCCTCCTGCATCCATCGCCAGCTCGCTCCCGCACTTATTTTTAAGATTCTAATTAAGTTTTTAAAAAATGTCATTATCAACATCAACAAAAACAAATCAGATTTTTCAGAAGTTAACGCATGGATAGTATAGTAGTGAGGCCATTCTCCGCTAGGATTCCGATCGATCGTATCGGAGAAAGTTGCACAAACGTGACTGATACAATATCTGTATACGTTGGTTGCTATTGAAACTTTCCACGGAATGGAAACAATGCCACATAATCGGTACAACGAATACACCATTGGTTTCTCATTTGCTTTGCGTAAACAGTTTCCCTGTAATTTTCGTTCCGTTAAAGTAAGCAAGTCGTTGTCGGAGGCGCTGCGGTGAGCTCCCTAAACTGTTCCCGACTCGACTCTTAACTCCCGCTCATTGTATTCCATCAAAACTTTTAATTTCTTATCACACATGTAGTTACAGAAGCATACGCTCATGAAAATAAGGCGAAGGAAGCTGTAATTAAACGTAACAACAAATTGCAATCATGGTAAAATAAGTAAATAATCTAAGAACAGCAAAAGGTTTCATGTACCTGAGAAGTAAGGTATAAAATGTATAAAATGCTTAAATTCATTTGGAATATAGGCTGTACTATTAAATATTCTGATTTCTGAGATATAGGTTAGTATTTAATATATTCATGAACAATTATCCATCCAAATCCAATCAGACATTGTCGTACGACACACGCCGTCAGCAATTACGGTTAACCAGTAAAGTAGCTGTTGGTGGCAGGCAGAATAATGACGTGTCATCGCACTAGATGATGTGGCAGCGGGGAGTGACGTCACTTTACAAGACATTACGTGGGGCTTACATAATAATATCGGGGATCTATACGAGTATAAGGGGTGACATTGTGACAGAGGGATCGGTGTGAAATTATTGGTTCAACATAGATATCTATCTTAAATAGGCTTGTGATGTAAGGTGTCTAATGCTGCTAATTACTGAAAGAGATAATGCAGCATTTCACTTGATGATGAGATATGAGTGTCTGTTGCTGGACGCTGACACAAGGCGCCAGGCTGACCGTCGACATGTTAACGGTACAAAACAATGAATCTTCTTATTTGGCTTGAATTTAATTTTACTGGAATTGTGATGGTCAGTCATGTAAAATAGAACGGAACACAAAGTGCTTAAAGACATTAATCGATTTGGTTGTAGGTACAAATGTCAGTATACATAAAAGGTGTTGCAAATTATGTTGTTCAAGACAGTTCAAGACATCAATAACAGTTCAAGATAATGTATATGTACCTAGTGCACGGAAAATACAATAATCGTTATAAATAGAGTATGTAATTAGGTGTAGCCGCAAGCGTGCCGCCGTAATGGATGATGCAGCAGTTCGGAAGTGTTGTCAACCGAGCGAGTGCCTTCGATTAATAGTTAATAGCGTCTCAACCACACCGCGGCTGCACTGACGCGAGGCTCAACCGCTATGATTGATGAACTGTCTTCAGAACTGTGGTTAGACGTGTCGTAGCATTGATAGGGGATAGCCGGAACAACCTCCTTTACCCAGCTTTTTCTGAACCTGTCAAGTGTCAACTGACTATTTGAACGGCGATGTTTGTGTGGTTTCATAGTGGGTTTTATGTGAAAGTGGAAAATTAAAACACGGCAATGTAACCAATGTAAGGTCGATATTAGAAGTAAACGTTATTTCTACGTCAAGGAAAACGATATTTTGTGGTTAAACAAAAGTTCAGAAATTCTATGAACGCGCATATAAAGTCATACAACGCAGATAATAATAACACAGATATTAAACAATTTTCCAATCGTTTGAGGATCATATTAGTAATGTTAGTAATAATAATTTTATTTTTCTGTGTTCATTTGTGTACGCCGCGGCCGCTACTCTTCAATACCACACTTAACACTTTTTATTCCTTTGATCGATGGGTTGCCTGGAACAAATCGCTATGTAGTAAGGCCGCCTGATGTTGTTTACTAATTTTCTGTTTGTTTCTCCTTTTTTAATGTTCAATCGAATCTATTTAATATATAAAATTCTCGTGTCACGGTGTTACAAGTTGAAGTCCTCCGAAACGGCTCGACCGATTTTCGTGAATCTTAGCGTGCATATCGGCTAGGGTGGAGAATCGGACAATATCTATTTTTCATCCCCCTAAATGTTAAGGGTGGTCTACCAATATTTTTTTTTATTTCTTTGACAAAATTTTTTGTTTTTATATTTTTATGATACAGCATACAAAAATAATAATATAAAAAAACTTTTGACAGAAAGAAGTCTGTCAGGGCAGCTAGTCTATCTATATTATTTACAATTACAACATAGGTAATTATGTCTTCCTAGTAGGTATTTTTGGTCTGGAAAGCTCACACAACGTGATATTTTACTATGCTCTAGTGACTCTATCTAAAAATACAACGAAGAGATTTCCTTTCCTAATATCTTAAAAAACAGAGTAGGTTTATCTAATTTTCTATAAGATTCGTGTCTCCCATGCACCATGATGTAATCAGTTTCGTGCGCCACAAATAAAATTATTCAGGCAATTTCCCGGAGCGAGCGTAAACAGATATCCAAATCGGTAGCACAAGGTGGTGTCTCGCGGCCTCGAGATGGATGACGGTGGGTATGGCGAGTGAGGCGCTCCGGGAGGTGACGTCACGCGGCACACCGGCTCTGACGGGAACACCATTAATCAAACGTCTCCAGTAGGATCCATTGCCCGCACTCTGAGGGGACTGTAGTGTGGTGTAGCTAAGACACTTTAATATATGTATAAGTTAGGTTAATTCATATTAAAGGGTACTAATAAAGTCATCGTTGGACAACACGTGTTCTTATTGATACTGCACTGCACTGCACACGACATCACAGAACAATCTGTTACCTAACAGAAATTAATTTGTGAATGTTCTTGTAACATCGAACGATAAAATATCTTGATTGCTTGACGTCTTTGTACGTATGTTAATTACCTGGAGTTAGAGAGCAGCACAAGCAAAACTTGTTTACATATCCGTTTCTATAGAATTTCCCGATTACAGTGTATGAATGCATCCTTTAGGTACATCATGGTTATGGCAGATGTCGATAAGCTCATGAAAGAGTTCGTATTTAATTCTCATTTGCGCAAGTTTTCTTCTCGTCGAAATTCGCAGTTGTATGAAAGGATAAATTAAGTCTGATTGTAGATTGAAAATTTGTAATCCTTTTAGCGTTATCTCGTTAGTTAATTCAGCTGGCATCCTCGTTCAGTGCTGGCGGTGCGAAGGCCGCAATCTGCGACTCTAGAACATTCTAATTTCGCTATTCAGCAGCCGTCGGCGCGGCGGCACTAGTTGTCGGTACAAACACCCCGCTGTGGGTAATGAATGCTCCCTATATTTTTCAGGCTTTCAGCGGCGATATTGAGACGTAAATGTTGATTAGTGTAATTTTGCTCCCCCGCTGCCCTCGCGCTAGACAACTGACAACCCGCAAAGAAGTCGTGAACGCGAACGTTTGACGTGACTACTACTGCATTGAAACTCGAAGCTTTTTGTTTAACAATTCCATGAATACAGACGGTTTACGGCAATGCTCTTCATGTCACATTAGTAATTGAAAAATTACTTCGGTCTATTTCTTATCTGTTTTAACGATCTTCCAAGGAGAAGACTATCACGCAGAATGCAGATACCAAGGTTCTAGACTAGATTAAGTAGAGTACTAATTAACTAGAGTTAATAAGAAATTAAAATTATAAATTGGTTGAAGGTTAAAGTTATTCAATACCGAAAAATTCACCGCGATGCTCTTGACGTTAATTAAATTTTCCTTTGCAATTGGTTAACGTAGACTGACTTCTGGTAGACAATGGTGAGTTCATGAACTTTTGTATTATGGCCATAGCGTGCCTATCCTCTATATGCAGAGATGGTTGTCACAAATTACCTTCTTAAACTAAAACTGCCATTGAATCTGCCAATTAAATTAAATTAAAAGTCCGCATCACTGAAACGAAATCAGCTCAGCACATATACTTCGAATAAGTGAAAAGCAACACAAGTATGCTACCCTATAAATATGGTAAGAAAAACGATTTATATAAAAATATTGAATCTAAGCAGAAAAATAAGAAGCCGAGGTGTGAAATGAGGCGTCAAAAGCAGATTGCGTCGGAGCCCGGGTCACCCGTGGGGCTGCCCGACGACCGGGAACCAATTTGTGGCGAGCTTGCATCGGTGGCTGTCTAGAGGCGCATTCAAACTCACTGTATATAAAACTTCTAGAAACTTTAAGCTAGTCATTAGCTGCTTCGAGTCGTTCGTTATTACCGATAGTGAACGCGCTCAATCTTAAATCGTAAGACAAACTTCTTTTTGAGTAATGTTTTTAGAGAGACTGCTTACGTGCGATCTAGATTTGGGCTGATAGAACTGTTGCTAAAATAAAAATTGCACAATTTAAGGTAAAGGTTTTATTAGTCCTTCAGACTAGGCAAATTTAATATACAACAAGTTCAACATGAAAGGAGTCAGGCTAGTAACATTTCCATTTGTACGGTCCACCGCGCGGCGTCGCTCGGGAAATGTAGGATTTCATAGAGGAACTGCAATATTGCATTTGGAATTGCGTTATCTGGTTACCGACAGATAAATCTCTGCGCTGTAGCCTGTATGAGATTTTTATTGTCGCTCGGGGATCGCGGTACAACATTGTGATTTGCGATGTCCTTAAAAACGCATACAGACCCGACGTAGCGTGCTTGAACAGAACAAGGCACATTCTAACCTTCGACACAAAAGACATAATAGTATTCGATCATTAATAAATAATAAAGATTTTAGCATATGCTTACATGGGCGTAGCGAGGTGTCCCCTGCTCTCTCTTTTTTGTATGCCAGATAGTTCGTATCTATTGTTATCCATAAAATATATATTGCGCCCGAAAAAAATGCCCGATCAAGTTGTATATGACCATAGGCCAAAAATTCTTCTTTAATCTCCCGTGGACTAAAAGCTGGGTAATCCCTGGGTTAGTTTAGTTTCAAGTAAATGAAGTTACAAACGGGAATGAGTTCAGGATGGTAGCTAGTCAGTTGGATAAAATCTGCCGCATTACATGACAGACCCAGTGACCTACTGTGGAGGATTCTTATTCCGTTGGTACTTCAGCAGCACCCCTATATGAGGGCATGAGGGGAAGTTTTCTTCGAATGTATGTCGTTAACATGAAGTGCTAACCTACATGTCATGTAGGTTACACACATTGTGTGTAACGCCTTCGGCGAAACTTAATGTGGAGGCAAAGAATAGCTGTCATCTCAAGACAAATATGTTTAATGGTTTGTACAAATTGTTTCTCGCTACCGTACGGTGAGCAGGTTGGCTCGGTGTTCGGGTGGAACTTTGTACAGGTTCGGCGGCAGCTACAGCCGCGGCGCGGCGACGCGAACTTTTATAATTGCAGTTGTGTTTGGTTTTGTCGCGTTCCATTGTTTCCACCGCAATTCCATGTTTAGTGGAATATAGAGGGGAGCTGGGGTGCTGGGGTGCTGGGGTGACCGTGTCAAGCGGCTACTCGACCCACTTCACTGATGTACCTGCTTCATTAAAAATATATATTTTTATGCGACAGATATTTTTTTTATACACACTAAGTTAGTGCTTGACCACAAAACCATATCATTTGTTTATTCTACAGTGTGACGCTTTCTTCTTGGTATAGTGGTTTGGAGTGATTCGAGGTGTCAAGAGTTTTAGAATGACAGTTATTACACCCGCCTTAAGGCCTAGAACGTAGCAACTAGAAATGCACGAGGTAGGTTCCGTTTACTGTGTGTACGTAGTTGATTGGACAATCATTTCCGCGAGGACACATTATTCCTTTGGTACTTATTCAGGGAAATTTCCATGTCGTTGTAAACATCTGGACACCCCAAACGAGCGGTTCGCGTGGCGCGGCCGGGTATAATTACAAATCGTCAGTGTGTTTGCTTCCCACCGTGCGACGCTAGGTGGCGCTGCACCCACGCAAGTGTTCTGTGTAACTTTCCTTATTATTCCGACGACATTCGTATTTAACTTTATGAGTAACATATTATTATAGATTTTAATCGAAACATTGTGTGTGGATTATTGTATTACAATTTCTCCAGTTTACAGAAATATTTATCTTTGAATATTAATGGATAGATTTGTGTTATTCCTATTTGTAAAATACCAATTTCCATGAAATTCATTTCAGTAATAATAGACCATTGAACAAAGCATTCCACTTAAGTATGTAGAGTTTCCAGTGATAGCCCAGCGGTTAGAACGTTGCTCTCCCGAACGGAGGGGCCCGAGTTCAAATCCTGGCACGCACCTTTGATTTTCAAATATTATGTGCGTATTAGAAGTTAATTAGCACTTGCTTCGGTGAAGGAAAACATCGTGAGGAAACCTGCACACCGGAGAGTTCTCCATAAAGTTCTCAAAGGTGTGTGAAATCTACCAATCCGCACTTGGCCGCAGCGTGGTAGACTATGGCCTGTACCCCTCACATTGTGAGAGGAGACCCCGAGCCCAGTAGTGGGACAATTATGGGCTGTTGCTTTGCTTTTATGTAGAGTTTCCGATAGTATAGAGAAACCTCAGTGTGTTTGTCTAAAACAACCTGTACCTAATCAATGGTTGTTGCTTTGTAAAGGAGGGGAAACAACTTATGTGCTTCTGCAAAAATTGAAATGACACCGTTTACAGCAATCGAGAGACAACGAATTGCATCGTGTGGTATTAGTACACATCTTTACAAAACCTTAACACATCATTGTCCGTATCGTAAAGCGGTTCCCTTACAAACGTGTGTTAACACGGGTCGTTACTCATGCGGTACGCCGCCGCCGCCGCTGGTTACAACATTTACAACTATAGCAATTCATTAATTTCGCCTCCGCCCGCGGCCGGGGCGGGGGCGGGGGGCGCGGGGGGACGGTATCGTCGGTATCAGTACATAAACATTGGGTATACAGCGTGGGGGATAATTAAGGACTTAATTACAGACAGAGTGGAGGGGGTGATTGATGGTGCCACGTCGAACCGCTCCGGCGCGGCTGGGCGGCAGGGCGGCTGAGCTTAGTAGCAAGGTAAGGATCTGCTCGATCTGACGCGTGGCAATTGCACACAGTTTACTGTACAGCGAACTAATTTAACCGATGAAATCAAAAATTGCTGCTAAGTGATAAGGATGGTTGGAAATGACCAGCTAGGCAACCAGTTCTGCTCAGGTTAGAGAATATCTATTTTTGTAATAAATATAAGTTTTATTTTTAAAAGATGTGCTGAGAAGTTTCTTTACGGCTTTTCTTCTCCTCTGTGACAAAGCACCTTTCCGAAGGCTGTAGATTAAAAAAATGTCATGCATATCTAAGTGTATCAGTGATAAAGGAATACAAAATTATTTCATTTCATTTCATTTCATGGTAAGAACTCATAATTCAAGATCGAACATTTACCTGTTACAAAAGATTTACATCGGCCGGGAATTGAATCCGGGATCCCTTGGTTCGCAAGCATAATACAACGACGATAAAAAGGGAGTCATGAAATTTTGATTACTTTAAACTTGTCTTTAGCCGACGCGACTCGACCACACTCAACTGCTCGTCGGCTACGTATTAAATATTACTACATATTGGGTGTTTTGGCCGGGAGCGGACGCGGGAGCGGGCGCGGGCGCGGAAGCGGGCGCGGGAGCGACTGCCAGCCGCGAGGATACGACACCGACCCTTAGTGTAACATAGCGTTACATAAAGATTACGGGGTGCTCGTATTTTCCGCCGTACTCTGTTGTATGGGGAATTTTTAAATATTAATGATGTCTCATACACACCCTCTTCTATCCATAGTAATCAATTGTTAGAAAGGTGTCAAACATAGCTACTAGGTGCTATGCTATATATTTTATTTTTATTTATTTATTGCGAATTGTAATTAAACAGTTCTAATAATAAAAATGGATAAAATAAAATCCTGGTGGGTAGGACATGTAACATTTAGTTAAACTGAAAAATAGGTAATTCATTATTCGCTTGTCTTTGCAATGAAGAACCTTATCAGATTTCATTGCGAATTTGTATATTGATAATATAATTTGATACGTTCCGTCATCTCATGAGGTACTTTTAATCCGGGAAAAAGGGTCCCTGCGAGTATCTATGAAAATGACGTAGGTCCTGTCCTATATCATGACAACCTCAACCGAAATAAAGGGCACGGTCACGTCGCAAATGGTATGATGTCATCAATACGTAATCTTATATATAAAATTCTCGTGTCACGTTGTTAGAAGTTGAACTCCTCCGAAACGGCTCGACCGATTTTCGTGAATCTTTGCGTGCATATCGGCTAGGGTTGAGAATCGGATAACATATATTTTTTATCGCCCTACCCCTAAGAAATTTTTGGCAGAACAACGTTTGCCCGGTCACCTAGTAATGATATAAAAAATCTTGTTTCTTGCCTAGTATGGGTCCTCCTAATTTTATGTCTTATCAATTCTGCTAGAGGCTACTAAACTTTCTTTCTCTTTCTGGTTTTTTGTGCCTCGAGCAAGCAAACATGCAAACGAGACCGCCGGCCGGACATGCAACACCGAGGACGTCATCAAAGACAAAAGTAAACAATAGACCCGCTTCTAGAAGGAACACCAAAGCAGGAAGTTCGGTTCACAGTTTACACGTGCGTGGTAGGAAATTACGTGAGAACCGAACTGTTGACTATATTCCGCGAAGATCTGTAACTTTATAATACGACGACCACGGACATAAAAAAGAACGGACGTAACCTTGTCTAATCGAATGTGAAGCTGACAGCTGACAGCTCGCTTACCATGTGTGCGTAATTTTGTAATTTTTGATTCGCGATGGTGTCAATGTCGTAGCCGTATGGTGTCAATGTGTGGGTGTTTGTACTTGTACGAATACAGAGTTGGTATTCCTATGGGTGCTTCACTGAATTTGTTCTCGGGATTACGTCCGTCTTTTTTTTAGGTCCGTGACGACGACTTTATAATTTGACGACCCTGTAGCCTAGTTGGTAGCAACCCTGCCTGCGAAGCGAGGGGTCCCGGGTTCGATTCCCGGCCGGGGCAGATATTCATGTGACAGATAAATATTTGTACTCAGGTCATGGGTGTTACTATGATGTGTTATATGTGTAGTCTATGTCACCCGCGACACAGGTATTAATAACCTACTGCGGGTGTATGAGTGTGTTAGCGTTTATTATTTTATTTTATTAGCGTATTTTGTTTGCGAATCCTATCTACCCTCCTTGGTTACTTGCAATGAGAGAGAGCGCTAGACTAGAGACAGCTTACGCTGCGAGCGAAACATTAATAACAGGGCTTTATCGCGGCAAGATTGATGGCTCGCGCAGACTTTTCCGATTAATCATCCGGGCACACAAACTTATTCAATTATACTCAGCTGAGCGTACTACAAAATACGGAGAATGTCACGCGCTACGGGTTGCCGCAGTTTATTTAAATAGCCGGTAAAGGAGCTTCATCTCTCATTTCGCTGTAGTATGTGGCCCTGTGGGTGTGGACGTCAGAAGAAGCAGGAGGAAATCGGAGATAGTACTTTCTTTATGATTATACCGTTTCATGATTAACTAGAAGTCATTGTTTTTTCGCCGTATTGGGGCGGCTTAGAATACTAACCCCAATCCCACGCCGGATGGGTGTCGTAAAAGGCGACTAAATCCGGCCCGCTGGTGGTAAGACCCCTCGAGGGATTATATTAGTAATATTGATTTTAATTATTAATTAATACCATTATTACTATTATTATTTCTCCATGGGGTTCACCTGGATAGCTACCACCCTTGAGCATGAGTCAGCCGCCAAACGACTCGTCGTGTTCCGGCTGGGGGCTTGAGAGCCAGTTCTTTCTTTCTTTTTCTTCTCTCTTTCTTGGCCGGCAACGCATCGGTGATGCCTTTGGTGTTGCTGATATCCATGGGCGACGATAGCCACTTACCATCAGGTGGACCGTCAGCTCGTTTGCCGGCTATTTCCATAAAAAAATAAAAATTGTTCAGAACGAGGGTTGCAGCTTGTAGCCAGCTTGTTACCTGCCTAAAGGTAGAGCCTGCTGTGAACGAGTAGGTGCTGTCGTCCGACCTTCTGTGTTTAGCGAGATACTCCGCGAGCAGGACTTAGGTTAGGATAGGACTTTAGGTTTGACTTGACGGTGGAATGGATGGAAGGTGGAGGGTCATACGATAGGTAGGTTTCTACGTACTTCGTAGGAGTGTCATACTGTAGACATATTTTGCAGTCGTAAGTAACGAGTAGAAGAACCGAAAGAACCAACTTTATCACAACTGCACAGCTACCAGCTACTATTGCCACTGTCGTGTGGTGCATAATACTGGTTTGGATTCTGCAGCGGCTGCAGCTATTAATGATGACCCATTGCTGGTCTGAAACATTACGGTGACAGAAGTTATTGAACTTTTTTCTTCATATAAAATTTAAATCTTTAGGTCCGTGGTATAGATATTCAACTTGTGTACCCGAAGGGATTAATGTTATGTATCCAACTGTGGCTTTTTTTAATGGAAATAGCCGGCAAACGAGCTGACGATCCACCTGATGGTAAATGGCTATCGTCGCCCAAGGACATCAGCAACACCAAAGGCATCACTGATGCGTTGCTGCCAAGAAAGAGAGAAGAAAAATAAAAAAAAGAACTGGCTCTCAAGCCCCCAGCCGTAACACGACGAGTCATTTGGCGTGTGACTCATCCTCAAGGGTGGTAGCTATCCATAACCCCATGGAGAAATAATAGTAATAATGGTATTAATTAACAATTAAAATCAATATTACCAATATAATCTCTCAAGGGGCCCAACCGCCAGCGGGCCGGATTTAGTCGCCTCTTACGACACCCATCCGGCGTGGGATTGGGGTTAGTATTCTAAGCCACCCCAATACGGCTAAAACATCTTCATATCTCAATACAGTTAGCTGTACAATATTGTGTTTGTTAGTTGTAAAGTAATTTGAAGCGACGACAGAGAGGTCCTCTGCGATTGTCCTAAACCTGATGTATGAGGACATTGAGGACGTACCAACGCACCAACGGTCTCGTCGACGTAAAAAATAACGATCACAACTCACGGTAATAAATAATATGGTGTAATAAAAAGGGTCGGCCTGAACTAACGTCATACATCACGCGGCTTACAAACTAGCTGAATAACGGACTGGTATACCGTATACCGTATACCGTATACCTACGAGTATATCCAATCCAATTTACTCTTTACAAATGTTGAAACTTTGGAAAACTACTTCGAACTCCTCGAAGTTACGTGAAGATGGTGTTTATAACTTTTTATGTTATTCCACTTGCCTTGATAATGAATCATCTTAGGTTTAGATTCCTATATTGTGGTCCTACCTACTAACACTTTAGTTATAAGTAGGTTGGTTTCAACGCAATGCAAGTTTACCTAATTTAGCTATAGTTTTGTTAAGAATAATCATAGTTTTCCAAAGCCAGCAGTGATTCTGCCTCCCAAAGCTGACCTCTATTATTTTTATTAAACGTTGAAAATACAATTTCGAACAAGTCTTATAACTTATTCTTTTCCGAACATTTTCCGAAGACAAACTTACTGCCCGCCGTTCAGTCACTGGCCACATGGCGCGAACATGGCAGCATATGAAAAGGCAGGATTGGTAGCCATTTTCATGCAAATGTGGGGCGGGAGGATTTTTGCGACCCCATCTTTGGCAGGTTTAGGAGCGATCGGAATAATTTCCTCGCTCCCAACTCCCGACGGATGGACAATGGGTATCGGGACCTCATTAGCATTAGCATGGCATATTGAATTCTTTTGCGGTTGTCAGTGTGAAGGAATATAATTATCGGTACCTAGTTGCCACCCGCATCTCGTGAAAAGTGCACATTTATCTGATTGGTCCAGCATGGAGTTTATGGAAGGTACCTACAAGGTTTTATATTATGTATCTTTCATGTATATAACTCTTATTTCCGTTTTGACTACGAAATCCATACGAAATCCTAAAAATTTGTGAAAATTTAATTAGAGCAAGTGTTTCATTACCGTGACATCTATAGGCAAAGTTTGTAAACTTTAGTTTAGCAATTCACCGATAGATGGTGCTGTGTTCACATTTATACGTAAAATTTATATTGTAAATGCAAAAACTTTTGAAACACGAATTTCTGATTTCCGGGAGTGTGGCGCTGAATATTTAATTAGAATAATTACTTTCAGATCATTAGGGATCTCTTGCTTCACCGTGTAAATTATGACAAAGTATTACGTGGCGGGTGCTAAATTAATTTGCATCTGAAACAGAAACGTGGAAATTATGTGCATTCAATCGAGGCGGGTAATTTCTTTGCTCAACGAATTTGTACCCGGTTACCTAATGGGTCATTAAGCGTAATTAACATCCTATTTATTCGGTTACGAAGATCTTAAAGTTCAGCGTCTATTATCTACGTAGGTACCTTTATAAATACTGTGTTCAGATTAATTGTTTATACGGATAGCTTTTGTATATAAAATACGTCTTGTGTATTAAATTAATTTGTATGTACATATTAGTGATCTATTTTTATAACTTTGAATTATCTTTTGATTAAATGTTTGAAGTGATATTCACATATTTGTATATTTCAACACATCTCGCATATCCCGTATGGTCTAGTGGCTAGGATACCTGGCTTTCACCCAGGAGGCTCGGGTTCGATTCCCGGTACGGGAAGTTTTTTTTATATTTTTATTTGTTACCTGGCAATAAGTATTATCTTGTGAGCGTGAACTTTCTCTTCGGCTGTTCCAAGAATAAACACGATATCAGCAGAATCATGGTCTTCGGACAGGCGCTGGAGGTCTCGCAGCAGGCCGGGCAAGCCAGCGCGTTCCACTGACGCCGTACAACAAGTGCCGGTCACTCTGTTTGCCATTATTCTCACTTCCTAGTAATTATTATACTTATCACAAAATTTGTTTTTATTGATACCGAGTCAAAGTTTTATCAGTCGTGACGACAAAATTGGTCACTAACAATAATAAGACAGAAAAATTATCGCACGTCAGGTTACACTTGAAAGAAAGACACTTTAATAGAACAATGACTTTACAAGCAAATATTGGACAATATTTCATTAAAAATAACCGGAGCTTAATTCAATACTGCCTGTAAACAAGCTAAACTGTCAAGATAACCTCAAACCGCGGCATAACATTCGAAGAACTGCTTTGGTACGACGTATTCCAACTGCTAGCTGTGTGGAGCTTTTTATAGAGGCTTAATCATTATTGTGTCGACTGCGTTCACTTCAGTCTCTGTGCCTCTCTTTTTATAGCGCTACAAAACAGGTTTTAGTTTTACTCAGGTAGAACGCTTTTATTCATATAACTATCTTTGTCATTCACATCTATAATGTTACGTAATTTTAACTTCTTTCACAACGCCTCCGTGGCGCAATTGGCTAGCGCGTTCGGCTGTTAACCGAAAGGTTGGTGGTTCGAGCCCACCCGGGGGCGATTCTTTTTGCTATCTTATTTCAAATAAATTTTCACTCGAAGTTTTCTGATTTTTGTTATGACGAGACTAAATACTTATATTTTTTACTTCATACCAATGCACTACATTAAATAAAATTTGTACCATTTAACATAATATAACATAATAATATTAATATAATATGTTAATATTTGCGAGTTTATTAAAATGAAGATGTATAATTATTTTATTACTGGCTTAAAAATATATGTTTTAGGTATTAGTACTATTAGTTCAACATTTACAACATGTAATCTAAGTCCCTCTTCGCATAACGTTGTAGTTTGGAGCAGTTCTGAATACCTACTCTGAATTCTACAATGCATGGAATAAATTGAGAACGTTTCGTGAACTCGGTTAAGGCATAACGAGTCCATTGTGATCTACTCTAGGTTTGCTATCGGCATGCGATTCAAACTCCATAGTTGCTAATTCGTGTCCAACTCCGCGCTTGAAGCGAGCTCCCCGCGAGTCTAATACCTTATACCGAATGTATGGAATGGCACTGTTCATGTTCACACACCGCTGAGAATCCCACATGCGACCATCTCCCACCGAGCCGTTTTGAGTTTTATTACGTCTTTGCTACGATTGCTTTCCCCCTGCCGTGCGATAGCTGTACGTTCCCAATGAATGACGTGTCCATGGCACGGAGACCGCTCAGAATTTAGAGACAGGACGTGTAGCCTCCCGTGTTGAGTGACAGTTCGGAAATTGCACCCCGTCAGCGGTATGGGTTTCACGAGTGTTCAGCTTCCGAATATTCTGAACGCACTAGACTACTGCATGGTCTAATTTTTATGTCCGACAGATTTTTGTCACTCTATACTCTATGCCAGTATCATTGTGTTATGATACCGCACTAACCATCTCCTGCTGATTATGGGCGTTGTCGGTTAAAGTTTTAACAACCTATTTAAAATATATTATTTTATTAATATACGAGTAACCGCCCTCGCTTTGCTTCGGTTTTCTTATTTTTTTACACCTTGGGTTACATTATTGGAGTTTTATTAAGGATCCCTAATTTTTTGAAAATATAATATAGCGTATGTTACTCGGGGATAGTGTAGCTTCCCAACAGTGAAAGAATTTTTGAAATCGGTTCAGTAGTTTCGGAGCCTATTCAATGCAAACAAAAAATCAAATCTTTCCTCTTTATATATTAGTATAGATAATACTCAATGTAAAGAAAAGCGATGTTAAGTGATCGGCCGAGGTATGGAAACATGTATTTGTTATCATAGAAACTCGCAGAAAATAGTCGGTTCCTCAGGGTTTTTAAGTCATGCATTGAGGAGTGTGAGAGAAATAGTGAAAATGGTGATCAAAAAGTCTATAAAATAATGGTGGTCACGGAAGAATACTTTTTTTATAAGACTTCGCCGCCCACTAAAACTTTAGTGGATCCCTGTGGGTCCCACTCCCATTACTTCTTCGGTGTGATGATGGAGCGTAGTAGTAGCATAGTTACTTAGTTATTCACTAATAATTAAGATTCAAATTCAAATAAAAAACATTTATTTATCTGGATATTTTGTTAATACACTAAGTGATTGATAATAATAGAATAATTGTTGCAGAAGCAAGTGAGACCCTGGAAAGTAGAAACGTAATATTTTTCCAATTTATTTTCGTTTTCCGACGGTCGAACGAGCTGCTTCCGATTGAAGGAATGAAATAAAGAATTCGATTTAAAGGCGGCGGCGGCAGACGACAAGATTTGGGGAGGGCTGGTGAGCCGTGACTCGTGAGTCGTCAGCAGTAATTACTTCCTGTACTTCATTTGCTTCGCTCATTTTGTATCGTAACGTAATTTTCGATGTTCCCGTTACGTGCGGAAACTTCATTCAGATTCAGAAAATTGGCAATCATTGATTTTTATAGGTGTAGGGGACATTAACATATTTAATATCTTTGAGGTTTTGATAAAGAAATTACATTGAGGATGTTCAGTATTAAATTAATGATTACAATATTTCGCTCAGTCTAAAAGGTCTAGACTTGGAGGCATGTTTAGTGAAATTTTTTAGATCGCATCTGGTAAGTGTCATATTCAATCAGTTCAAATTTTTCAGATGAAACTGCTTGGTATTTACTTGTTAAAATAAATATAAGTTAAATTGTAATATTAAAAGCTCAGATTAAAAGATGATCGTGCGATGTCCGTGATAGATAAGAATAAGAGACAAGAGGAAAGATTTGATTTTTTGTTTGCATTGAATAGGCTCCGAAACTACTGAACCGATTTCAAAAAATCTTTCACTGTTGAGAAGCTACACTATCCCCGAGTAACATAGGCTATATTATATTTTCAAAAAAGTTGGGGATCCTTAATTAAACTCCAATAAGTTGTAAAAAAAATAAGAAAACCGAAGCAAAGCGAGGGCGGTTACTCGTAATAGATAAAATATTTCCAGTAATGCTATTTTAACCGACTTCAAAAAAAGGAGGAGGTTCTCAATTCGACTGTTTTTTTTTATGTTTGTTACCTCAGAACTTTGGACTGGGCGAACCGATTTTGATGATTGTTTTTTTAATCGAAAGCTGGTGGCTGTCATGTGGTCCCACATAAATTTTATTGAGATCTGACAATAGCATCCATAAGAAAACCACATAAGTCGTAAATTTGTGTTAAGATGTGAGTGACAAATTGACGAATAACTCAATATCACGCCAACCGATTTCGATGATTCTTTTTTTAATCGAAAGCAGGTGCTTGTCATGTGGTCCCACATAAATTTGAACGAGATCTGAAAAGTAGTTTTTGAGACTTTGAAGTCGGTTATTTTTTGTTAGTAAAATTTTGATTATGGTCTCTTAGCGATAATAAAGGTAACCTCGTTTACAATTATGAGGGGCCATCCATAAATTACGTCACATGTTAGGGGGGAGGGGGGAGTCGATGTAGGGTGACATTGTGTGACAAGTGGTGGGAGGGGGTCCTTAATTTCGTGACTTCACATTTCAAAGTCGAATAATTGGTATTATTGGTATTATTATAGTATTCGATAATACCAATAATTGGTATTATTGGTATTATCGAATAATACCATAATACGATTTTGAAATGTGACGTCACGAAATTTAGGGCCCCCTCCCACCCCTTGTCACACTACATCGACCCCATCCCTCACCCCTAACGTGTGACGTAGGTAATTTATGGATGGCCCCTTAGAAGTTGATATAAAGCTTAATAATTAAGCTAAGATATTAGGAAATAAGCGAGATTGAAACAGCTCCTACTAACCATACATCGCGCAGAACATAAATGTGTCGAGCGGAGGAACAGCTCCCAACATGTACCGGCCAATCATTATTATACAGTTTGTTTGAACAGTTGCGCGCGGCGCCCCGGTACCCTCGTCGACACCTACATTACATCAGGGTGGTGCTCGAGGTGCTGTACCGTACTGTACCGCACCGTACCTGTACTGGTACCTAATGAGTATATTAGTGAACTTTACGATGAAAATATTACATTTCGTCTGAAATAACTCAAATCAAAAAGCGTTGAATCGCAGAGAGTACATAACTTTTTTAGGTTTCCTTTGAATTCAACAATAGGCTTAGAATTTCCGTGGAAGATACAATTATAAACATAATAATAATAAACGCTAACGCACTCATACCCCTACAGTAGGTTATTTTACCTGTGTCGCGGGTGGCATGGACTACGCATACATTCTGAAAAGATGAGTTTAAATCTAATTTAATCCCGAATTGAAAATGGTAAGTTTTCTTATACTTAGTAGGGAGTACCTATGGGAATGGGCAGGCCACATCGTTTGAAGGACAGATAACCGATGGGGTCGCAAAGTCCTTGAATGGCGGCCACGTCTCGGTGAAAGGAGCACCGGTCGCCCCCGACCAGGTGGACTGATGACCAAAAGAAGACGGCGGGAAGCCGCTGGATTCAGAAGGCCCAGGACCGGTCGGAGTGGCGCCAATTAGGGGAGGCCTATGTCCAACAGTGGACTTTAAAAGGCTGATAGATAGATAGACCTAATGTAAATTGATTGATATCGAAGATATATATAACATATATTATGATGATTAATATCGTCTTTCCGTAAAGCACGTTATGTCTGGCTGACTAGCAACCACCCTTACTTGAGTCGAAAATTGACTTGTCACATTTTTTTCTTTCTCTTCGGTGATACCTTTGGTTTTACAAGTACTATTATTTCTACTGTGGTTTTACTGCAAAAATTAAATTAAACTTCTGCTGAGGGATATGTATCTGTATTTGAAATGATAGTGTGATAAAACTTATTGGAATGATTTTTTCAAATTCAGTTTTCGATTTTGTTGTCAGCCCTATAGAGCAGTACGCTCGCGCTGGCCCGCCGCGGCCGGGCGCCAGTCGGCTCCAGCCCATCATCGTGCGTCGACTAAATAAGGAACGAACACAATAATTCCATCGGTTTGTTTCCTCTACACAGGAACCTAACTGCCGCGCTGACGACCTAATGGCTCTCGTTGACGCTCCTGTTTGCTTTCAGCCGTATTTATTGTATTTACGAGCTTCAAGGTTAATGTCTGATGTTTAACGCTGAACAAACATCGAGCTGTTGACACCTGCCGCATGGCGTCATCGGCTGCTTGAACGTCGACGTATTGAAATGAATGTGACATCATTAGGACAGGTTGGTCATTGTAATTAAATCTAAGAAGGTGCATGTGTAATATCAACTTACGTATGTTTGTGGCTGTATAACCTGAAAACTAGTTGATAGATTTTCTTGAAAATACAAGATGTGGTATATTTTAAAAGAAGATAATAGTGTAGAGCCATTAATAATACTTATTGAACAAATGTAATTAAACTTGTGGCTTGACTATTATTACCTTAAGTTCCAGGGGTTTCAGCATCTGCCTTTTGGTCGTTAATCACTCGATTGAGGTACGTCCTATGTTCTTTTTGCCATGGTGTGGTCTTTTAAAAGGTGGTCATTCAAGATCTTCCTTCCCTAAGACGAGGCCAGCAGTCAACGTTACTGTGGTGTCTCGGTTTACCTGATTAGGTATTAGAAATAAAACACAAAATGGTTTTCAGTGATACAACACAACCCGCGCACTTGACGGCTGGATGGTGACTGCCTTGTGTGCGGGTAGTACAGATACTCTTTTATTATTATGTATGTCACATCTCTCCCTTTCAACAAAATTTTAATTATGTAATTTGTCCACTGATAAATAACTAATAAGTTCAGCTTTGATTAAAATATAATTTGTTCGAACAAAGTACACAACTTATTTCTATCGTTCGTAACATTTTATATCTCCAAAGATTACCTTTTTTTTGTCCAGTTAAATCATTATTTTTACAAAATACAAAAAAATAAGTTATTATTATAAGGATTTATAACATTATTTTCTTATAATGATTTATTCTTATTTAGTCTCTTTTATTCTTAATATACGGCCCTCTCCGCTTTCCCTTGTTTTTCCTTTTTTTTAATTATTATTTTTTATTTTTCCTAACGTAACTGGTTCGCTATGTGTTATCGTTGTGGAGAAGAACCAGTTGAAGAAACTCCATAACAACACTTTTTTATTAGGTACAAAATATTTGATTATTTTGTATACTTTTTAGCACCTGACCCAGTACATCGTCGCAGCACGGCTGGACCAAAGGATATATTTCACACTGGAAGTGACCTGCAACAAAACACAACGAGAGCATTTCTCCAAATTTAGTGCTGACCTGGCCTTTAATGTAGTTTAGTTATCAAGTTCTGGTCAGGAAATTCAAACAGGCCTGTCAAACAGGGTATATCAAAGAAGTGAATAAATTCATCCGGACTAACGTTTCATTGACTGTGGCGTATTTCATTTAAAATTATTGCGTCAATAAATAACCAAAGTTAATTTATAACCTTATCATTGACTAATTGTAAGTAATTTAGTCTATCGAATAAGCAATATTCACATTCTATGGGCAGAGTATGACTTTGAACTCATTTTTATACTATTACCTTGCTTGCAATACACGTAAAGAAACTTCCATGAGCTTGTGCGAGTATCATCAAGCGCTTCGATCTCGTCTCTTGCTCGAGCGCCTACCACCAATCAATGCGTACGTGGAGTGTTGAAACACTAACGCTCTTGAGCGTCGTGTTATGTCAACTGGGAGCCCAGAGGCCTCAAATTCTTCGTTATTATCCAAATTCCCCTTTTTCCTTTTCTTACATTTTTGCGGTGTTACACATGGGGATGTTAATAGGATTATAATTTTCTAAAACTTGTATTTCACACTTGAAATTCATTATTGTGATTCTTGAAACTTAGAACGATTGACGTCATTTTTTTCCATAATTAAATTATTACTTCATTACTTTCAATGCAATTACGTATCAAGTACTGGCGCTGTGCTTACACGGCTCATGTTGTGCAGCACGGCTTATGCTGGGTCTGGGCCTGTTCGGTGGTCACACAGCACGCTGCAGCACTGACACTCATAAGATATATCTCGTGTTACTTATTAACATTTATTTTTGTTATCTCTTTTTCTTTCTTGTAACTATTTTTTTTATGCTGTAATTAGTACCCTGGAATACATGTATTTTCATTTCATTTCATTTCATTATATTATCATTTAATTTCCTTTCATTTTCATTTCATTTTCGTTTTATTTCAAGTAAGGATTTTATTAGTTACTCCAACGTATATTTGTACTTGTAATTGATTAATAAATATTTTTTGTTCGTTGGAACAATTAAATAGTAGGTCCTGTACATGTCGGTGATAACTGTTTTATCACTTATTCAAACATGATTGTTTTTAATTATTATTGAATTTTCAATATTTAATGAGCAGATCTGGTCCACAACAACAAATGTTGTGATTCCATTTAGCAAGAATTCAGGCTCATACTAGTTAATTCAGGCTTATTACGACGACATGTAATAAAATAAAGCGATAATGTGCAAATATATAGATATTTACTTAGACAGCCGTACAGTGATATCGGTTTGTCATTGATCATTCGGAGCGGTCGTTAGAGGTGTGCGTGTGAATACCTTTAATAACAACTTCGCACGCAAATATATTAAAACGATAAGATTCATTATTATTAATACATGAATATAGGTATTTTAACCATAGGAAACATTAAATGGTATTCTATTAATTTATGCGTTTTGTTTACATATCCTCCCATTAATAGCCATATCCTCATATTTGTTGACCAGCAGCGGTAATTGGTATAGAAGTTAATAGTTTCGATAGTTATCAAAACGTTCTTTCAATATTATAAATCTTCTGTTATTGGTCAGTACTTAACTGACGTTTTCATGACCATGTCATATTTTGTTTTCGATATCATTATTGATATCTTTAGTATTGGTCAATAGTGTAAGTACTCAACTGACGTATTACGGTAAACATTACCTCCCACGGTTTAGTGCAACATTGATTTCGAAAGCGGTTCGATACCACAATAGATATCTGGTATTATTGGTCAGTATTTATCTGACTTTCGATACCATGACAGATATCTTTTATTATTTTTCAGTACTTAGCTGATTTTCGATACCATAACAGATATCTTTAATTATTTTTCAGTACTTAACTGATTTTCGATACCATAACAGATATCTTTTATTATTTTACAGTAGTTGACTGATTTTCAATACCATAACAGATATCTTTTATTATTTTTCAGTATTTGCCTGATTTTCGATACCATCACAGATATCTTTTATTATTTGTCAGTACTTGACTGATTTTCGATACCATAACAGATATCTTTTATTATTTGTCAGTACTTGACTGATTTGACTTGATCGATACCATAAATACCTTTTATTAATGGTCTATATTTGATTCAGTTTATTAGTATTTTATGCTTCAACCTTTGCATTTCTAGTACGACATTTAAGACATTTTGCAGCAAAATATTTGATTGCTGATAATATGATTATTGGTTCCCATGTCTACTCCATTTAGTTGTCGTTTGATCTCGTTCCAATTTTATGTAGGTACGTGAAAGTTAGTTTTCGTTTTTTAATGCCTTTCATTACTTAACGGTTTAACTGTTTGTTCAGTTTCTCAATTCATCACGATATTATTCAGCAGATGCAAAACTAAGCTTATGGGTTGCATTCTAGTACAAACCAGGTAGAATCAGTATTATACCGGCCAATGAAGGAATGTCATAAATTATTTGGTTAAAATATTTTTGAGTTTTTTCGTTTTTGACCTTAAGAGTATAATCCATTTAAAACATAAATTTATTTACAATCTTGATTTTAGTTAGGAACAATATTACCCGGAATGAACTACTTGGTAATCATGGTGAAACGGTTCCTATAACTGGTTTGTACTTTACCATGAATCAACTTATGCTAATGGTGTAACCAACGCATGTGGTGTATATATATTTTTTTTCAAAAATACAAATAATTCGATTGCCTTGCACTTATCCTTGACTACAAAATTTCATCGAAATCTTTAGAGAATTTTTTCGAGATACTGATTACTGTTTTAGCGAGGAATACGCAAGATCGTTTCCGCCGCGATTTGAAAACAGTAATAATTCAGTCCCTTCAATATTTTAGATTATTACAATTGTCCATTTGACGTTAATAATAAATATTTTCAAAATGAGATAGGCGATATGCAAAATTGCTCGGTTATTAAAATCGGAAACACGTTTCGATACGATATAAATAAGCAAATACTAATTAATTATCATTATCATATTTTTGTATCTCAGAAACTAAATATTATTTGTTTATCAAATCTGTAATGTATATTATTATTTTTCCTCTACGTGATCATTTTAATGGCATTAAAGCTTAATTAAAATTGGAACGACTTCTTGATTTATGTAATCCAATGTTTTACACATGTCAAATATATTATGTTCTTGACGAGTTTTCACTCATCTGACAATTTTGCAGTGTATTTTACTTGATTACATATGTAGTCATTACATATTTGTATGTATGTTTTTTCTTTTAATTTCGAAAATGTAAACAGGTACAGTTTCATGTATGTATGGCTAGGATCTTCACTTACAACAGGATCTATCACCCTATATTCTACTAATAGGTACCGGCAAATTAATGTGCTTAATGCATTGTTTTGGTGGTCTCAAACCATCTTCGCATTATTTGCCTTTCAAATTAACCCTGTTTGGGACACATCGGTTGGATAGTTTCAGTCTAAAGGACATGGCAACAAACATTGTTTGTGGTTTATTATATAGATTTTGCTTAGAATCAATGATATTCAAAAATATATTTTATACATTATAATATCATTGCTTAGAATAACATCAGTAAAATAACATCGTTGAATTTACTTGCTACGTAAGTACTATACTTTAAATTTGGCACCCACGACACAGGGAATCCTAGTGTGGGGCTATGAGTGTGAAGCGTTATTTTTAAATAACATAGTAAGTTAGTAAGTATCTCTATTTTTGAGACAAACTATGAAGATACCGTATAGCAAAATCGCTATGATATTGTTTACGGTTATCTTATTACGATATTTGATATATTAATGTGAAGACTGCATTTGGATTTATATTGACATTTTAAATTATTATTATCATTTTGGCAGGTAGAAATATCAAACATTTTTCAACTTACTATAATTAATAATTATCACTGTGAACTAAATATTACTTAATTAGTTTTTTAACCTATCACACGAACAAGATCCTTTTAATCGCATTTTATGATCCCAAATAATCCCAATGCTTGTACATTACAAGTAAACTGGCCGTGTCGATACCGACCATACAACAATGAAACAATATCTTAGGTATATATTACCTATTATTGCGCCAACACGCATTGTTTTTATTTTGTACCATTAATATATGTATTTTGTAACCTATGTGTTATCAATACGAATATCGGGCTACAATATATGGAATGTAATTTAATGTACTAGATGCATTTGTTAAGAAAATACCTTCACTAATTCAACAATCAACTTTGTTAATCAAGAATCATCAAAGATTGAACACAAATGCATTTGTCGGTAGGTACTTAATATTTTATCAAATGTTCTCTTGTCTTTTCTTTTCCCGTAAAAATATACGATTCTTTTAAAACTTTCCAAAACTAAACATAGCACAAGTCTCCCTTATTTCAAATAGCACCGACATTTTCGTATGATAACTCAAGGTTAACATTTTGTGAACCTAAAAGAACCAAAATTACTCACACTTTTTCCTTTTGTTTTATTTTTTTTTTACCTCGGTCGCCAAATGTGGTGTCTCGGTTTACCTGATTAGGTATTAGAAATAAAACACAAAATGGTTTTCAGTGATACAACACAACCCGCGCACTTGACGGCTGGATGGTGACTGCCTTGTGTGCGGGTAGTACAGATACTCTTTTATTATTATGTATGTCACAGTTACCGCTTCAGTTTTATTTCGTGATCTGTTCTGCGAGTTATGCCGGTATCTATTGTTTGTGTACGGATTTCGTCGCTTCTGCTGCAATCACTTTAGAGAAATACCGAGCATACCTAATTATTATTTCTATAGTACGATTTGTGACTGCAATAGGCTGTTAGGTATCAGGGCAATGGTGTCAGGTTCCAATGCATGCACACTACTTAGCTAAAAATACTAAAGGAGATCGCAGCTCCCTCTGACCGTCTCAATAGACAAATGGAACAAATACCTGGTTCGGATTTTATAGAGTTCTGATGACATTACCAATTACATATTATATCAATCAGAACTTAAAGACATACCCCATAGAGATTCGAAGCTCCTTCAAATGGACCATCAAATATTGCCAGGGTTAGATTACTCTGGCGTTTGAACACTCCTAGCGAGCGATTTGGCGGAAAACTTCAAAAAGTATGTGTTAGCAATGGTAGAGCTAATTAAACTTGCAACGGTGCTTCAAGGCATCTTAACCCGCAGGTCGCGGGGATGCGGGGAGACAATGCGAGGCGAGAGCGCGAGCCGAGGCGCGAGGCGGCGAGGCGGCAGGCGGGGAGGCGCCTCGAGTGCGCCGCTGTAATCAGGGCTAATAGAAGCGCGTGTGCTTTGATCTGCGGCTCAAAGAGACGAGGGCCGAACTCGTGAGACAACGCGCCCCAGCAACGTTTAGACATGGCAGAATGTCAATGGTTTAAATAACGTGAAAGATGTTCTGGCAAATGTTTACCTTTTTCAAAATAGAGTAGCTATAATTTACCCATCCTTTCTTGGGCTGAAACCTAAGTGATGAACCTTCGCTGTGAACAGAGGAAACAATGTTAAAAATTACGCAGCTACTTATTTTAACTTTTAAACGGTAGAAACCTAATCTTGTCAGGTATGAAGCGTCAAGATAGTAGACACGACATGACGACACAGTCCGAGGTTTGTCCATACTGTTCGCGGATCAGCAAGATAACGGTTGGCTGGCGATCTGCCTACTACTGAAGTGATGAACTGTTGTAAAAAAAGTGTTTAACTTACACGCCAAGATTATTTAAACGTGTATACGTTAGTGCGCACTGATAGATGCGCAATGTATAACCCTATAGGTGTACCAAAGAAGACATAATAGTATTGATGTAGTACTAAAATCGGGGCCATGAAATTCACATTCTGTTAAAGGCTTTTTGGTGGCCTAATATTATATGGTCGAACTTGATGTTGAGTGTTGACGCTTATAGTGCAAAGGGAGTTTGCTTTAAGCGTTGCAGCTCGCGGACCTTCGGATGACATCAAGAAACAAACTTATAATAATTAAGCTACATTTTACTTGTTACATCTGAATTCTGATGGAACCCTGTCAGTGCGTATTAACGTAAGCTGTCTGTTCGTTTGTAGTGCCCGCGGTACAGGTGAGCCACGGGGACGGTGAAGGACGCGTCACGAGTGCCGGCGCAATGTCGTTGTCTTCCCGCGCCCGCGCCGCACCCGCGCCGCAGCGCGTAATTGATTCCTTTGTGCAGTAACCGCGACCAGATCGCATCGGGAGATCTGGATTCATATTCAACGGTTACGTGACGTTTACTGTTTTTTTAATTAGCATCCTCGTTCGAGTGGTATTGTCATCGAGCGACTCCGCCTCTGCCGCGTAGCCGGCTCTTCTTTCGCTTTACAAAAACAAAGTCGTTTGAAGTGAAAGGGTTAGGCCGGAAGGATCTCTTGTCTTGTTTTCGCGAACATCAAACATTTCAATGAAACTATTTTTAGATGTATACGTAGCGACTTTGAAACGTCAAAGTAGCTCTACACGGGTACCTTAATTATCTTTGTTTTGTGTTCACAACCGACGCGCGTCGCGAAACTACCGCGACAGAGACGTATGAAGGAAAATGGAATATTTTCGTATAAGGAGTTGTAACATTTTACTCTTAATGCAATTGTAAGTGGTGGGCTAAGGCTTGATTCAATGCAGTTTTCGGCACTTCGACATAGTACTTTTTTAGATTTTTGACTGCAACGAATTTAATTAAATTAAATTATATCAGCCACATTGCTGGGCAAAACTACAAACGCATTCCATTGAAGTATAATGTCATAGAACAGACATCTTGAACAAAATGTGTGTCCCGCCGAGAGGTTCTATTTTCAAAATTGAGCCCCCGTTCTCCTTTCAAAATCGAACAAATCCATTGAAAATTGTAGCCGAACGGCGCCAATTCATTGGGACATACATTGTGTTCGCGGTGTCGGTTCAATATGCTAGTAATAGCACTTCAATGACGCATCCTGAAATTTTTGATTGTATCAGGACCCAGATGCTTCTCTGGACCCAATAGTTATAATATTTTTCTCTTAACCCCATAATGTGAAGCATTTAAATAAAACTTATGTAGTAGGTCTATCTTCATGTTATTGAGGTTCCGGTGACAAGCCTGGTCACTCGCGTACTTCACAAAACAGTTCACAAATAAAGAGTTTGGTATTAAAGTTATTTGTCAGATAGGATATCGGTGGTATCGCTACACGTGTAAGCAAACAGTGCAGCAGTCAGTGGCCACTGTGGCCGGCAAAGGAAATAATCCTTCCGTTGAGTGCGGGATTATCAGCACAAATACACAAACAGTGCGTATCGGCCGTGATTGTTGTAATCGTGTTTGCTCCCGGTATCGATCCGGCAGTCCGGCAGTCCGGCAGCCGTCGCGCTGATAACGGACCGAAGTCGTGAGGAAATCTATACTATATACAAATAAATAAAATTGGAGTGTCTGTTTGTAATATTAAAGTAACCGCTTTTTACTAAGTGCATTTGGATGTATAGAGGTACACGGTACATAACCAAAACAACATTTTTAACAATGTTTGTCTGTCTGTCTGTCTGTCTTTCTGTCTGTCTGTTTGTTTGTTCCGGCTAGTCTCTGAAATGGCTGGACCGATTTTGACTTTCACTGGCAGATAGCTGATATAACAAGGAGTAACTTAGGCCACTCTTATTTTAGAAAAAAAAATGTTTGTTAGGCGATACGAAGTTCGCCGGGCCAGCAGCTACTCAGTGATATGTTAAAAAGTACCTATGTCAGATTTTAGGATGCTCGTCAAAAGGCATCACTGGAACTCCATGCGATACAAGATTTTAAACTTAACTCATCGTGGACTGAACACTCCATGCGAGTTGGCCACGGTGTTAACTTTGAGGTCTTTTCACGTTTCTAGGAAATTGGTTATGGAGTTAGCAAAGCTAGCGAGTTTTCTTTAGAGGGGCGCAACATGCGTCGACACAAAAGGGGCGCACATGGGTCGGGGGCGCACCACTAAAATCGTGGATCCATCAATTGAATTTTAACCCGAAAATTGTATCTGGTATCTGGTAATCCCAATCAAAGGACTTATCCAGTGATTTTAGTTTATCACAGTGTCTTCGTGACAAATATTCATTATACCACATCAAATCGCAACTTTCTCCGGTCACTGAGCTAAATCGCGGACGGACAAAGGGACATTGAAACTACTTATATTAAGTCTTCCTACTTTACTAAAGATCCCTTAAAAACGGCACTCCCCCAGAGCGGGAATTGATTTTATGTCTAAAATAGTATTTATCGTGAAAATCAAAATTCCAGTAGTGAAAATCCACATCACAAGTTGTTTTCGTACCAAAACATTGAATTATAATTTAATCTATGTATACATAATATAGGTAAGCAGTGGAATGCATGATGTGCCTTCCTTCCTTATCAATAAATTCGGTGAATCGGTGAGCGGCGCCACGTCACTGATCAATTATTACTAGAACGTTACCAACAAAATATCAGATTTACATAGATTGTCAAGAATTTATTGTTGATAAAGAAGTCTTCAATCATTGATAAAAATATTCGAAACATTTATCTTATTTGTGTCATTTAGACTTCCGTTACATAAAAGGTAATGTCAAAAAATGTTTAGGTATTTATTGATTTATATATAGTATTGTATAAAGAATTTACATAAATTCAGTAAAGGTAGTAGGTATTAAACATAGAAAGTAATAGAAACAATGAAATAAAATTTATGATCTAAAATTAAGTAAATTGAAAGCATCTTCACGTGGCGTTGGTGGTGTAATGGTCAGCATAGTTGCCTTCCAAGCAGTTGATCCGGGTTCGATTCCCGGCCAACGCACACTTTTTATATTTTTTATTTAAGTCTAATGTTTATTTAATAAAATTTCCGCATATTTTCAAACTGCAAGTTATACTTGTATAAACTTTGAAAAGAGAATTTTTTTCTAGTACTTAATAATTTAGTTTAGCCTCCTATCAACAGATGGCACTTGACGTATGTATGTTAACATGCTGCCATCTGAGACCACTTGTCTTTTGTATTTTGTAGGTTGTAAGAATTTTATGTTTAGTCAGCTGCTTTCATTAGTCAGCTGTTATTAGTCATCATATAAAATAGTATACATAATTAACAGAAGAAATCCTCATTACAGTTCCCAATTTGACTCTTGAACTGGCCATAAAGGTCCAACCACAGTGGAGCAGCGTGGCTGAGTATGGTCCAGGCTTTGTCAGTTGCAGTTGAAAGCGTCAGTTATAAATGTATTGATATTGACTGCAGCCGCTGGCCGGGGGCGCCCTGTTTCAGTTGATTCAACTCGTAATCGCTACAATTAGCGGGAAATCGTGCGGAATTCGCCCGGGCGCCCGGCGCCCCAACCACCGGAAATTGTGTTTTCTGTCAATATGAACTACTGGCAGAGTTTGTAACGTATAGACATGACATATTACATAAATGTATGCCATGCTATAGAGCACTATCACGAGAAATATAGTTAAGTTTTATGAAGAAGAAAAATAAATGAAAGGGAAAAGGAAATTAGCCTTTTAATTCGAACTCTAGCATGTACACTAGGAGAGGGTTTAGTGACTAATGCGTGTAGAAAATCCTTCAGCTGTCCACATCTCATATGATAATGCTTTCTAACGATAACATGTCGGGATAGGTTTTTAAAATAGCCTCTAAAGCACGAATGTGCCAATGTAACATGCCTTAATTTTTACCTATGGTCCTAAGACTCCTAAGTCACTGAACATTCTATTTTATCTATACTATCAGTCCGTCGTTTTGATTCATATCGCTGAAAATAATTCTAGTAGATAGGAAGCTTTCACTGATCATTACACGTGTTTACCATCGATACATCTCTCACCGACTCGACACGCGTATCGCCGCCGCAGAAGGTCGACTCTCACATGGCAGGGGGTCTGGAGGAGTTGCAATCACTTATAATTGCGTATGATTGTCTTGTTCGGTGTACGGACGAAGTTAGGCCGGAGGGGAGTCTAACTAAATATTGATTTGTGTAATAAGCGGCTGGCAGGAGTGGCAGGTTATCACGCGAGCTGCGGTGCGGCGGTACGAGTGTGTTCGACTCAAGTGCCGGAGTTGGTAATAGTTCCGGAATTATCTGTCCTCTCAATACATAATGAATAGTGAAGTTACATGTCTTGATAATTGCTATGAAATACGATACACATAATTTTAACCTTTAGAATATGATTGAGAATGCTAGTATGTTTCACTCTTGAGGAGATACAGGTGTCTTTATGGAGTTTTGTTTGGGTATATTTGAAATTGATAAAATTAATTTTCAAATTTATGCTTTTTTCCTTTTTTGGGTTCCGAAGAAAAACCGGAACCCTTATTATAGTTTCGTCATGTCCGTAAGTCCGTCTGCCTGAAGCATAGCGCCTAGACCTTTAGTGCTAGCAAGTAGTAATTTAGCGTGAATACACATATTTATTAAAACTCCAGAATCGTAGGATAAATATAGATATATTTTTTAGGGTACCTCCTATATATGTAGGTAACATGGGGATGAATTTCTTTTTTTCGTTACGTACCCCATAGTGTGGGGTATCAATAAAAAGGTCTTTCAAAAATACTATGGGTCTGCTAAAACCATTTTTTAATTCAGGGGCCCGTTTGCGAAATATTTGGCTTTAATGGCGTTAATAATTGTCGTGCGAACAGTATTCGATACACACCTGTTATTCTTTGCTCCGTCAAAATAATTCAAAACTGTTAGTAAAATTTGGTTGCTCCGTCAAATGTGCCAATTTTGCTTAGAGTCAAGTGTCCCCCCCCCTCTCCCCCCTCCTGCTAGCTAAACGGTTGAGTATGGACTAGTGGTTATAGGTTATATAGGTTATATGATGAATTTACAAGGAAAACTATCACGGCTAGGTTATCTTAAGTACATGGTTAATGAGTAATAAATAATCGATAAACTTACACCTTCGGAACCCTACATTGCGGTGGTCTCGGTTTTGTGTATTGGCTCAATAGTAATGGAGGTGCTACACCCATAATTATTATGTTCTAGCTTGTTCTCATTCAGATATATGTATATCCTGTTAGCGTGCTTTCTATTATTACAGTGTAAGGTACCCTTGGGACTATTATTTTGTACTATTGTGAACATAAGTATGGTATTGACTACAATATACTACTATCATCAGTCGCCACTTGGTGGCGCTAGTGAGCATATTCACGACATTGATGTCGACGCCAGAGCATAGAACTCAGTAATCGGGACATTCGCCATTCGACAGTCGACCTGGATGGTCGCATGCAAACCCGAGGCAAAGGTTATTTCTCTGTTGAAGTCTGTGATTTTAGTGATAACTTATTTTGTGAAAAATATAATGGAAAGTGTGATTAAAATAATTGTGAAATATCGTCGTTTTATTGGGCCGAGCCAACAGTTCAGAAGAAGGGATGGACAGATAGAAGAATCTCTCGCCACGCCCCAAAGAGATAAAAACGTGAGTATTTTATTATTTTTTCCTGGTGACACGTGCTGAATTTAGGAAAATGGAGAACTATGCGATTATTTTTGAAGGTTAAATGTCTAGCCACGCCACAAAGAGGTGAGGTGAAATAAAAATGTGAGTAATTTTTTTTTCTCTCTTTCTTTTGATGACACGTGTCGAAATTGGAAATGAAGAAATGTTTTTTTTTTATAATTTGCGCTTGCTCTTCAATATTTTTGTCTGTCCGATAACGGATGCGAGTTGAAAGTCAGATTTTATTGTGTGCAGTTGATCATATATGTAAATAGAAAAACAACAAAAACCATGAAAAGTGTACTAAACAGATGCTTTATGTATGTGGCAGCTATTGCATAGTAAGTTATTATTGAGCAGTCAAGGCTTAAGGACGTTGCGCACGCGCTTCACATGTTCAGGTGGAACGTTGGTTAAAAAGTAATCGTTCCGTATCCAAGTGATCCGTTAATATTATAACTAGTAATTGTTGATTTTGTAATCTGTATATGAATGTCTTTTGAATCTACGATGTATTTTCATTATAATGAAGGCCTGATCTCCTCACCCGCCTACCCACGTAAATAATCATGGATACGCAAGAGGACACCGATGTGCCTTTTATTTAATAAAGAAGGGAGGAAAACCAATAAAACTTCCAGGTTATCAAGTAACTTTTATTAGCTAGACTAGAACTGACAATACAAAAGCCTACCTTTTATTATTAGCTACTGAATCAATGTACCTATCAAATTGAATGATAAACGAACTGTGAAACAAGCATACAAAATATTGCCCCGCTATGATGTGGCGTCTTTTATACATATTAAGTTTCCTTCACTCCACGGCCAACAACGCGCTCGAGCTCCCTCCATGTCCCGCGAAAACACCATTGAATAGGTACTGTAATGCAATGTAAGAATATTGGAAGCCAAAGATTATGTAAAACACCAGAAGATATTTCTTACAGGATTTTTAATACTTGAATATTAGGTAAGTACCAATGAATATTTAAAATGTTTTGTGCGATTGCGTTACGTTCATTTAATTTGATCCTGTGCCTTTATTCATTCACTTTTCAATATGTAAATCTTTACAGCTAAAGAGGTCACCCGATACAATAGTATGTGTGTGGTAGTTTTAACTTGATGATACTTTGATGAGGTGGACGTGATGGTGGACGTGCCGTTATTGAGAGCCTCTTCGACTTTGAGATCGTTTTGCCTTATTTTGGTGTGCTAACTTTGAACTATTGGTGGGTTAACTTTATCTATATATTTTCACACATTTTCGATTTTCGACTTTTCTTATACCTACCTGCAAAGTTTTTTAGCTTAGTTGAATACGCTTGCTTATCCGCTTGTTTCTCATAAAACAATAGTCACAATGCACCAACCAATACACCAAATCTGAAGATGAACATGCGGGCAGTTACACAAAAATCTTTTGCTGTTATCAAAGAACCTTTCCGTATTGCTGATGGATAGGAAAAAAAAATGACGTGCATTAAGGGTATCAGTGATAAATACATGAACCTACTCCGTAATGGATTTTTGATATTATGCACATTATACGAGATCGATTTTATCTTATATAATTATATCTTATACAAAAATATAAAGAAATTTCGTGTCACGGTGTTTGTGGTGTGTGTTTGTGTTGTGTGGTGTCCTCCGAAACGGCTCGAACGATTTTTTTTTTATGACTAATAAGATGTGTCGAATATACGTTTATGATAACAGGTCGTGAGTATATTTTTACCACTATTAGTGTGCCCGTATGAAATTTTAGTGAGTTCAAACTTAATTAGAGTTCCATACTTACAAGTGAATTTGGTTATGGGAGCAAAAGGTAAAAACAATAAAAGAATAACACTTTTATAGCGTTAGTGTAAAACTACTAAAGCGAAAAAAAAAATGTTGTTGAGCCAACTTTGAGAGTGGCAGTTCTCATATTTATTTGGAGCGAGGGATCATAATTTAGTGTTTTAAAACTAAAGATCTGTTATTCTGTTACTTTTTGACGGTTAGAAGTTCCGTAATTTGGATCCATCCAACAACGTAAAAAACTTGTTAATATACAGTCACGATAACCAAGCGTTTGTGCCACATTTCAGATCGATTGGACACTGGGGAGTGAGTAAAGTTAGATTACAGGAGACACCAGAAAGTTGAAACGTAATAAAAGCTTGTTATAAAAATAACGGGTTGTTGAGGTAAGACATGTAGTACTATTATCTATTCTGAGGTAAGACATTTGTTTTTTTATTGTTAGCAAGCAGGTGACTCGTTTAGATCTCATGTTCTATTTATCAAATTACAGTAAGCCAAGAGGATTATTTGAGACAAGTTTCTTGTGATATCTGTTTGATTTAAGTAACTATTGTTATTGTCCGTTATCGTAAAAGCACATTAGCGTAAAGGAAGGTAGGTACATTGCAGAATAAGATGCAATGAATGCATACTTAAATGACTACTCGATAAATTTCCGTGCGTTGCACACCAAATACGAGCTTAGATGGCTACTCCGAAATATTTTGGTGATTCCCGTTTGACGTTACAAGTATTTTTCTTATAGCGTTTACCTTAGTGTGATGATTATCATGCTCACTCTACAGCGGTAGAATACGTATAATTGAAATTAACCGACTACCTACTCAACGAATCCAAACAACTGGAAGGCGATAGTGACTGAACTGACTGAGAATAACTAGAGCATGTACATTTTATGATTACAGATTTCTTTGTGACAAGAGATTACCGGACTGCGGTCGGGATTCTACGGTAATTGATTATCATTTATGCAGCCTAATCACATCCCGACCTGCGTGCATTACTCTTCCAAAGAGGTACAAGGTAATGTCTTTACATTAGTGATATTTTATAATGCTATATACTCATAGCCCCACAGTAGGTTTCCCTATGTAATGAGTACATACCTTGGACGGACTGAGACCAGCAATTCAAACTTATTTAAATGTACGCCTCACTGGAATCAAACTCAGGACCTCGGACACGACAGACTGTGGTCCGGGAAAAAAAAAATGCGGCTTAAAAAAAAAACAAATGAGACATGACATAAAGTTAATCTTTCTGTTCTATCGAACCGCCTCCAATTAAATTTGTGAATGTGTGTGGTTGGTTCTAGGTTTAAGAGTAAGATAGTATTGACCCGATGGCATAGAGCGGTTCACTGAGGCATCGGGCAAACTGTTTAGAGACACAGAAATTTTATTGAGGTCTAGATGATGGATATCTGCGGGGATTATACATTTGGGGGTCTGAGGTGTCTGATGTAAGACACCAAACTATTATACTGATTACTGTAAATAATGTGATATCTATAATATATGTGTGATGTGTGATCGACAAGTGTCTCTGCTATGAAACTTTGAGGTATCAAAACAGCTTCAAAGCCAAAGTGAATAGGATGGAAATACGCAATATCCGTTAATATTATATTAACGAATTATATAGATTTATTTTATGATCATAATAGGCATGATAACAGTAAGTAAAAATCACTGAAATTATGTATTTATTTAATGAAAATAATGGATTATAAAACACGCATTTAACGTTTTATTATGAGCGATATTAACAATATATTTGATAATTAAACGCCAATCAGTCTCAATCTGCGCGAACTACGTCACTCTTCTTTAAACAAACGAATATGACCAATATAGATAATGACATCATGTCTATTATTTTCCTGAGGCGTGACGTCACAAGCGACGCCATGACACTTTGAAGCGTTTTGGTGCGAATTATTAAACTTATAAATTGAAATGTATTTATTTTATACTAAACCTTATTTTTTTACGGAAATATGATATACGTTGTAATAATAATATACAATATTTCCCAACAATTTAGAACAGTATTTCAAAATCTGTCATCATGCCCATTATTTAATAATGCCTTGAACTCGAAGAAGGAATTCGTCATAAGAATATACCTATATCCATGTCTAGGTACTCCATAATATGGTATTATAATGTCACATTGATATCCTTTTCTTTGTTAAGCAATTATTAAACCTGGTCGATTAATATTACTTGACTACTTATCGGGCTATTACTACCCCGGTGGACGGGTAGGTATAGTACAGATTTGCTTACAGAACTTTAGGGTTATTTTTCCCTATAATGAAGCGATTACTCAAAGGAGTGATGAATATTGATGTGAACCATTTTATTGGATTGATATGATGTATTGGGCTAATTGGGATTAGTCTTTTGAACACTGAAACTAATTAAATTTTATTTATTTATTGATATTACTGTACAAACAAGAATACACTGCATTGTACCAGAAACTTTTTATCTGAAGAATAGATTTATTTTATTACATAAGCGCCCACTTATTCTCAATCTCCAGAGTATGAAGAATAAATATGTACCTATATAGGAATATACAATTAATTTTAGTAGCTTTATTTCGGCGACAAAAGACGTTGCTGGAGACTGGATTGACCGTATATTAACGCTTTTATTTATAACGAGTTACCGCCTTGGCTTTGCTTCGGTTTTCTTATATTTTTTTTTACACCTTGGGTTACGTTATTGGAGTTTTACTAAGGATCCCTATTTTTTTGAAAATATAATACAGCCTATGTCACCCGAGGATAGTGTAGCTTCCCGACAGTGAAGGAATTTTTCAAATCGGTTCAGTAGTTTCGAAGCCTATGCAATGCAAACAAACAATCAAATCTTTTCTCTTTATAATATTAGTATAGATAACGCTTTTTAATGATAAACATAACCCTGATTTCTAAATAATAACGTGATGATACCTATTTTATCATGGGAGTCCTTATGACTTCTGTCTATTTGCTTTGATGTATGAATAAACTTAACTTATACAGTATTTATAAGTTTCAGATCGAATAAATACATCAGCGCGAGGAGGTACAGAGACAACCCTAATGAAAACCATGATTCTGACGTTTGATAACAACTCTTGGATGAAGCATCTTACGATCGACCGACACCAGAAAGCTCCGGTAAAGAACATGCAAGAAGCTAATTGAATCGAGTTGAATCGAATCGAATCGAGTACAGTCGAATCGAGTCAAATCGTATCGAGTTGAATCGAATCGAGTCGATTTGAATCGAGTTGAATCTAATCGGATTGAAATGAAGCCAACTGAAATGAAGCTCATTGAAATGCATCAATTGAATTGCATTATTTGAAATGCATAGTTATGCTACGCAGAGCTAGAGCAACGGTCGTGAGATGAAGCTAATCGAAATGAAGTTAACTGAAATGCATCAATTGAATTACATTCACTGAAATGGATAGAAATGCCACCACCGGAGAGCTAGAGCAACGGTCGTGAGAGAACTGATACACGTTTCGGCGGTGAGCTTGAGCGACGACCGATGCGTATGCGATATCACCACGGTGATGGTATGGTTCACTGAATTCTTCGGACGGTGAGCAAGAGCGACGTCTGAGGAGCTGCCAAAATAACAGTCCGAGCGATGAGCCTGAGCAACGGTCGGGTTTAGTGAACCAAGTGGAGCTTGGTCGTGACGGACGGTGTGCTGAGCTGGAGCGATACTCCCCATCGCGGCCAAGTATGAATTGAGAGATTGATCTCACTAGAGAAGACAACCCAAGTAAGGAGCATGACCGACGCATGAAGACGTCCCACGCGGCAAGGTAGCTGGCGATGTGAACACGTACCACAACCGTAAAGTTTTGATAGTAGGTAACTCTAACAATAATAATTATAGATTTATTGAAATGACTATTTTATAAATGTTATGAAGGGTTTTTCTGGGTCGAGTAGCCACTCTGTTTGGAGAATGTAAGAATAATACACAACTTTCATTTAAAATGTAAAGTATTTAATTTCCGGGATATTGTTAGTTTATAATCATAGTACAATGATATTATAATATTCGTAGGACTTAAAAGTATTCCGATCAACTTTTTGCTTGTTTGAAAGAAAAATTGAAATATTGTGTTATTTCCAATTATTCAGATAATATTGACCCTAATAGCAGATCTTAGTAGAATATGAAAAGTTTACATGGTAGAATTATCATTTAAAATTTTACGTCGCAATATGAACAATCTAATAAATCTGAATATAGATCATTACGATGATAATCATTGAGATGAAAGTATATCTAAAGTACCTACCGGATCTGAACACGAAAATGAATATTGAAATAATAACAATAACATTTGAATATAAATTACCGTTCTTACAAAATAAAGGATTATTTTTTTATAGATGTATAAAATGTTGTGTCCATTATCCATCCATACAGTATTGTAGTATTGTGTTAGTATCAATTTGATCATATTATATTTCATTTTTTTTTAAGATCAAATGTTTATTCGAGAAAAATGATAGTAATTGTTCTTATTTCACTATTCGTTTTGATTAATAACACAGTTGTGAACAATGTGTGAAAATTCATTTTCATATAGATACAACATTAGCAACTTCATTTATAATAATTTCTTGGATTGCTTAAAATTTTGATGGATAGTACGTTTAAATGACGATTGTATAGTATTGAATTCAAAATATAATGCGCGCTATGTATCACGTACGAGGACGTACGAAAAGTCAGATGGCCGAGCTGTTAGCGTGCTTTCTATTATTACAGTGTAAGGTACCCTTGGGACTATTATTTTGTACTATTGTGAACATAAGTATGGTATTGACTACAATATACTACTATCATCAGTCGCCACTTGGTGGCGCTAGTGAGCATATTCACGACATTGATGTCGACGCCAGAGCATAGAACTCAGTAATCGGGACATTCGCCATTCGACAGTCGACCTGGATGGTCGCATGCAAACCCGAGGCAAAGGTTATTTCTCTGTTGAAGTCTGTGATTTTAGTGATAACTTATTTTGTGAAAAATATAATGGAAAGTGTGATTAAAATAATTGTGAAATATCGTCGTTTTATTGGGCCGAGCCAACAATCCAACATTATAAGGTTTACACGGGGACGACATTCACCAGTAAAAAATAGGTGTTCGCCGATGTTTTGCCGTCGGAATGATGTCCCACAGTGGCCAGAGTAGTCAACTGGCAGTTGGCACCAGGAGCAGAGACATGTCGCTTCTTACACCCCTTTATGAAATCATAAATACCACTAGCTTGGGCAAACTCATTTCTAAGTCATATTCCTAAAATAAATATAACCGGACGATATTAGCAGCCGTTCATATAATTATAACATCGTAACGTCAAGGTGTTAAATCGCGAGCGGTGGTTAACGCAAACAGGCGTTAAATTTATTTCCTTACAGCTTTACAACGCGTTAAAAAATTAATTGCGAAACAGAGCTCGCGGAGTGTGAATTACGAGTGCGATCTAGTTTACTGGGGCGCATTTATTTACGTATCCGCTGGTATAGCGCGTATAGCACCGCTTGTTACATGGAGAGGTGTGATACCTACATCTCTACAGCTACACGGGTACATTACTCTTCCTTCATGTCCGGGTACGCGTCGGGGACGCTCTTTACGTTTTTGGGGTTTCAGATATGCGTTAGCAGAAGAGACTGTAAAAAGAGGGCTTATTTTTCCATCATTATCTATTTCCCGTTATTATCTAAGGCAAGAGGTAGTTGAGTTGGGTGTTTGAAACTCATTTATCCGTTCCAATTGTCTACATTGTAATAAAGCACGCAACTCTATTTTGCCACAGACTTTATTGGACAGTCTATTTTTTTTTTTTAAAAAGGACCTCTTTACTAAGAAATCTTACATTGCCGAGAATTCTCTACTGCGTGTGTCATTGCTATGTGAAATCTACGAAGCCATTGAATACAAGGATTTTCATTATATAAAACTAACCTCATTCGTTGACTAGCAAGGATCATGTTTTTTTCACAAATAAATTGATAGAGACATTCACAAGTATGATACCAAATCATGATTATTGTACTGACATACATTTTTCAGTCCCACTGAACAAACAAGATACGAATTGAATTCAAACCGCTGAACCCCCAAACTGCCTCAACTCAAGAGAGAGGTAGCGTTTAAGTCAGAATCCGTCGCGATATTGACACATTCATCAAAGATGAAGAAAGGGCCGCTAGTGAGGAGCGTGTTTGTTGACGAGCCACATTGCACAGTCGTATCTCCAGACGATTGCGATGTCAAACAGGGATAGCGTAAATGAGCTGAAAGGATCTGGGTCGCGCCCGCGGCGTCCGCAGCGCTGCCGGCATATTCTGAACTGTAGATTCGTGTCGCAAGAACACCTGCTCGTTCAGCCGTGAAAACCTTTACACGATATTTACACGTAGCTTCACTTCTGTGTAGGTATGTCTTTAAAAACCGTGCAATACGATAACTTTATAGATTTATTTTGTATTCTGTTATTTTAACTAATTTCACGTTTAGTGGAATAACAAGTCTGTTATTCAAACTTAGTTTATATTCACTTTCATTTTAATTTTTTTTTAATCTTTTAAAACCTTGCAGTAGAATTGCTTTAGTAATTTTGTGATCTGTTCTTACTAAGAACATAGGTTCACGTTCACTGGAATAACTAATCTGCTATTAACATCCTCATCACCGACGTCAGAAGCAAAATTTCAACCGATTGAACTGAAATTCGGAATATTTACTTCGATAACAGTAAACTGTAAAGTATGATGATACGATTGAACTAATACTAGAGTGATGATGACTCATTAATGACTTATTTTATTTATTCAAATATAATATAAAAAATACCTATTAATAAAAAAACACGCACATACTTTGGCTCTACGTTCCAGACCTCCCAAATACCATCTTAGACCAAACATTTGCCTCTCATATAAATGTCTAACCCGGACAGGAATCAAAACCTCACTCGGTTAGAAGTATGACTATCAACTGGGCTATATGGGTGTCACTTAATCAACTAAACTGTAATAATAATTGAATACGGCTCAAAAAGTAACCGAATTTTGTTTTAATGATTTGCAGTGTTAAGAACCGAAGCACTTGCATGAAAAGCTTTTAGTAAACCGTATTTTATTTCGCGTCAAAAGAAGGTTTGAAAAGTGCAAGACGCTATCAGAATAAGCCCGCGCGCGCTGACCGTCTTGTGAAAGGTTAATTTCTGTTGGCAAATAGTCGGCGGCGTCTGACGACGCGCTACCGTTCTCACCGACGAGCTAAGTACAAGCCACGAGGACCACGAGCCGCTACCGAAATCGATTTCGGTCCAAAAATACACTCGCCTACCTCTTGCTTTTACCTGTCAAAGGATTTTATAAATATGTATTGGGAGTTGAAGCTTTGCATTGTAGTTGGAGATTTTTTATAGTGATTACTTAGATAAGACAAACCTTAAATTAAGACATAGACCAAATCGTACTTAAACTCAGTCATATTTTGCAACTTACATTATATTTATAAAAGACATTGGAGACTTCTCATAAAAATGTTTTAAAGACCATAAAATTCGTGTTTATGTTCTGCTATTCTGACGACCACTCTTATAACTGACTAACGCCTCACTTATTTAACATAATATGAATGAATTACTTAAGAAGAAACAAATAGCACAAAACCGTATATATTCCATTGCACAGTTCAGGACTACCTAAATGCTAAAGCAAACCGGTAAATGGTTTGATACCGTTATTGGGTAGTGCAAGATGAAGGTCTAAGCGCGTGTGTAGTGGTATCGAGCAGTGAGTAGGGAGCAGGGAGCAGGGAGCAGGGCTAGCGGTGTTCCATCGGCTGCACAGATTAATCGAGCCCGAAAAATTGCAGACACCAAAAGAACAATTCAGGATCGAAGTTCAACGACTGCGTCTCGACTTAGGGAGAGAGGTGGTGCCGTGGTGGCCACGTGGACTGTGATCTATTGCGGGATTTGTCGTCAAGGTGATACACAGATTACCCCCTATAGATACCGCATACAACGCAAAGGACGCGCGCCAACAGGTACGTGCATTTGCATGCAATCCGCAAGACGCGCGCATACGCGCGCGTGTGAACAGGGCGCTCGCGGACCAGACCGCGGCAAGTCTCGTGGCTCGCGGGCTCGCGTCGGGAGCGGTTTTGTAGGCGCGCGCCAAAGGGTATACTTTTTATTTTAAATTTGAAGATTTTTCGTAACATCTTCATCTACATGTTGTAATGTCAAGTCTTCCCATGTTTACAAAACGGACATATATAATATTTTTCGGTGGAGTACCAGGCTACCAGCGATCAATACCGATAAACACTGAATGTCCCACGAGCCGCGCCGCAGCTGGCAACACTAGCGATTGAATTCAAACTTGAGGCAGAATTCGGAATTTTAAATTTTAAAGCGCTCCCACATGCTCACGTTATGTTTCAATCAAAACGTACATCGGAAAAAAGTTGGCTTTTTGTCCAAAGTGGATTGGTACGTTTGAATTTTTCGTCTGATTTTTTACAGTGTGTAGTAGGTTTTGGTGAATAAAAACTATTACGCAAAAAGTTGGCAAAGCACCGCTGCACCGTTTGGTGGGTCTTTAAATGCAGATGCGGAATTTAATTTTTTATTTCACATCAAAGCTATCAAAGCTATTTTGGTTATGCTTTTTTGTTGATATAATGAAGCGGCGCACGATTGTATTATACATTAAGTTCGTGCAGCACTCTCATCATTCCGCCGTTTGTTTGCGCTGCGCTCAAAGTCTATACGATAACATATTCCTAAATGTGTGCCCAGACTGCCCAGCCATTTCACAGAATAACTAAATTAATACAGGTAACTGAAAATGACAAATATTTCGCTATACATACCTACTGCTTCAATCGTGACTGAAACGTAAACAAAGTAAATGTCGTCAATGTAAAAAAAGCAATTTTGATTATTCATCCAAAATAAATAAACTGGAAATAACCAAATAGTTGTATTCGAATAAAGTCATAAAAATAAGTTATGGAAAGTGGTGATATTTTTGAAGGAAATTCCCGCAAAGAAAAAAAAATTCTCAAACCCCGTTTTATACCTCTTTATGTTTGTCATGGTAACCTTAAAGTTAAGAATTTAATGCAAAAACATTTCTGCAGAAACAACAGTACGCACCTTCGTATTTCAAAATTTAGTAACACAATTTACTTTTATGTGACTCAATACACCGGCATTAACTAAATTTAAACTTTGATAAAATTGATAGTTTATAATTTATAACCAAATTTCGTATTTTCTCTGCAAGTGAATTTGTAAATTTTTTTGAGGAAATAAACATCTATAACCGTAAAATGAAATTTTCTTCAAGCTTCAAGGATATTTCTAAGGAGTAATTGAATGTTGTATCTGTGTAGCTGCGTCAAGTCACAGGAATCAACGGACGCGGTTTCCAGTAACCGAGTCCAGCCGGCAGACCTGACGCCGCACTGCACGAGCTCACCGACATTTTTGTGTGTCCTGTTGTTTTATTGCGCGCTCAAAGTTGGCCAGATATGTTAAAGCGTAAGGAAAGTTCCAAAAAGCGCTTTCCTCGTTGAAAGGGTTCGGCGCTATACCTTATAATAAAATGAGTAAAATCCTTCGTTAGACAAGTCCGGCTTTTTACCATCTTTTTTGGAGTGAATTTGGGAGCAGCGTCCTTTGCGTTTCACATGGCGATAAGTGGCAGTGCAGTGTTTTAAGCGTGCACTAAATTTTGGAAGCGTAATTATGGCCTTAGACTTTTTACGCGTTTTCTAAGGAAGGGTTAGTCAGTGGAGTTGTACATTGGGTATATTAATGTAAATATTCAATAAATGAATTCCTGACGGATATCACTTACACCAATGCGGATGCCTTGGCTGCTAAAGAGAAATCTGATGGGTCGGACATCCGCTTCAACATTGCAAACACACAAATACATGTATTACCTTATATGCTAGAATGAGGATGGTAGATACCTAGCCAGTTGGTGTATCGGTGGGGCCCCACCATACACGAGGCTGGTCGCAACTGTCACATGATGAAGCGCCATGCATAAAGGAGGTGGCTCGCTCTTCGACTCCCCTTCCTCCTTACAACCGAACACTCACATATCAGGACGAGGAGTAGTGTGTGCTACGTGAACCGCCAGAGCGTACCCCAATGCACTTTACATATTCATGCAGTCCAGCTAGTTATAATAATATGAAGAAATAAACACATCAGCGAAATCATAGGGGAGTAGTATAATATCAATTGTACTTGTGATAGAGATCCGCGTAATTGTTGTCCCCGAGATCTAACTTGGGAAATAACACGCTTATGTCAGTTGATAACCATCTTAGATTCACATAGCATGATTCTGTTTGGTATATCGAGGGTATTAGAGGTGGCAATAAAACTGATACAACAGGTTGTATTTTGGCCATACATGTACCATTTTATTATTTAAAAATGAATTTTTTAACATTGTTTACAGAGGATTTATAAAATAATAATTCTGAGTGAATGCTGCTATCTGCTATGTATGACCGTGAGAACCGCGTGCGGCGTGCGGCGTGCGGCGTGCGTCATGCGCCATACGTCATGCGTCTTGCGGCTGGTGGCTTGCGGCAGACGCCAGTGTCGCGCGACGACACAAGTGACTTTCATTAGACAAGGAGGCCGAAACAAAAACGAGTGTACGTAACAATTCGCCCTAACTACTTCAAGTCGCGCCCCTCCCGCTTAAAAGCCATTACCGTGCCTTTGATCTGCGCCGCGCTTTGATTGCGCCGTTTCGACTGCCCACTTACAACCTTATCTAGCCGTCTTCCGAACACCGGAGGAGAAGTGCACGTCGTTGGCAACTGCTGCATGCTGCGACAAAATGCAACTTTACCGAAAATTTCGTAAAAAGAAAGCTTTTCATTGCTGTCTTGTGAGATCCGATAGCTAGAGTCCTATAGAAAGATGGCTTGAACAAGGATGACGCTCTTTATTGTATATAACTAAAACATTTTAAAATTTTGTGTGCACTTAGCAGTCGAGAGCTAAAGTGTTAACTCACTCAATGATCAAATTACGAAATTTGTCAAAGAATTTTCTTCCATCAAATTCTGGAAGGTTATGTAGGCACTTAAAGTTGACGTCGTTACTTTGTTACCGAGCGGCGGGCGGCGGGCGGCCTTCAAAGTAACTTGACCGGGGCGCACGGGCCGGGCGCCTCGCGCCGGGCGTCGGGACTTCGCGAGCTCCATTGCCGGCCTGTCACTTTGAAACTCAACTTTCGGTAAAGTTTTCTTTACTGCCTTAAACAGAGTTGTGTTCACTTTTACGTAGCCCCGTGTTCATTGAGAGCTCTGATATCTCTTCTTTATTGATCTTGCGTAGGATATATTTATAATTAAGTTCTGATCTGTTAACTGAAATAACTTGAAAATTTGTGGTTGTGTGGAATTTATTATGACTCGGGACTGATCAACGTCTTTCGGTTCACCCCGAAATAGATTCGGTTTTTCACTTCCCTTCAGTTTTTCCTTATAAGGGCGTTTGATTGGTTTATCCTTTAAATTTTTACCTAAGAAAATAACTGTCAGTCGTATGAGTGACCATTACATATTATAATAGGTATATGTAATACACGTGAGACAGAACTTTCTATTTGTATAGTTCGATCACAGAACTTAACTATTATCATTTTTCCTAAAGTTTGAAATGTAATCATCTATCTGAAGTATAAGAACCAAACCGTCAATCTTATTCCTACAATAACATGAATCAAGTTCCAATTGACATCAATCCGGAGCGCTACGCTGCGAGCAAACTTCACCAGATCAAAAGACGGTTGTCGCGCGGGCTGCGAGCCGCGAGGTTGCCGAAATCAAAGGATTTTAACTGAAAACTAACGTTTACATTCCTTGGGACGTAATTACGTACGCGGGGCCTGCAGCTCCAGCTCTCCGCTCCTACCAAGATGCATGATGATAATTAGCCTGAATCTTTTCAAAGCCTGAAATGGATTCCACCGCTCGGTGAGTTCGGTGACGCAGTAATTAGCTCTCTCAGACCTTTGTGCTGCCACCCTTTCAAAGCCCCACTATTTTTAAAGTACCGTTTCAAACGATCCCCGAACGGATTTTGATTTGTTTTCAAACGGAACTGGATTGTGTTGGATTGCGATTCGATCACTTTATAGGATACTTTTTCGAGTGAATCTGAATTTGTGCCAACGTAAGTACCAAAATTGAAACCGAGCCTTTGTGTCGTGTAATTAAGTACGAGTGGGATCTCGGCGTAAAAGAAATATAGCAAGTTTCTGTACAACCAGCACAATGCAAAGGATCAAAGTAGAGTTGAGATAAATGAGATGCATTCAAGTTGGGCTGACTACAAATCAAATGAAATGAACTATCAAAATATTATGAGTTAAAAAGTATTAATCATTTTAGTTTCTATGTGATGTCATAACACACTATAATATCATCTATGGCATTTGTGTTCAGTTCAGTAGTCTTTGTTGTTTACAAAATGTATCTGTCTGTATATAAGCCTAAGATTCTTGCACAGCAGTAGCACGGGTCGTAGCTAGGTACACGTCGCGATGCCGCGTCGTTGAATTGTCGAATTCCAAACCAACGAGCCGGTTGGGAGATCATAGCGAATTTTCTTCAAAGGGAGAGATCGAGGAATCACGTGTGCCCCATTGGGTATTATGACGACACGCATCCAAGAGTAAAAAAAGATTGCCTGTATAGCTGTTATAGCAGGATACTGATCGTACTGTATAGAATTAGATATACCAAGCCAAGATGATGCACTGTCTACTTTTTCTCGACGTGTTAAGCGCACATTTATACGATTATTGGTAACACAGTAGCTCTTGTTTAAGGCTTCTGTTTAATTTATTTCAGTATAAAAGGAGCCATATACGTATAAATATACCGGTTAAGTGCCTCATCTTTATTCTTTTGATGTATAGGTAAGTTTCTAATGTGCGTCTTATTACAATTAATTTAAAAATTTCATGTATGTGAAGTACGCACTACGTAGGCTTTAAGAAGATCATCATATTGTTATTGATGTGAAATAAGGGACAGGCAGATTGAACGCCCATAGACGCATCCTCATCAAAAGTAAAATGTGCCAACGCAACTTCCAAGACAGCGTACGATTGAAGAATCTTCAATTACCGTGGCCTAAAAATTCAAGACATGCCTATTCCGGTCGTAGATGAATGGCTTACATGTTAAAAGTGCCGAGGTCGCCGTACGGAGGTCGTAGTACAGAACCAATCCGCGGCAACCCGCTACCCGTCGCGACGTCGCTGTCATTCTGCCATTCTGTCAGGCTGTCATCAGTGATTCCCTTTGCCGCGTGCAAACACTGGCTCGCGATTCGACAACTGCGCAGCTTCGTGCGAGTATGTGAACTTAGGCTCTGTACGCCTTATACGGCTGTACACCTCTAAGTTAAAAATACGAATAGCAAATTATAATTATGTTAAAAATGCGTGAACTGATTGTGATGTTCTCATATTTTCTTCTTAAACATGAATTAAATATTCGTAGACTTTTTATTTTATTAATTGTATAAAATATAATCTAAATTTTAGTAACAAAAAATAACCGACTTCAAAGTTACTCTAAAACTACTTGTCAGATCTCGTCCAAATTTATGTGGGATTACGTGACAAGCACCTGCTTTCGATTAAAAAAAAGAATCATCGAAATCGGTTGGCGTGATATTGAGTTATTCGTCCATTTGTCGCGCTTACTTAATACAAATTTAAGACTTATATGGTTTTATCATGGATGCCATTGTCAGATCTCAATAAAATTTATATGGGACTACATGACAGTCACCAGCTTTCGATTAAAAAAAGAATCATCAAAATCGGTTCGCCCAGTCCAAAGTTCTGAGGTAACGAACATAAAAAAAAATACAATCGAATTGAGAACCTCCTCCTTTTTTTGAAGTCGGTTAAAAATTCTCCAATCCGCTCTAGGCCTCAACTCAAACTCATATCATTTATTTCATGTAGGTTTTATTCAGTACACTTATGAATCATATCTTTTCAATGTATCACCCCGTTTCGGGAAGGTGCCTTAAAGAGGAGAAGAAGCGGCTATCAACCGATTACCTTCTGGGTTTGGTATTTGGTCATAGTATCCATCGATACTCTTATCTACTATACATGAGGCATTCCATGTCATTTCTCAGCAGTAGCATATTTTTGTGTTTGATAGTCCATTTATCGAGGAAGGCTATATAATTATAACGTCATATATTTTAGTAGTTAGTTTTTTCCACAAATTGACGCGGGTGAAACCGCGAGGCACAGCTAGTATTCCAATATATGAATGAAGTGTATAAACACTTCATTCATATATTGGAATACTATCTATTGGAATACTTATTATTAATAGGATTCATTCTATGAATGAAGCCGCTCCGCACGGATTGCATGAACGGTTCTTTACACTAGCATCACGGATTTCGTGTCAATGCCCGATAGGCAAAGGTCTTTTGCTGAAGACTTGAAACTTCACAGTTTTTTACTATTCCCTTTTAAAGTCATTATTTTTCCAAATGGGAGAAGTAATACAAGGTACTTCACCGCAGCAATATTAATAGAAAGTCAATAAATATGGCAGTTTTATAAGGACTATCCGCTTACTAATGCATAATACTCTTAACTGACTGATATTAGTAACATCACAGAAGACATAATAGTACTTATACCTAATAGTAACAGGTCTGGCAAACAATATAATTATAAGTACTAAGTGGTCTCTGTTACCCACGTTATATTTATGTGATGATATTTTCATTGGCTAAAGGAATGAAAGCTTCATTGGAAAGAAGCGGGGAGTCAATTTTAACCTGGCTCTTTGACAATGTAATCGAAACATTGATTCTGAAAGTAGGGAGTAAGAGATGAAGCTGTAGCAGGTGAAGGTTTTCTAACAACAAACAGAAGTATGAATGCCGTTGGAGTTGATCTGACGACATTGCTTCCAGTTGTTTTGAGGAGTGGTGACGAGGATGGATGGAGACTGATTTAATTAGAGACTAATGCTATATAAGCTTCTTAAAAACTATTTTTATTTTAAGATTGTCTTATTGTGTTACGATACACAATAAAAGCGTAATAATACGATGTTTTTATCGTTGGGTCATTGAATAAAAGATGTTATCAATTCAATGTGAGAGCTTCTTAAGAGTCGAAAGCGAATACGCTTTCGCCAAAGGGATTCCCTAAAATATCTGTTATGTTTTAGTAAAACGTCTTCAAGATCGATTCTTTATGGGTCGCCTAACGTTTCGTTCAGACGCGCAAATGCACCCCTAGTATTGCCTTCCCTCGGGATCCTCCTTCTCCCTCGCGCCCATTGAAAATTATATCGCTATCTTTCACGGTCGAAACGTCATTGCGTGGCGCATTGTCTGAACGTTTGATGCAATCGAATGTAAGTTTTACGCGTTCGCGTGAAGGTCTAAATTGATTCGTGTAAAAGCGGTAGAAAGCAAATTGGCATTTACATCTAGAGAAGAAAAGCCAGTTTTCCGCGGCAGTATTTGAAAATCGTATTCGAAAGTACATGAGACCACGTTAGCCGTGCCGGCGTGGAAGGCGAGGAGGCTGGTTTGCTCCGGGTATAAGGGCTGGTATTGCAACTGATGTATTTCAGGTCGTGGTGCGTGTGCTTGTTTCCTTGCACGTTGGAAACACCGCCGGCCGGCCGCATTCGTTGACATGTACCGGCACGCGAATGTTTTTGTTGCTTTTCCTCTTCATTTTATGTTGTTTTCGAAATGTGACACTCGATATTTGAAAACGGAAAGTCTAGCGAAGTTAGGTGTGAAGTTTATGTGAAGTCGGCGAAGTGCAAATAAGTTTTGTAGCGCGCGTAAAAAGTTACCCTGTGGCCTCTGTTTGTATACGAAAGTAGTTATAACATTAGTATAAGTTAGCCCAGCTGTAGTTAGCGTAACTGTTAAGTAGTTTACGAGGTTAGGTAATTATTGATAAGAAAATTAAGTGGCTCGTGCTTCGTTCTAGTTAACGTCGAACTTCTTAAGTGGTAAGTGCTTAATTATACGTAGTTATAACTAAAATAAATAGATGTAAAGTTGGCTTTTTTAAAAGTTTATTTGAAATATGTACCTGTACACCAATGTTGCTTTTATAATAAATAAATATCTAACAATTACTTAAATAACACACTTTTTAGCTTGTTTTGCTGTATTGATATTACTTACAATGTAATAACATACAATTTGATTTTAATATGTACGTACAGAAGTAGTACGCTGTATAAAAAATTTCTATCTGTTCTATATTTACATCAATGATAATTATGTTTGTGACCTGAAAAATGTAATGAGTGGCGATGATGGGGTTGTACCGTTGTACCGTTGTACGTGGGAAATCCGGAGTGGTGGTGGCGGTGCGTGGGTCGTTGACCCCGTTGCCATGGCGACGGCGGCAGGACCACCATGTGCGGAGGCTTCGGGTCCGCTAGGGGCACACTTTGGGGTGCGCTCTAATAAATGTATTTGGAGAATTCAAAAAGTTTCATAAAGGTGCGATATAGGTTGGAATATACAGGACTTTTAACAGCTTTTGCTGCGAGAAACTTATTGCACGTTATAAATAGGTACCTTCTTATAAATCACATTCCTCAACCATAAATCAAACCCCAGGTTATTAATTCGGAAGAAGTTTCTACCAACGGGGCTACAGCTTCAATAAAACTGTGAAATTAATTTTGTCCGAGTGCCAAATAAATATTAAATTCAATAACAATACTAAATTAAACAAACTCAAATCATCTACTTCATATAGATATTAATCAATACATTTATGAACGTCAAATCTTTTAAAAGTGCCTTCTTCAATCTTCTTAGGTATCTCTATAATATGGCGTATAATCCTTTAAAAGTTTGTTTCTAAAAACTCCTAGAAGTAAATTAAGATTTAAAAAGCCTATTGCGATGTCACCTGGCACCCATCCATAGACACCATAATAATTAGTGGCCGGTTTTTGGGTTAACATTACAATAGCGGCACCATTAAAACAACAGTTTATTATTCAGTCTCTTATTTAGTAACATAAGTCTCGTAAGCTGTTGTATTCGCGTTCCAACCTCGAGTAACTTGAAGGCTCTACCTGGGAGAAGACAATGTTGTTTAAAGTGCCTTTTTAACGCTTACACAGTTAGTACTCAGCACTAGCATTCCGTACGTTGAGGGTGGCGCAGCGTGGACAACACTAGTAACACGTCTCTAACATCTGATTTTGAACTTATATCATCGCGGACACTGACCATTTAAAATGTGCACGATATTCCGAGATCTCGTGATCACAATCCACTTAACTGATTCGAAGTATCGTAAAACTCGAATCGTGAGTTAAAATAACTTACATCCCTGAAAAGAAACATTTAGGTACCTTTCACAAAAATATCTGCCATGACCGTGGAGTATAGAGAGGTAATGATCGGTACTCGAACCTGTGACCCTTCGCTTGGCAGGCAGACTCATATTTTTAATTTTATTTAATTTAACTTCAATTTAACTGCATATCTCAACGCACGTTACTTTTTGTTTGTTCCGAAATATTCACACAACGTGGAAGTTGACCGGACACAGCCGACCGCGGCCCTCTGCTCGCCCCCCCACATTCCCGACCGCCAAGAGGCCAGGGCTACCTGCGCTGGAATTATGTGAAGAGTTTTCGTTCGGGTCCCCGTTGTTTTTCATTCGCATTGTGTGTAATTTTTTGAAAACTGGTGATGCTTGATGAAAATAAGAATATAAACGAAGTCAGAAGAAAATACTGTTTTTATAATTCAGCCATAAATGCGAAGAAATCTAGTCTTGTGGGGACGGTAACGGGTAAAGCTTTTAAGTCATTATTTTAATGTACTCACATATGGGTACGACATAGTAAAGGTTTTACAAAATTATAAATTATGCCGCTAAAAAATCTAGAATGAATAAAAGCGGCCAAGTGCGAGTCGGACTCGCCCATGAAGGGTTCCAGCAGCAAGTAACATAATATAAAAGTTCTTGTAGTTCGTTGTAACTTTGATCGATGTTTTTTGCGGTTTACGATTTATGACGTATTAAAAAAAACTACTAATTAGATCTCGTTCAAATCAATTTTAGTTGGAAGTTTGCATGGTAATATACATCATATATTTTTTTTAGTTTTATCATTCTCTTATTTTAGAAGTTACAGGGGGGGGGACACATTGGAACCACCACTACCACTTTGGAAGTGTCTCTCGTGCAAACTATTCGGTTTAGAAAAAAATGATATTAGAAACCTCAATATCATTTTTGAAGACCTATCCATAGATACACGTACGGGTTTGATGAAAAAAAGATTTTTGAGTTTCAGTTCTATGTATGGGGACCCCAAAATTTATTGTTTTTTTTTCTATTTTTGTGTAAAAATCTTAACGCGGTTAACAGAATACATCTACTTACCAAGTTTCAACAGTATAGTTCTTATAGTTTCGGAGAAAAGTGGCTGTGACATACGGACGGACAGACAGACAGACAGACAGACAGACAGATAGACATGACGAATTTATAAGGGTTCCGTTTTTGCCATTTGGCTACGGAACCCTAATAGACTAGAGTTATTGCCGGATTTTTGACAACTAAAAATATTGAATAAAAACTAAAATGTGTGCAATTCACACGTGGTAGAAGTGAAACCTTCAAAAATTTTGGTTTCAAGATAATGAGATGAATGTAAAATTTCGTAAACATGATAATTGTATATAATGATCATAGGAATGCAAAGTTAGAAAATAAAAATAAAACAGTGGTAACTAATGCCATCTCTTAATATTATATGAAGAGTAAAATGAGCAACTAGCGCCATCTATCCAGCAATAAAACTAATCTTCTATCTTGTTCCACGCGCCATCTATGAATGACTTTACTTTTTAAGATAACACAAAGAGAACCACGAACATAAAGAAACACTGTATAATGCTTCCTATCTCATTTTCTCACACGTTAAATCTTATAAATTTATGTGTCTGTCTCTTTTTACTGTCGCTTTTTCGTTTCATCGACTTTCAAATCACAATGATGTTAAAGAAGTTTTCACTTCAAAAAACAATAATTGTTTTGATTTTAAAGTAAGCGAAAAAATGACAGCAAAACAGAATAGTCAAATGTATAAGCAAAATGAACAATAATTTCATTCAGTAAGTATTTTATTTATCTCCTGATTTGTCAGACCAATCTCCTGATTTTTTTGCTCTTATCTCCTGGAATTTGAAATTTTGGTCTGGCAACACTGCCGTACCGCACTAAGACGACCCCCGCGACCTGACACCGGCAGCACGTGTCGATAGCTTCACACCTCGCTGGCGGGTGCCGCGGCTCCGGTTACCGCAGGAAGACCGCATGGTGCCAATACGCATACAATGTAGGTACTTAGGTAGCAAAAACGTACCAACATTTGCTTAACCTTTAATATTTTTACGAAAATAAGGTTTACCTAAATATCCGCATTTTCCGGAAATTTGTTTCTTTTTTTCGTTTTTCCTGCACTAAAATTACCTACTGACAAGTAGGCTCTACATACGTATACGTACGAATACGTCACACACCTGCGATATGCCGATGATATAGTCATCCTGGCGGGTTCCTTGGAAGAACTTGGTACAATGCTCGGGGACTTGAACAGCGCCTCACAACGGGTGGGTCTTAAGATGAACATGGACAAGACGAAAATCATGTCGAATGTCCATGTCACACCTTTACCGGTTGTTGTTGACGGCGCTGCTCTTGAAGTTGTAGACGAATACAATTACCTGGGACAAGTGATCCAGATGGGTAAGTCCAACTTCGAGAAAGAAGTCACTCGTAGAATCCAACTCGGATGGGCTGCGTTCGGGAAACTGCGTCATATCTTGTCGTCCAAAACACTACCTCAGTGCCTGAAGTCGAAGGTGTTCGAGCAGTGTGTGTTGCCAGTGATGACATACGGATCCGAGACGTGGTGCTTTACTATTGGCCTAATCCACAAGCTCAAAGTTGCGCAGCGGGCTATGGAGAGGGCTATGCTCGGTATTTCTCTACGTGATCGCATCAGAAATGAGGAGATCCGTAGACGAACAAGGGTAACTGACATAGCTCAAAGAATTAGCCGGCTGAAGTGGCAATGGGCTGGCCACATAGTGCGAAGGACCGATAACCGTTGGGGAAGAAAGGTCCTCGAATGGCGCCCACGTCTCGGAAAAAGGAGCATAGGACGCCCCCCGACCAGGTGGACTGACGACCTGAAGAAGACAGCGGGCATCCGCTGGATTCAGAAGGCTCAGGACCGGTCAGAGTGGCGCAAGTTAGGGGAGGCCTATGTCCAGCAGTGGACCTCTAAGGGCTGATGGATGGATGGATGGATGGAAGTAGGCTCTAGGCAATGAACCTAGAACCTAGGTTGTAAGTCACAGTATAACCTCCTGTTGCTAGTGATTATGACGGATATCATCGTTGAAAATTTCGGACCTTAAGGAGTTTGAAAAAATTCTTATATTGTTATCAGATCCAATTGTTATATAAATAAAATTCACCATCGACATACACTGTTAAGAAAAGTAAGAAGTTGCTGTAAGTAATGCAAAAAATACCTAAGATTGACATAAGTATTTATCAACCTTAAAACCCTAACAACAAATTCAGTGAAGCACCCATAGTAATACCAACTCTCTATTCGTACAAGTACTCACACCCACACATTGACACCATACTGTTTCAATCGCTAATCAAAAATTACGCACAAATGGTAAGCGGGCGGCCATTGCTATGCTTCACTCTCGATTAGACGAGAATACGCCCGTCTTTTTTCAGTCCGTGCATAAAACGCAAAGTGCGGCCCGTACAGTTAAGTGTCGGTGTCAGTAACTGCGGGGTGGATGTTGCCTGCAATTGATCGGTAACCGGTAACTGGTAACACGACGCGCGGGCGAGGTGTGAGGTGCGAGGTGCGAGGTGTGTGTATTGGTTCACACCTCGACGTGGTCGGCTCCTGTTACCGACGCCGGCACCAACGCAGAATTGGAGTTAAATGAACAGGGGCGTAATGTGAACCGCACTTTTAAATTATTTCATTATTTTAAAAAAATGCGAGGTGTTTTTATTGGTATGGAAGTAGTGGTTGAGTAATGAGCTTACATACTTACATGTACATAATATACCGGTACAAGCTTTGAGTAGCAATGGGAGAGATATAAGTTGTGATGAAATATCATATTACTAATACATTTGAAATTTACTCCATTCAGTCGAAACATTCAGTCATGCCCCTAAAATTCAGGTTTCGTAAGTTAAACAGTAAATAAATAAAGTACGAAAGATAATCACTTCACGGATTCTTAATGACTGTTATTCAAGCTCTTACGCTATTGCAAGCTTGACGGTTCTCGTGTCTTATTAGAGTCACGAACTGATAGAGTATAGTAGATTTACTTTATCTATTTTCCGCTGGTGGTAGGACCCCTCGAGGGATTGTATTAGTAATATTGATTTTAGTTTTTAATTAATACCATTATTACTATTATTATTTCTCCATGGGGTTCGCCTGGATAGCTACCACCCTCGAGCATGAGTCAGCCGCCAAACGACTCGTCGTGTTCCGGCTGGGGGCTTGAGAGCCAGTTCTTTCTTTCTTTCTTTTTCTTCTCTCTTTCTTGGCCGGCAACGCATCGGTGATGCCTTTGGTGTTGTTGATGTCCATGGGCGACGATAGCCACTTACCATCAGGTGGATCGTCAGCTCGTTTGCCGGCTATTTCCATAAAAAAAAAATCTATAATTATATGTATCTATCTAACAGCCTTCTGAAGTCCACTGCTGGATAAAGGCCTCTCCTAATTGGCGACACTCCCTGGTCCCTGAATCCATTGGTTTCCCGCTGTCCGCTTTAGATCACCAGTCTACCTGGTCAGGGAGCGACCCGTACTCTTTTTCCGAGACGTGGCCTCCATTCTAGGACTTTCGACCTACTCATATTAGATCCATTCACAGACATTATATCTAAAATTATGTACATGGATTTATTAGTTGTCATATATTTACAGTACCTTAATTTACGTTTACACAATTATGTGGCACAGTTTTGGAGTACATTACCTATTCGGAATGAACGTAAAAAAATCTAAAACTACTACGGCCGTAATTTTGGCGTACAAATATATCCGTACTAGCTTCAAGTTCATTGATCAAACACAAATACTGACTGAATGGTCGTATAACAAAAGCTAAAACACTGAAATTAAATGAACAGTATAATTGAAGCTATTTCCAATTCAAACTTGACGCAATCCGCTCAAACAGCGCTGCGCCGCGACAGTTGAGCCAATTAGATGTGTACACAACGCACACCGCTCACAGACTGCTTCCAAATCAACAGTTCTCATTTCAATTTGAATTAAAAATATCTTTTCCTCAACCGAAAAGGACACAGGTACGTTTTTTAAGAAATGTTATTCAATGTTACCTTTTTGTTCATCCTAGATCAGTAGCTGCGGCGGATTGCGCTTACCCGTTCCTAGCGTACCGAAAAAATGTTTGGAACACTTAATCCAGCAAAAGTTCGGCTCAAGGACCTTTCCAGTATGCAAATCCTGTCTACTTTTATGTTCGTAGTGAGCAAAAAAACGTATATTTACGTGTCGTTTCATAATGATGGCTGCAGTCGGCGGTCGGCCGAGCACCTTGCATTGTCGTCACTCGCCGCTTGTCGCTTGTCGCTTGTCGCTTGTCGCTTGTCGCTTGTCGCTCGATGGAGCCGTCAATGAACTGTCACTACTGCGTTCCATCCTTTATTGGCATTCTATTTTCGCGTGAAAATATCGCGAATGAAAATCAACAGCGGAACCAATTAGTTGTGTACACGGACATCGATAGCATTCGACAATTCAAATTGTAACACTCATATTTTTAGTGAGCTTTTGAAATTTGAAAATAAAGCTATGGAATGGTGAACTGAAAATATTTGATATTATCATGTACTCGTTTGGACGGTGGAAAATAGATTAAGTGTAAAAATATTCACATCTTTTTTATTTTCAACAAGCGCGAACGTGGGCTCTTAACTACGTACTTTCGAGTGGCCGATTGAAATACCTGTACTCCAAACATTACTTGAATAATTTCTCTTGACACGCCTCATTTGTTTGTCCGTACTGGGTGTGAAGTGGCACCGACTTTTAATATTTATAACACAATAATGTTTTAATAATTATATTTGAAGCGAATTGAGATCGTGTTGCTACAGAACAATGTATTCGTGATTATTGATTAGAAAATGAATTTTATCAAGAAAAAAATATCTCAAAAACTACTCGTCGAACCTCGCTCAAATTTAAGTGAACCACAAGACAATCACCAGCCTTCGATTAAAAAAAGAATTATCAAAATCGGTTCACCCAGTCGATAGTTCAGAGGTAACAAACATAATTAGATTATATATTATTTTACTAACAAAAAATAATCGACTTCAAAGTTACTCTAAACCTACTTGTCAGATCTCGTTCAAATTTATGTGGGATTACCTGACAAGCACCTGCTTTCGATTAAAAAAAGAATCATCGAAATCGGTTGGCGTGATATTGAGTTATTCGTCCATTTGTCGCGCTTACTTAATACAAATTTAACACTAGAAAGACGGGAGCAGTCATTTGACCGGATTTTCAATTTAAAAGTTTGTTTATTCCAAAACTTTTTGACTCAGTTTACTGATAATTTGTGACTTTTAGTATTATGAATAGAACCTTAAAAATACATAACTAAAACATTATTAGTGTCTTTGTTTACTGTATAAAGTGCTAATATACCGACAAAGACGGCGACAGTCATTTGACTGCTATAACCTAAGTAGTGTTTATAATTGTAATATGAGGATAATTTTGTAAAAATCTGAATTGTTTTATTTTATTAGTCAGTCGCTAGAGTAAACTAGCTTCATATTGTACGTATTATTTAGAATATTGTGGATAAATTAGTGTAAAAATGTCTCGAAGTCTCAAAGACTGGAAAATAATGAAAAACTTCATTTACTGCCCAACCTACCAGAAGATCAGTCGGAATGTGAATCTGAAAGTGCAGAACTTGATAGTGATGATGACTTTGTATTGACCTGCTATTAGTTCGAGCTCTGATAGTGCAGACTCTGAACCAGAAGATCAGGTGCCCCTTTGGAATTTACGTTACATTAGCAATAACAATAACCGTGTTCGTGGCAGAGGTAGGGGTCACCGTTTGCTTACCAGTACTGCTCACGAGGAAGATTATCATTACACAGCCACAGGCGGGACCACATGGGCACTTCAGACGGTATCAACTCGAACTGGCTGCCGGGCTCGACAGAATTGATACTGAGAAGAATTATTACTGAGCAGGCAGGGCCTACATCATTCACAAAAAGGAATTTCAAAGAAAATGTCGCAGATGCATGGAGGCTATTTATTGACGAACATATTTTGAGACACACTCAAAAATGAACAAAAGAAGAACATTTTAACATTTTAGATCTAGGAGATCTAGGAAATTGACAGGAATAAACATAAAACGGAGGAAATTTATTTTGGATTTAGCGAGTGCACTTAGTGGAAATAATGAAATTAAAACAGGACTTTCCGTTTCTGAGCCTTTGTGTGTAGAACCTATGCCTTCAACTTCTTTAATCTTCGTTACCGATCATCCAGGAGAATCGAAAAAGACGGGAGTGTTATATTAGCATATGTAAAAATAAAACTAATAATGTATGGTTGTAAAAAGCCGCTTTGTGGTTCTTTTAATAAAATTAAAACTTAAAAACTGCAATTAAATATTACATTATGAGCATTATAATATGATCAGTTTGTTGTAGCATTTTTTTTTACTTAATAAAGAATTTTCTGACCACATTTCTGACAACAGTCATTTGACCGGTCGCCGTCTTTGTAGGTAGCTAAATTTTGCCGTCTTTCTAGTGTTAAGACTTATATGGTTTTATCATGGATAACATTGTCAGATCTCAATAAAATTTATATGGGGCCACATGACAGCCACCAGCTTTCGATTAAAAAAAGAATCATCAAAATCGGTTCGCCCAGTCCAAAGTTGTGAGGTAACAAACATAAAAAAAAATACAGTCGAATTGAACACCTCCTTTTTTGAAGTCGGTTAAAAACGGTGCAATGAAATGAAAAAATATAAAATATTTTTAACTCCCACAGTATAAAATATTCATAACTAAAAAATCCTTAAGCCGCTACATGTGTCATTTTAGTGTAACATTATTTTTGGAAAATGAATGTTTGTAATATTTTAGCCTGGAAGCCACTAGTTTTCAGCTGAAACTACATATTTTGAGGCGTCACAGTCGGAAGGCGAATGGGCGCGCGCCGCGCTGAATACAAATAGTCCATTTACCGACGCCGCTTTTAAAAACGTAAAGCAACGTTCTATGAATATTAAAATATAATCTGCGCCGGGGCTCGGTTTGATTTGAAAAAAACTAGTTTATGTTACCGCCACTGTGATGACTTGTATATTAGTAGGTTCGGTGGCTTTTGCCGTTAAAGACTGGGTTCCTGATTCCTGATTCAAAATTTAAATTATTTTGCCTACCAGTGTAGTTTGAAATGTTTTGCTTACAGGAAAGAATATCCCAAAGTACACATATTTATTTATTTAACTCTATTGCACCAAACCAGGGTAACAACAATGTAAAGTAGACAAGTATATAAAGTACAAAAGGCGGTCTTATCCCTACACAGCGATCTTTTCCAGACAACCTTAAGATGCGGAATGCTGTACATACTTTTGGGATATTCTTTAACTATACTAACTATACAAAATTACTAGTATAGTTAGGAATGTCCTACCTATCACTATAGTTATAAATCTGCCGACGTGTACCACAGTGGATGCTGCAAGCAAAAAGCATTACATATTTTTAGGCTTTTTAATCGGGAAATTAATTCATCAACTATGCCCCTATAGCGGTACACAAGTAAGCTGGATCCGAAATCTAATTTAGTCCATAGTGAGTTTACGGCCTAATGTCCATGGCGCTTCGTTGGCGACTGGATGCAAGCTGCATAATGAAAAATTAGCAATAGATAAACGCTCACCAAAAAATCAAAGCTTACGTGTAGAAATGTCGAAGTTACAAATACACATTATGTAGACATAGACGTAATGTCGATATATGTCTGACAATTCAAGCAGGTCATTGCCCGCTGCGGCTTCATCGTTAATTCGTTACACACGCAAATTATTTCACACTTGCACTTTGCACTTACAGTTTAATGGCAATAAATGCACACGCGCCGCCTCGCCCGCCTCGCGCCCGCCTCGCACCCGCCTCGCACCCGCCTCGCGCCCGCGCGCCTCACAGCACGCATCTTACACTAAGTGCATAATTTTTGTAATAAAAAATTAAACCTTCTTCGCAACTGTGCGCTTTTCCGCGTTTTTTTTTTATTTCATAGCTGTACATTTTGAGCGAAGTCTCGCGTTAATTTTCTTGTGAGCCTAATTACACGGGCTTATTCGCGGCGGCGAGGTGTGAAGAGCGCACTGTACAAACCTTTACACTCTTTCAAGGGTTAACTTTATACGAGAATTTTGCAAGATCGGGAGCTGCTTTTATATAAATGCGCAATTAATTTTCTTTCACTCCCAAAATATAAACTATAAAAATATATGTATATTTTTTAATAATTGTGTATATTTTTATAACTATTTGGAACACGTTCAAAAATAAACTTTTTTGGACACCATGTTTGGATATCTTGTAGACAAGTTTTACTAAAGTATTGGCACAATATAAGGATCTACAGTATTCGCTCTTCATACAAACGGCCGAAAAGCGCGTTATACCTACCCACATCCGAATACGCGTGCGATACGAGGGCAACAGCGGCCGCTGCGTGGCGATTGCCGACAGGCGAACGAGCGGAGCTTGTACCACGGTCCGGTCGGTACAAATAACAATTTTTTTAGTTTTTCTACTCTGGTTGAGCTGTATGGTCGTGTGCGGCTGTGGATTTAGAAAAATTTAAGATGGCAGTAGAAAAGGGTAACAGAAATAGTAGACATTATTGTGCTGTTTTTGGGTGCTTTAATTCGACATTAAGTCACCCAGGAATATCATTGTTTACGTTACCTGGAGACTCCGAAAGGTAAGACACTATTTTTATACACCTACCTACAAGTACGTATTATATAGTATATATAATACTATATAATATAATATATGTATAATAATATATAATACGTACTTGTAGGTAGGTATATATAATTATTGTAGGTAAGTAACTTAGGTAGTAGGTATTGTATAATTATTGCGTTATTGATTAATATTAACTTTATTATTGTATTGTAATTATTAATAAGAAATCAAATTATTGTATTCAAGGTCTTCGGTCCTGCCGAAGGAGATCAGTGCATGTAGGATAAATAAATAAAATAAATAAAAACAAGTACGTATTGCAATAAGTAGGTACCTAAATTGTTTATTTTTCATAAGTCCACCGAGTAAAATGCCTAGATTTATAAATAAGGGGCTAAAAAATCTAATGGTTGATTATTATTACTTTTGTCGTATTGGGGCGGCTTAGAATACTAACCCCAATCCCACGCCAGGCTACAAGTACCGCCATTTTGAAATATTTGAAGTTTATAGAATCGGACAGTTGTACCTTTTTTATTTACCTTAACCTGCAAGAAGAACTTACCATACCCTAAGAGTCTCTGTCTCTAATACAATACTGAAGGCTTACGAACCTTCACAGTACTAATAAAAACACAACATAGATTTTTATGGAACACTTCTTTTTTTATTCACAATGAATTGCATTTATTAAAATAGAAAATATAACATTTATAAATACAAAACTACAAAAAAACTCAAGTCGTTTTATAAAATTAAAATACTGTCGGCGGACAGCCCTAGCGCGCGGCTACAAGTAGGCAAGTTTTTCGAGAATCGAGCCGAGTCACGTTACTGTATATATGTGTACTGTGGTATTGGTTTTATCCCAACAAATATTACCTACAAGATAAATCTTACTTTATTTGTGTGCATACGGATATGAAGAACTGGCACACAGCACAAAAATACTTGTACGATGTTTATTCTTGTTATATTTAACGCTTTTTTCCTATGTCAAACTAAGGCTTAATCCGGGTCAATCTAATGATCAATATAGTATATTAAAAGGAAGTGAATGCGACCGCTTAAAATATTTTTTGTATTTTTACATTTTTCCCTTCGATCTCCTTGAGGCTCCCGTGCGCCTTGCAGGCGTGTAGCGGCGTGACGCGGCGTGACGTTTGACAGCGGCGGCGCGGCGGCGCGGCGTGAGCTCGTAACGTTCCTAAAGCGACGTCGGATTGCAATTAAGGATCTCACAACGACATTAATTAAAAGCTTCTTTCCAATCCTCACCTCACCCCTCACCCTTCTCGCCGCCCCGCGCCACCTCGAGAAACGACCTAAACTAGCCCTTAGTATTCGCAGGAAAATTTGTTTTAATTAAGAAAATCCCAGTTTTTTGTCATCAAAACGATTCCAAATTTTAATGACCATCTTCGGTCGCGGTGAGCCTTTTGTAGTGGAATTTAAAAATTGTTTATAAAACTTCCGCAGCCATACTGACGATACTGACGATACTGACGATACTGGCCGGTTATTAAGATTTCCTTTTTTTTGTGTGAAGGAAAAAGTTTTGCAAAAACTTATTGTCATTAGTGCCAAGAAATAAAACGTTCCGCCCGCAGCAAATCTGGAGGCACGGCAGTGCCCCCGCCAAGTCGAGCAAAAAAGCGGCACGGCCGTACTATCCTTTTCTCGAAGCAATTCAGGCCATTTTCGACCCCCTATAACTTCGTTGTGGATAAAGCTAGAAGCCTGAATTTTTAGTAACCAAGCAGGCATTGTATAAACACGGTATATTTCAAATTTCATTCAATTTGAACCAGTAGTTTAAGAATTATAACTAGTCAAAGTTTCTTAATTTCGTCACTCACTGACTGACTGACCGATCATCAAAACTCTAAGGCACTTCTAGCAGACATAGAAGCTTCAAATTTGGAACACAATTAGTGTTTAGTGTATAGATCAAGGGAAAACTAAAATATTTTGCAATTTCGGTCCAGTTTTCTAGATACATCAACTGCATAAATAACTTTGTAATCCCATATAAATATATAGGATTACAAAGTTACATTTGCAGTTAATGAATTACTGTACCTGTATAACAAAGTAACATTTGCAGTGAATGAATCAGTGTACCTGTATATAATATAATGGAATAATAGGTGTAGATAGGTACCTAGATATAATTATGTTCAAAGGTAACTTGTAAAAGGAAAAAAAGTAGAACTATCTACAAAAAGAAATGAGATGCCATCAAAAACAAAACTTGTAAAAAAAACCAAGTCTCGCAACTCAGTTCTTCTACCGTAAAAAGTTGTGAGATCCATGTAATACCAAGTCGGTTAATTTATTCAGTTACTACTTAAGGGTCCTTCTGTCTTAAGTTGTTACGTAATTAGCTAACCTAACAAGTAACAACATCTTATAGTGACCATATTATCAATATTAAAAATCTTTTATGTTTTAAATAAAGAGATTAACTTGGCAATCTTATTACTTGTGAGGTACATTGTGTTTTCATGCGATTGCCAAGTCGATCTATTTATTTAAAACATAAAAGATTTTTAATATTGATAATATGGTCACTATAAGATGTTGTTACTTGTTAGGTTAGCTAATTACGTAACAACTTAAGACAGAAGGACCCTTAAGTAGTAACTGAATAAATTAACCGACTTGGTATTACATGGATCTCACAACTTTTTACGGTAGAAGAACTGAGTTGCGAGACTTGGTTTTTTTTACAAGTTTTGTTTTTGATGGCATCATCCTTTTACCAAAATGCTTACAATTTTAAATAATATTTTCCTTAAAGTTTTGAGTACACAATATAAAATATTGTTATTAAAGATATAATAAAAATCTAGTCAAGACTAATAGTATACAACAACAAACTCAGTGAAGCACCCATTAGTAATACCAACTCTCTATTCGTACAAGTACACACACCCACACATTGACACCATACTGTTTCAATCGCGAATCAAAAATTACGCACACTTGGTAAGCCAGCGGCCATTGCTATGCTACACTCTCGATTAGACGAGGTTACGTCGTCGACGTCCGTCTTTTTTTCAGGTCCGTGGTTGATAAGTACTTCTTATAAAATTGAATGTCACTTAGATATTGATTGACCGTATTAAAACCCAAGCTTATTTTGACCAAGTAAATTGGAAGAATGTTTCTATTACTGATGTGGAGTGACGGAACATCTTTAGTTCTTCGGAGACCGCGCTCCACGTTACGTCTCATGTTTGCAATACATAAAAGAAATAACGCACTTTGCAAAATGTTCCACATTGGTTTCACTTGGCTAAGCTTTGGTCCCGTCATACAATTTGTACCGTCAGTGTTTTTTGATTGTTATGTAACCTTCGTTACACCAGACAACGAGTCTTTTTAACCCACTTCCACAGATGGAAGAGGTTTTCGTTCATCGAGATCTTTACACTACATTGCGCGTGGCCTGACACGCACTTGCCAAGTTTTTTTGTCAATAACAATAAAATTACTACGATATGAATACCATATTGCTACGCTACCCCAACCTTAGTTTTAGTCGTTTGTTAAAGAATCATAAACGTCATGAGATGTAAGAGCTAAAAACCTTTTTCTTGAGCGAAGCTCTATTTTGTCTCTTTCATACCAATGCGCTAAAATTTATCTTAATATTTCAAATAACGTGAATACTTATTTCTCCATTTCGGAAAACTTGAAAGGCGTAAGTGAGAATGAAATAAGAGAACTGTCTCCTCCAGAGACTCAAGTACTGACATAAAATCCGAGCTAAGTTCTGAAAGTGTCTGAGAAAAAAATGGGCCCTTTGTCCTGTTCCCCGGGGGCCGCTTAATTAAACAAACGATTGTTATAACGAGTGCTGAGGGCGGACAATAAGCCATTATTGTGTAAAACTGACCTCCGAGCCATGGAAGTTGTCTTTTTAGACGTTTTTAGGATGCTTTTCACTGGTTTTGTGGTTTGGAACCATTGCTTTAAATTGTTTATGACGATCTTTCTCTAAAAACGTAAATTAAATTAAAAATTACAAAAAAATATAGAATAACTTTTCAAATGTAACTAAACCGTACACTGGAGCTGGTATATTAGTGTTACGAACCACGGAACCCCGTACGGAAAAATGGAACCCCAAATTGTTGAAGACGTCTTTAATCGTTTTATTGCACTATTGTATTCCGGGCGAATGACCTTCGTTCCTTTGTGTCTTGACCTTGATGCTAACTTTTATGACTGTGTTTTGTTAATTATCTGGATTAGTGCGGAACATTCTCGAAAACCCGCGAACTGAGTTCGGCCACCTATAAAAGGACGCGAATTGGTCGTCGTGACTCATTCCAGTTCGGGATACCAGTTCGGAACGATCGAAGCGATAACAGCGATACGAGCGATAAGGGAGTCAGGTTTGGGACTCCAGACGGGCCAATACGTGATCAGGGCGATAGTAAGAGGGTGTTTCGCGTTCGTGAACGAGTGAGTGACTCTTACGCGGTTGTTAGTGTTAGTGTTAGTGTTAGTGTGTTCACGAACGTGATCGTAATCCAGATAATTAACAAAACACAGTCATAAAAGTTAGCATCAAGGTCAAGACACAAAGGAACGAAGGTCATTCGCCCGGAATACAATAGTGCAATAAAACGATTAAAGACGTCTTCAACAATTTGGGGTTCCATTTTTCCGTACGGGGTTCCGTGGTTCGTAACATTACAATTGTAGTCACATGATATTTGAGCACCCAATCATAGCAAATCTTACAAGAATATTTCTCACCTCGTATTTTTATTCTAGCTCTGTCATCAGATATTGTTCATTATGCACCTATCTTATCTATTTATAATAGATTCTTCGAAACTATTCCAATTACCTCAAACAACAATTGCGCTCTTAGTTGGTGAGGAGTAGCATATCCTGCTGATCTCAAAAATGCTACAACGGCAGTTCAGGGTACCAGGGTACAGGTTCTGGTTATTTTATTTATTTATTTAACCTTTATTGACCACAATAAAAATATTATGATACAAACGGCGAGCTTAATGCTTAATGCATTATCTACCAGCTAACCATTGTTATTCATGTGCTATTAATCATTGAAGTCGCAGATTACAACATTTTGAATCGATCACAATACTTAGAGAAGCTGCTCATATCCCTAATATCCTATAGCAAGTAGGAAAGAGTTGATAACATTCAAACAGCTGATAATGAATTTTCATTAAGCAAAGCTATGCATACTCTCTATCAACTTCAATTGTACACAGCATGAAATAGAAACACAGATACACGGATGGCAAATTTTTCCCGGAGTACATTTATTAGGTGTTTGGTATGTAGGATTTTGAACTAATTGTTTTAATAGGTTAATTTAGTCTAGTTGGATAGCCTATTTGCGTTATTACTTATTTTGTAGTTAATAAATTACTTCATTCAACAATTTCAATATGTAACTCGGCCATTATTTGTTTATTACAAACATAAAGTGATGTGACTTAATAGGCTCTGGCCGTTTTCGTTTTCTTTAGCACAGCGCAAGCCAACGCCAACTTATGCCAGTTATTGTTTTTGAAAGCCCCAAATTCCTACCCTTACTTAAGGGCTCATCACAACTCATTTCGGCTACCCCACGTAACGTTGTAGGAAACATTTCTTCTATTTTTCAAATTTAATTGCATAAATTGGATAACGATGCCATCTTTGTTCGCTATAATTGCGAAATAAAATTAAAACTTTGTAAGGCAATGAATACCAGAAAAAGGAAATGAAAACGATGGAAGAAAATATTAAAAGGGCAATTAGTGACAAAATAGAAGAAAAATTCACCGACATAGAGATCCAAACAAGCAAACTTCAAGATAAAATAGAAGAACAACAGGAAAAAATAGATCGTTTAGAAAAGCAAGTAAGGAAGAAAAATTTAATATTTTTTGGAATAAAGGAAACCGAACGTAGTTATGACGAGTTACTCAACACTATGATAACCATTCTTAAAGACTCTATGGAAATCACATGTCAGAAACAAGAGATAGAAGAAGTAAGAAGACTTGGTAAGAAAAGTGGAAAAGTAAGACCAGTTATACTAACTCTGACTACTTTAGGAAGAAAAATCGAAATTCTCAAGAGAAAAAATAGTCTTCAGAACACATCAATCTACATCAAGCAAGATATGCCACTCAAAGTTCTCCGAAAGCGTAAGAGTCTCCAAGCTGAAATAGAAAAACAACGGGAGTTGGGAAATAAGGTTACACTACGGTATGATAAAATCATAACTTTGAATAAGAACAAAGAACGATCTCCATCACCGCCTCAGATGTGTGAAAATATACTCAAACAAACCAATACAGATACACGCTCAAATAAAAGAAACCTGTCCGAGTCGCCGAAAACTCACGAAGTAGAGAAACAAGGAAAGTGGAAAGAACTTTCTAAAAATCAAGCTCCTAAGAAAAATAAAACCAGTAACATTTCCTCATATATGGTGCAAAGAAAAACAACAGGAGAGTATGAACTAAATAATGAATAGGAATCCCTGCCTCCTCCCTCTTACTCTCCCAGTTCGGCCGGTCCCCGCGGGAGCAGTAGACCAAAACCCTCCATCGCACATGAAAAATCAATGAAACATACTAGAAACTCTATATACATAGGCACATTGAATGTAAGGTCTATGATTACGACATCTAGATTTATCCAACTCGATTATGCTTTACAAAACCTTAAATGGGATATAATGGGTCTTTCTGAAATAAAATTAAAAGGAAAAGAAATAATCGAAAAAGACGCATATATATTCATGTATTATGGTCGAATACATAACAGAAATGGGGTTGGTTTTCTAGTTAAACGCCATCTAAAAGAAAATATTTTAAATTTTATACCGATATCCGATAGAGTCGCACGTCTTGAAATCCAATTAGAAAATAAATTATTTAACATTATACAAGTATACGCACCAACAGAAAAAGCTCCAATCGAAGACATAGAAACATTTTATAACGACCTCAGACAGTCTCTACAATTTTCAAATAAAAACACGTTGGTGATCGGAGATTTCAATGCGCAAATAGGCATGCCAACATCAGAAGATAAAGGTGTCATGGGTCCATGGGGCTATGGTAAAAGGAACTCAAGAGGCAAGTTATTAATAGATTTTTGCTTTGAAAACCAATTGTATATCATGAACTCATACTTTAAAAAGAAAACAAAACGGAAATGGACCTGGTTACACCCTGGCGGAGTTGCTCGCAACGAAATTGACTATATTATATCAAGAGATAAAAAATCGATACAGAACTATGATGTTATAAATACCTTGCATCCTACCGATCACAGGTTGGTTAGAGCATCTCTATCTTTGAAAACCCGACGTATCTCATCTCGTAAGAACTTTGGCAAAAATCGAAACAAAAACTTTACAACCGAAGAAAAAGAATTTTTAAACCATAATTTCACCAATCAAATTAAAGTGCTAGAGCATGAAAATACAGAGCTCTCATACACTACGTTAAAAACATTAATTAGCAAAACCTGTGCCTCGCTACCTAAACCTAGAAAGATGAAAACCTCTATTATTCCTAAAGACGTCGAAGGCTTAATTAAAGAAAGAATAATTCTTAAAGAACAAAGTAACAAAACTTCGTCACAGAAAAAAAGACTCACAAATCTCTACAAACTAATAAAGAAAAAATTGGAACATGCTAAAAAGGAACATAGATATAAAATAATAGAGGAAGAGCTAGAGAAAAGAGCATCCGTTAAAAGGGCTTATAAAAGGCTGACAACGAGTAAGAATTGGATTCCGGCACTAAAAGAGAACAACTTGCCAGTAACAAATCGAAAAGACCTTCTTAGAACAGCCACTCAATTCTACGCAAATCTTTATAGCAACTCAAATACACTCGATCGCTATGAAAAAACTTACACTGAAAATATAGAGCCGGTCCCGTTGTTCCTACGAAGTGAAATAAGACAATGTATTGAACGCCTAAAACCAATGAAAAGTCCAGGCGAAGATCTTATATCCAACGATATTCTTAAAGCTATTACTGAACCTGTCACACCGATCCTACTAAAATTGTTTAATCAATTTCTTCAAGAGGAATCGATACCACCAGACTGGGAAATTGCTATTATAACTTTATTATACAAAAAAGGTGACCCTTCGGACATCGGTAACTACCGCCCTATTAGCCTATTACAATCTCTATATAAGCTATTTACGAGTTTAATCCACAAAAGAATTTTGAAACAATTAGAAGAAAGCCAACCACGAGAACAGGCCGGATTCAGAGCTGGATTCTCTACCACTGACCACATATTCAGTTTAACCCAAGTAATCGAAAAATATACGGAATACGGTAAGAGCCTCTACATTGCCTTTGTCGATTATGTAAAAGCTTTCGACTCTATCAAGCACGATTCCTTGTGGATATCGCTTGAAGAACAAGGCGTACACAGAAAATATATAGCCATTTTAAGAGAAATTTACAGTAAATCCAAAGCATTAATTAAGCTAGAAAGCAAAGGAGAGCCATTCTTTATTAAAAGGGGCGTGCGACAAGGCGATCCGATATCACCAAACTTATTTAATGCAGTATTAGAACACATCTTTAAACAACTGGACTGGCATGAAATTGGCATTAAATTAAATGGTGAATACCTAAACCACCTTAGGTTCGCAGACGACGTAATCCTAATAACAGAAAGTTACGATGAACTCGAATTTATGTTGAGAACTTTAGATGAAGAGAGTCGGAATTGTGGCCTGAATATGAACACAGAGAAAACACGCCTGATAACGAATTCAGTTAGAGTACCCATTATAATCCAATCAAAAGAAATCGCCTATGTAGATAATTACGTTTACTTAGGCCAGAATATTTGTTTTCAAAATCAGACAAGAGAGGAAGTAGACCGTAGAATTAAAATCACCTGGAAAAAATATTGGTCATTAAAAGAGATTTTTAAGTCAAACATACCGACACGTCTCAAAAAGAAGGCAATGGATACTATAATATTACCAACTCTACTCTACGGATGTCAGACTTGGGCATTGACTAGAAACGTAATAACAAAAATACAAACATTTCAGCGATCGATGGAACGAAGTATGTTAGGACTAACTCTTAAACACAGAAAACGCAACATAGATATTCGAAAAATAACAAAAGTTATAGATGCTGCTGAACTAGCCTGCAAATTGAAATGGAGATGGGCAGGACACGTTGCTAGAGCAAAAGATGAACGGTGGAGTGAAAGAGTCCTCCATTGGCATCCTCGCGAGAGCACGCGCCGCGTCGGGAGACCTCATCGCCGCTGGTGTGACGACATCGTGGAGGTCGCTGGCAACGCCTGGACCAGGCTTGCACACGATAGGTCTGCTTGGCAAGAGATGGAGGAGGCCTTTACCCGAAAATGGGTTCCCAAAATGAAATAATATATATACCATTAAATACCTACCTGAATTTGAAATAATAAGTGGTATTAATAAGTAATAATAATTTGAATTAATAAATATAATTAAGATAATTGTTGTGACATAAGTACGAAGATAAATTGTAATTTAATTTATTTCATGATGTTTAATAATTAATTGAAGTCAATGATAAATGTATGCTATTTAATTTCATTTAATGTAATTTGTATGTTTTGGGCAAATAAAGGCTTATATTATATTATTATTATTATTATTAAGGCAATGAATACCTGTAGATTTTTACTTATTTGGGATCGTTTCTAAAATGTCTTTGTATTAATGAAGAGTTAGCGTAGATCTAGACGCACTGTATTGTGTCTGCACAACAAACGTAATATTTTTTGCTTTTAAGGTTTTTGAAGTGGGTTAAATTTTTAATTTTCTGGTTTTGGCTGGTGTTTTTTTAAATTGCAACAGTTATTTGGTAGATAATTGTTTCAAATACAAAATCATTAAATCATGTGAGTAGTTTTTCTTATATTGTTATGCGATCTGTTTAAATTAGCGGTGGGCGATTATGAGATATACTAATGGAATCATTCGATTATGAAGATGTCTCGAGATATCTCGATTATAACCGTTAGTAGTTACTAATCTGTATCACTACTAATTTGCCGTTTTCGATGGCGGAGTGAGTCAGAGGTGCGCGACTGCGAATGATCTCACTATTCGAATAATCTACAAGTTCTACTAATACTAATGTACACATTCGACTTGAATATTAGTAATATACTAATGTTCATGACGACTACTAAATTAGTAACTAATCTAATAGCGTTTCGACTCGCGAACCGGGTCGCTCGCGCATTCGTGCGTGTTGCTAACTTGGGGCACTTTTTTTTTCAGGTTCTAGAGTGAAATAATTCCATACTAGCCTACTCGGTATTGACTTTTTTGAGAAATATTTATTATTGTCAACAAATGTACGAACTCCCAGATATACTCGATTTAAAATAAATAGAACATAATTATAACTCTAAATTCATTAATAAACAGTAACTTCAGTAGTTTTTTTTTAACTTTTTTATGCTATAAACCATTTAATTTTGAGTTTAATACCTATTTTTTATATAAAACTGAGTTATATTTACATTAAAACATTCTGAGGTTAATTAATACGTCAAAAAATAAATAATAAACTATAAACTTACTGTACTTATACACCACCACACAAAACTAACGTCACCACACAACAAAATAAACAAAACACCGGTACTACAACGGTTTACGAATAACGAATCGAGAGTACGACTGATTTAAGATTAGTATTAGTAATACATATTAGTAACGTTATTCGATTATGAAAATAAAATTAGTTACTAACCAATAATCGATTATGAATATTAGTAATGAGTGAATGTTTCGATTATGTAAATAATTCATGATCGCGCACCTTTAGTTTAAATATTACATGGACATATGCCATGTCTATATCATTATACATATAATCTACAATGCAACGTTACGGGGAATTTAACTGTATTGAGAAGTTCATCATTCAACTCGAGCTATTTAAATGGTATCAGCTTAATTACTTCTAATGCGATTCCGGTAAACGTTAAAACTGTTTGTTTACACCAAACAAGTAGTCTTGTGGAAATGAAAGACACGTTTTACAGCCCGCGCCGTCAGCCACGGAATGAAATTATTCCCAGACTCATCATGGTTGTAACCAAATTTCACCACAATTTCGTGATACCTTGTTATAAGTTTGATCTTTTTATTGCTTACACTTTAGCCTCGCGGTAGACCACGGATTAACAGCGTTGAGTTGGAAGACTACGAAGACTTCAGGTACAATAACTTTCTGATAGTTTCCGATAGGTTTCTACGTAATACTCGTAATATTAAAAAGGCACTGAAACATTTATCTGTCATCACATCACATTCGCTTAGAAATTGAACTTGGTATCGCACACAGAGCTTTCTGCGGTAAACTTAATAAGACTGTTTGTTATCGAACGATTCACTTTTATTAGGGTTAAGTAAATACTCCCGCGACTAGCTATTAAATTAACTTATTAGTTGTTCGCAGCTTATAGGACACGTGTCTCTGGAAAATTTGAACACTTCTTCGTGATGACAAACTATTTCCCAAGTCTCGTTTTGTTTATTGGGTACTAATCCACGGGGTAACTTTATAACTTGCTTCTAGATTCACTAGTTTTGGCGTTGTTTGTAAATCAGAAACAGCGTTTTATTAAGTGGATTGACTCGATTTATTTATTTTGTCTTCATTATCAATTTGCAAGATAACAATATCTTTATTAATCATGTTTGATTTTATTATTGTTTCTCTTATTTTTTGTGCCAAATAAGTAGGCTAATCCAGCTAATACTTAGCAATTACTTATATCACAGATGACTTGTTAAGTAAAAACAGTTTAACGCTATGTCTACAATCGTTCGTAATAAGGAATTGCCAAAGCGATTTTGCTGCTTATAATCTTACAAAGCGAACCATAAAACCCTTTTTTTCGTTTACACCAACATGCCCTCACTACCGTGTCATTTAAAGATGTGTTTTAACGATTTCATAAACAATCATCTCGCGCCATGAGCTCATATCCTGCTCAGAACACAAAGCGCCAAACGAAATATGGAATACAGAAGACACGCTAAGCGCGGGTTATCCCCGAGTCGGCTTCCCGCCGTCCCCGCCTTACCCTCGGGGAACTAGGGGTGACTTAATTCGATGTGTAAAATCCTGACAAGTAACGAGCAGTGAGAAGGTATTGGCCAAAAGTTTCCGCTTCTATTCAGTCTTTTACATGATCGTACCTAGCAATAGGGGTAAGACTTTGAAGTAAGGACAAAATAAGCAAGATAGTACTCGTATAATGTTTACCGATCCACTGGATAAGTGGCCACAACGTAACGCAAGTAATGAAGCAATTTTGACTACGTTATCGGCGCCGGGACCCGCCGTACTATAGCGTGCGAATACCACGTATAGTACCCGAGTTAATATTAATAATTTAATTTCAAAGCGCAAAATGCTAAATGGCGCTAGAATTTAACTCTTTATCTGGCACGATCTAATAGCGACACGCTCACAATATTTGTTTAAGTATGCCAACAATTTAAATTAATGTCTCAATAAGACGTCACATGGGTATCATTTCAACTGTCACTGTTCGAATGGCTTCAGCAGGCGTCGTAAAAACTGTTATCTAAATCCACCGCGACATCTGCTCGGAACCAGTAAAACACTCACTTAAAGTTGACGTCGATCGCAAGTGGCGCGATATAAAATCATTAAAAACCCTCGGTATTTTCCATTTAATTCGATAAAAGGCCGCATTGCACTGTCAAATTACTTGCAAAAATAATGAAAGTGCCGCCCCACCTCAAAATAATGAGCATACATGACAGAGCGTCAATTGGGACGGGTGCGAGTGGTGACTATAACGTGATTTCTTTTAAATCAGAAATGATGAACAATGCGGCACGCACGCCGCCGTCTGTTTCGATCAAAATGAAATGTAACCGTAAATTGCACTTTTGTTGCAGATTAGGGCGGCGAGCACACGGAGAGAAGCTGGGGCGATACGGTGAGTCTCTCAAGTTGTTTCATTTTTTTATTTTTTAATGTATTGGTTATGAAAAAATGTTATTCAGAATTAACATTAATTTCATATTTATAGTTTTGTTCGTATTGTTAGAGATATACGTAATTGCCCATTAAAAGTTATAATTTATAAGCGGAAAACTTTTTTTAGATAAGTGTTGTGTTGATGATGCAAATGATCTTAATTTGACAAATTTTACGTATCAAAAAAAGTTTGAGAATACGATGTTGATGATTTCGACATTAAATTACGTTGAGAAACAATTACATGTCTTAGCATCTGTACAACTATGACTACACTCGAGCCTAAGCCAGGGGTGCGCAACCCCACTTCATTAGGGCTCCCTCCGATTTGCAGCGCACGTGTGCTGCGTGCAAAGCACGGTTGGTCACCCCTGGCTCTGCCACTGATGCCGTAATCCACTGTGTGTTGGCCTCCCCTGCTCGATTTCGTTTTATTATAGTTTGGTAAGAACTATTTACCTTTGTTTTGTTTGTCCATTACAATTTTGTAATTTGTACCTAACCCTTTAAGATCAAAAATAATTCAAGACTCAATTAGTTTCCAAAGTAGAATGCTTAAATAACAAGGACCCAACCGGCAAAATAAACTTTCAGTTAAATTAAATGTTTTCTTGAAACAAAGTATTTACGTATTTTAATGTTAATTAGAACATTTTAAAATGGCGATTTTAAATTACCCTTTCACGATAACGAAGGTATGGTCCTTGAAGGTCAGCCGCCGCACCAAGTGTTCGGGAGCTGTACAGCAACCGCAGCTCCTCAGCTCAGTCGCACCGAACCATTGTCTCCGAACCCTTTGTTTCCATAAAATATTCGTCGCTTAAGTGATGAAAACGAAAAACCTTCGGGATCTTTTACCAGGCCCGAGGGGCCTCGCTACACTGGTCCCGCCGAGACGGGGACTGTCACATTTAGTAAAAATTAGGAAAATTATTGCGGAGCCGACTTGCAATTTTGTTGTTTTTTTTGTTCATTTCAACTCAATTTAATATTAAAATGTTTTGCTAGTATAAGATACAAGCAAAAGGTTTCTTTGCTTTTGATCCGTCTCCCTTAAGGGATTAGAACTGTGCTTAATAAAAATGTGTTTACTTAATTACCAAGAAGAAATGAAAAGGTAAACTAATGTAGAAAGTTCACAAAAACATTAATAAATTGAGCGAAAAATTTAAACAAATCTGTAAAGCGACCGCCGACCGGTGACCGCGACCGAGCAATTAGTTCATATTATCTTATTTCGAGTCCATTCTTATTTACCTTTGAAGATGACGGACTTAACGGTCTCGTTAGGACAATTAAATAATTCAGTTTACGATCGTGTTTTTCTTGAACAAGGCAAATTGTATTAGTATGATTACATTTTTTCTTTGAATACTTAATATTCCAATTTTTTAAAGTTCCCTCGTTAAATAAGGATTTTAACACCACAGTACTAAAGTAAGCTGGATAATGTCAGAAACTTATGTATATTGTTATTGCACCTTTTGAACTGACTTCAAAAAAGGAGGAGGTATTCAATTCGACTGTATTTTTTTATGTTTGTTTCCTCAGAACTTTCGACTGGGAGAACCGATTTTGATGATTTTTTTTAAATCGAAAGCTAGTGCTTGTCATATGGTCGCACTTAAATTTGAGCGTGATCCGTCAAATAGTTTTTGAGTTATTCTAAAGTTGGTTACTTTTTAGGGTTCCGTAGCCGAATGGCAAAAAACGGAACCCTTATGGATTCGTCATGTCTGTCTGTCTGTCTGTCTGTCCGTCCGTATGTCACAGTCTTTTTTTTCCGAAACTATAAGAGCTATACCATTGAAACTTGGTAGGTAGATGTATTCTGTGAACCGCATTAAGATTTTTACACAAAAATAGAAAAAAAGCAATAAATTTTGGGGGTTCCCCATATTTAGAACTGAAACTCAAAAATGTTTTTTTCATCAAACCCATACGTGTGGGGTATCTATGGATCGGTCTTCAAAAATGATATTGAGGTTTCTAATATCATTTTTTTCTAAACTGAATAGTTTGCGCGAGAGACACTTCCAAAGTGGTAAAATGTGTGTCCCCCCCCCCCGTAACTTCTAAAATAAGGGAATGATAAAACTAAAAAAAATATATGATGTACATTACCAAGCAAACTTCCAACGAAAATTGGTTTGAATGAGATCTAGTAAGTAGTTTTTTTTTAATACTTCATAAATCGTAAACCGCAAAAAACATTGATCAAAGTTACAACGAACTACAAGAACTTTTATATTATGTTACTTGCTGCTACGGAACCCTTCATGGGCGAGTCCGACTCGCACTTGGCCGCTTTATTGTCAAGAATTATGCATTTATTGTGTTTCTAATATAACATTTCTTATGAATTACTTTCTGTAGCGACTCTGTAGCGTTCTCCGTAGCTAGAGTTATGAGCCAGTGTGTGGAAAAGCGTGAATATGAGGATAGTTTGTTTACTGTTTCACCACTAGTTAAATACTTTTTACGTCTGTGGGACATGTTCAGTATCATTCAAATTCTCTTTGCAGTTTAAAGAAGGACTGATTATAATAACGCTATAACGTCACACACTCATAGTGGCGGACAACACGTAAAAACCGGGAGCCAAACTGGGAGCAGGTATTCAAACTTATAATTCAAATATCTCATTCGCTCGGAATTGAACTCAGGGTCCTTCGAACGGCACCACGGCGCGGCGTCGCGGTAGACCGGCATGGTAGCCCTACGCCATATGGGTCGTCAATAATATGTGATTAAAGAACTTGCTAGCGAATCTAAGGAATTCACTTAGATACAGCGCTGCAGGTAATCTATGATTGTCCAAAGTCTTTCGTGATTATAATCATATTAATTTTCGTACCTGTACAGTCAATTCCAGAAAAGAAAAACGATTCCGTAAGTCTAAATGTGAAATAAGATTAAAACAGGTACGAGTACAGTTAGAAAACAAAGTTAGGATGACGGCGCCGCGGCGCGGACGGCACCCTCGGGCGTCTTGTTCTGCACACCGTCCGTTAAAAGAAAAACAGGACATCGAAACTTTGGTAACTTTTATTAATATTTCTTGTTAAAGCGTCTTTTTCGAAATCAAGGTTTTATAATATTTTTATTTGCAAATTCAAGTTTTGAATGAGTTGCAATAAAGCTCTGCTAACTTATGTCCTGCAATATTGCAATGCAATTTATTATTTTATTTATTATTTTTATAATGCACTAGCAGCTCCTCGAGCTGATGCGTGCATATCAATATGCAATGAACATACAAAAGATGTCATACACATTATTGACATATTTAATTCTTAACGTGTCGAAATAAAAGAATGCCGGGGTTCGCACTTCGTAAGTATTAGAGGTACCTACAATTATTTTGTTATTAAGTTGGTTTCAGTAAATATTTAAGATATCAAAGAAATATTCATTTCCATGCCAATACGAAACAGTAATACTAAAGCTTATAAAACTTGAGCAGTAAAGCTAAGATATAGTCTAATCCATCCGGAATGAAACCAGCCGTGTGGTAACCAAAATTAATTGATGGCTCAATAACTTTAATCGGAATCAAACAAGAAATTTCCATAGCATTTGCATTGTTCAATCACTTTCTATGGCTGCGTACTGAAGTAAATTTTAAAGTTATTTTTAGTTAAAATTCTATTTAATGTTAATATAATTATACGATAATTATGTAAGATGTAGTGTTGTAAATATAAGTACATTTACCTTAAATACCTCACCTACATGATAATATTTACTCGTATCTGTACCGACATATATCCGTGAATTTCCCTAATAAAGCTTCATCGAATTACCGTCCTTTTTTCGTGCGCTTATCTTTTTAGTTAATTACTGTGGGTACATTTACATTTGTGTATTTACATTGCAGTGAGGGTGAAAATTATTTCCCACTCTCTAACGGGTAAGTTTCACGCGTCTACACGCCGCTGTGACGAAGTCCAGAGAGATATGTTCACCGATATCACGATACCTTGGTAACTGGTTTAAAGTGACAATTTACCAATACACAGGCATTGAAAAGTAAACTGATATTTGAAGGATGATATTTTAAATTATAGCAAATTAGTATGATTCAAGGAAGATTAACATAGCTGACGATAACTTACTTTTAAATTTTTTCAAGTTGTGGTTTTTTGGTGGTAAAGAAGCAATTAGCTAAGAAATCTGCATACATTATCTCGGGGGTATGTGAATGACGTTGTAAATTTCTTTACTTATTCTGAATCAAATGAAATCAAATCAAATCAAAATCTTTTATTCATATAGGTATCACTGATACACTTATGCACGTCATTTTTTGATCTACCAGCTTTTCGGAAAGGTGCTTTGTCATAGAGGAGAAGTAAAACCGAAAGAAACTCCTCGCACATCTTTTAAAATCATGAAAAGTTACATAATATCTTCTAACCTACGCGGAACTGGATGCGGCACTAACTTCCAGGCGTCTTTGTCATTAATATATTCATTTATGCTATAGTATTCTTTGCCTAGTAGCTGAGATTTCACATATCTCTTAAACATTTGGATAGGTAAATCACGTATTGACTTGGGTAATTTATTGAAAAAACGTACACCGAGCCCCATATAAGAGCGTTGTACCCTACTTAAGCGAAAAGATGACGTCACCAAATTATGTCTGTTTCTAGTTAGATGATTATGCGTATCACTATTCTGCTTGAACATACCTAAGTTGTGTTTTACAAATATAATATTGCTGTAAATAAATTGAGAGGCTACTGTTAATATGCCTATATCTTTAAATTTCTCACGCAGAGAATCACGTGATTTCAATTTATAAATGGCTCTGATTGCCCTTTTCTGCAAAACAAATATAGAACCAATGTTAGCCGCTGAACCCCACATCAATATACCATAGGACATGAGGCTATGAAAGTATGCAAAATAAACAAGTTTCGCAGTTTCTACATCGGTAAACTGTCTTATCTTTCTAATCGCATAAACTGACCTACTTAGCTTACTCGCGAGAGCCGTTATATGGGTGCCCCATTGTAGTTTAGAATCTAAGGTGACACCCAAGAAAACTGTGGATGTTTCCATAGTTAGAATTTCATTATTTAATTTCAGGCTTTTACTAATATTCCGTACATTAGGTAGTGTAAATTCAACACACTTAGTTTTTTTAGCATTAAGTAGCAAATTGTTTGTTGTAAACCAGTGTGATAAACGAGATAGAGCACTGTTTACGTCGTCAAAATTCATTTTATTTCTATTCGTCTTAAATATAAGGGAAGTGTCATCAGCAAACAGGACAATCTCTGCATGTTTCTTAATATAATACGGCAGATCATTTATGTATACTAGAAAAAGGAAGGGGCCCAAAATCGAGCCCTGAGGTACACCCATAACAGATTGAGATCCCGATGACTTGGTATCATTTATGCTAACACATTGGATTCTACCCTTTAAGTACGACGCAATCAAGTTAAGTGAGTTATTCTTGATACCGTAGTGGCTGAGCTTAAGTAGAAGTGTTTCGTGTTCAACACAGTCAAATGCTTTAGACAGGTCACAGAATACCCCTATGGCATTTTGTGAATTCTCCCAGGCCTCAAAGATGTGTTTGAGAAGCCTAGCACCAGCATCTGTTGTACTACGGCCTTTGGTAAAGCCGTATTGATCAGGGTGGAGTAAATTACAAGTGTTGAAGTGCATCAGCATTTGATTTAATATAATTTTTTCGAATACTTTACTGAATAGGGAGACATGTCTAGAGGTCAGGTTTTCTATGATGGCTACGAAACCAGTGATTGTTTAACAATTGGACTGGTTCGTAGCTACTTATAATTAAATGAGCTGTACAGGACTTCGAGTACTATGAAATCCCATAAATACCTATATGTTCACGATTCGCACGTTGCGCATTTTCATAAAAGTCTCCTCGCTCTACGTCGTAGCTCGTAGCGGTCTACGTGAAAGCCTACGAGGTGTGGCGCTACGGTGCCCCAGGGAAGCGAGAGCTCTCATAATAAATATGTCATACGCATAATCGCAGCGACGAGGTGTTCGCCGCGCTGTACTCGACGCGAGTGCTCGATATGGTAACGCCGCCCTTTAGGTGATTCGTCATTTTTGACACAACAACTTTGTAAAAACCTCGAGCAAGTGGATGAATTTTTTGGCCGCTGCTCGCTTTTTCGTTTAGGAATATATTTTCTACCTTCCTTTTACATTACCTACTTCTATTACCTCATGGTATAGGCACACATCGTTATATAAATCTGTAATAATTATTGTTAATTAGTTGTAATATTTTTGAACGGTCTGTTTAATGAATTAATTAACTTGTGTGATAAACGCAATACACACAAAAATTCTTTGCATGAAAATTTAAATATGTAACGGTTGATTTAAAAAACCGCACTAACTGTAAATAAATACACGAATGTAATGCGAACTCAATAGTTGGATTCCAAACTACGTTTTGTGTAATTGTCGGCTGTAAATCAAGCAACAATGAGTATTGTAATATGTTTATTGTCTGTTAACAAAGCAGCAATTTTCCATCAGAACAATACAAGTTATTATAAACGGGAGCCGCTCTGGCCATCAGCTCGGCGGACTAAAAAGGTTTCGTTGTCTCCCGCGAATTCCATTAAATCAACGCCACTCGCAAATCTCCCGTCTCCGAGCTACTTGCATATTTTAAGCGGCGTCTAACACGCCCGCGCCGCGCCGCGCCGTGCCGCCGCCGGCCGCGTATCGTAACCGAGTAGGGCTCATTTTGACACGATTCCAACGAACACCTAAATTCGCATTGTAAACTAGTTGCGTTCATTTCAAAGCCCTAACAAACGTTTTCTGACAGTCGCGATGTTCTTATTTCCAGGCGGTAAGGTCTAGTTTCGCGTGATGGGAGCTGGGGTAGGGTTGCGGAGAATATAAAGCGGTGGGCTTTGTGGCGCGGTCAGCAATAAGAGGAAACGGCGCCATCTGCCGGCCGCTTGCGCTTCCGGCCGCCGACTTCCGGTCAGGCTGTGAAATTTTGAATAGGATTATAATGCGGCTTATTACTCGCCCGTTCGGGGAACCTTCCGGCGGTTCCGGGAGAAAATTAGCTCGCTAACACTGTCTTGGTCGTTTTGCTCACCATGCATCGTCCTCGCTTGGCTTTAATGAATCTCATTCATGGTTCATAAAATTATCCCTCCCATGTACGACTTATGATGGACGTTTTGTAATTAGTGCGGGCTAATTAGAATACGGCAGCGACAGTGGGAAATTAGGGGTCGCTTTCATACATCTTGCTGCGTGGGCGGTTATTTTAATTGCATAAATTATTTGAACGTTTCAACCGGACTTGACGACCAGTATTTTACTTTATTTAGTGTCCGTCCTTTCAAAATGAATTAACAAACAGATTATAGATAAGAATCATATCAATAAATCAATTTCTAGGGTACAAGGTACAAGTACTATACAGATTACATTGATACTATACGCATCTTCTGCTACTGTTGATGTACACAGTAATAATCTAATTTTTATAAGAATTTCTTTAATTTTCATAAATGCAGAATTCGTACTTACCAGATGGAAGAAATTCTTGAATTAGGAATCAATAATTACTTATACAGTATATATGATTTTAAAATAATATTATTAAAGAATTTTCAGAGAGCGATTTAATATTCTCAGTGCGATTTTAATATAAGAACCGTGAACGCGAATTCATGAAATAAACACGCAGACATCATCCTTAAAGTTTCATTTGAAAGAAATTGTAAAATCACTTTGAAAAGGAGCGCAGGGATACTTAAATGTTGAAGGGATCGCGGATCGTTCCAATCGAAGCAAACGTTGTTAAAATCCCGCCGCTCGAGCGCTCGAGCGCTCTGGCCCTTCGTGCTCTTTCCACGTCTGGCTTTCCCTAAAAAGATTAAGACGGCAGTTTTGTAACTCGTTTTGCGACTTACTGTCTCATTCCCGATACAAATTACGTGTTGAATATGAACGTTATTTTATCATTTAACTTAATATAACTTAAGTTAAATTACTACTTGGGACCCGTCCTCGTAACGCTTCGGGTACCATACATTCTTTTGATCAGGATATACAAATAGTATCTTAATGCTAGACATACTTATAGCTTTTCTCATGAATGAGGCTATCTCGTCCTATGTATTTGTCTTTGTGTGCTGTACTGTCCATGGCACCCAGACATCGGGAATTCTATTGTGGGGCTATGAGTGTGTAGCGTTTATTATTTATTTATTTACTAACCGACTTAAAAGAAGGAGGAGGTATTCAGTTCGACTGTATTTTTTTATGTTTGTTACCTCAGAACTTTCGACTGGGTGAACCCATTTTGATGATAATTTTTTTAATCAAAAATTGGTACCTATCATGTGGTCGCACTTAAACTTGAGTTAGATCAGACGAGTAGTTTTTGAGTTATTTTGAATTCGTTTATTTTTTTGTAGGTAAAATTCAGATTATTATAACAGAAAGTAGTTCAACAATAGCGTATGAATAGATTAGCTAATTGAATCACGCTAAAGTGGCCAGTTGCGTGTTGGCTGGTAGATCAACACTCTGTAATGAGATTTTACTTTGCTGCTAATGCGGCCCGCAGTTCACACAACAATTGAACATTTCAATATTGTATACTTAAACGGAGGGCTTCTACTTCTGTTTATTCTTATGAATATTCCTATGGATGTAATGTGGACATAATACAAACAAATCATTTTAGTATTCTATCCAAAAAATTAATTCAATATTTATAAAATTAGGTTAATAATTAACAGGGATATTTTTTAATTATTTATTAGATATAATGATCATTCAATATTTGTGTGTTTATGACTGAGTAGATGGGACGGACCTCTGAAACGGAACAAAAACCATATGACATGAGTGTATCAGTGAAGGAAGGTGAACTAAGGTTTCGAAAGATTTATTGAAAATTACAAAAGTCAATTTTGTAAAGAATTCCGAAATTTTGTTCGTAAAATTAGTTATGAAGATTGGTATAAGTCTCTATAATATGCGCCAAAGGATAAGGCGTTTCAGGCAACATTATAGGAATACTTGTTTCAGAATTTCCAGTAATTTCACACCCTGGGGGCTGAAAGGAGGCTCAGTGTTTGTATGGAGATTGTATCTGACCTCTATTTACTTGCTTGCAACTTTGTATGCAATTTTGTTGATACTTCACTTAATTTCCGTAGCTTTAAAGCTACACGGTCGCAGTATAGACAGTAGTTCGTACACTTTTAACATACTGATTCATTACGGTAGTAGAATAGGATATCAAAAACAATTTAAATTTTATATGAGTCCGGTATTTTGTAGTCTATTTCGAGTACATTTTTCCGAAGTGAAGCGCAGGGAGAAAGGGGGTGAGGAATAGTTTGATATGGGAGATAGATAGGAGAGGCGTGAGATGTTATTATTGTGCACAAAAATAAAGTTCGGTAGTATCGACACAGACCACAGCTCGTTCCCGGAGCGTCGCTCAAATGACTACTATTGAAGATATCTTAATGTCTCTGCGGAAACATATCGACGAGCACGACGCCACGACGCCGTCAAACTGTTATTGGAAAATATCAGGACTGTTCTAGCGTCAGTTCTATGTCTTTGTTCACCGTATCGTAGTTTTTAACGCACATTTGTCCGCACCGTCCGCGCCGGACGCATCGCATTTGTATGAAATCATATGAGAGCCCGATGCGGATGACAGATGCCGACGCGTATGTCCGGCGCGGACGGTGCGGACAAGATGTGCGTTCAGCATAGGCCAATAAGTTCCATTAGTTCTGTCTTTAACGCCCCAACTCAGAGTCACTAACGGTTACTTAAATCGCTCCTTATTACATATATATGGTGATTCTTTACTAAGGAGCGATTTAAGTAACCGTTAGTGACTCTGAGTTGGGGCGTAAAAGTTGTGTATTTGAAGTGGCTCTGTTGTTTGTGAGAAACCTACTAGGTACTCATTTTACTAAGCGCGAGGATTTTATGTAGGTACTATTTAGCCGAGTAATGATACCTACATCGCATGCAAATATTCATGAAGTACTTAGAACAAATATTGCTTCATAAACAGTTTATTACGATAATTATGTAAACCTCGACCGTCGATTGACGTGCCGAGTACGACTGGCAAACAATAAAATCTTAGCAACAATCGCATTAACAACAATTTATTAAAAACAATTTCAGCGATACCCGCGCCTGGCTGGCTATGTTGTTAGAGAGGTATGAGAATGTAATATATCATTATTGTTTTTACAACTGTGACGTCAAGAAGTTCATACAATAAATACTGGTTCTAGTGAGGAGCAATATCGGCGCGCGCCAGGCTCGAGCGTCTGTCTAATCGCATGAATTACGAGCGAACTTGTGGATGCAAATAACTGGTAGTTCCTATTCAAATAATAAAACTCATATCGTCGCACGCCACCGCTCGTGCCGCCGCCGCCGCGCCGGCCGCCCGCACCGCCCGCACCGCCGCGGGCGATCCGTTGTGAATCTTTCTCTCCGACACTTGTTTACAAGTCCGAGGGTAGCTCTGCGTTCAAATGTACCACAGATCGGAAATTTATAGAGATTATTATTGGATTTATTGTTGTAGAAATTAGCTGGCCCGGTTGTACTGCGACGCGTTTATATTATGAAAACGTAAACTACAGTGCCAATTGTAGGTTTAGCTAGTAACCATTTCCAGAACAGCATTTACCTTACATGAGGGATTTACCTGCAGTTAAACAATGGTAATATATTTTGCAGCAACGATTATAAATACATATAAAAATTTGTCAATAAGTGAAGTTCTTTTAGGTTACTTCTTGGGTAATAAAAGTTAAATGTGCTTTATCAGCTTTAAGTTATACAAAACTGTGAAAAATAGAAGATAATTTGGTTAACATCGACAACAGTATAGCTACTCCTAAGTGAATGCTTTTGTATTAATGCTTAACAGCACATTATTTCTATCTAACAGTATCTAGGTCTATGGTATGGATAGAAACTCATTTGTGTAGCATTGCAGTCCACTGCACCTGATGAACTAGTTCAGCATCAATGACATTTTAATGTAATGTTTTCTGTCCTATCTACTTATAAATTATAAGTATAGGTACGAAGAGTCTTAAATCTTAGTGTACGGCCAATCATTCAAGGATGTTTCGTGCAGACAAAGAACCGACTTTTCACTTATTTATTAACTAAGCTCTCCAACATTTTTTGCCGTCGTGTGACCTGTGAAGTTTCGTTAAATTTCTATGATCTATCTATCACAATTTTATTCATGTGGTGCTTAATTAGGGGCCATCCATACATTACGTCACACGTTAGGGGGGCAGGAGGGGGAGGGGGGGGGGGGTTCAATGTATTGTTACATTGTGTGACAAGGGGTGTGAGGGGTCCTAAATTTCGTGACGTCACATTTCAAAATCGAATAATTGGTATGTATAGGTAAATATTAAAAAAACAATTAATGGAAATAAAACTTATTTCGGAACTGCTGTTTTAATTTAATAATTTCTATGTGTAAAATTTCATAATATGTGACGTCACACTAGGGGGGGAGGTCTCACAAATGTGAACAGCTGTGATAAGGAGAGGGGGAGGGATCAAAAAGTCATGAAATTAGTGTGATGTAATTTACGGATGGCCCCTTAGCAATGCTTGCTTAGGAATAACAATCAATTAAGTCCAGAAAGTGAAAATTCAATAATACGTAATATGAATTAAAAGTTTAATAAATTTTTCACAAAAGGTGACTTGTCTCGTAGTTAAGAGTAAAAAAATAAAACCGTAAGAAAGTAATTAAAATACAATGACAATTTTAAACCTAAACAAAATTCAATACGCTGGGGTGGCGGAGAATGCTTTTAGCATGGAGCCACACTGTAGTTAGTTGGAAAGAAGATTAATATATAAATAAAAGTAAAAAGCTGGTGAAAGTTTCCCTTGTCGTGGCGCACGCTGCACAGAGCGACACAGTGCGGCACAGTGCGGCACAGAGCGGCACAGTGCGGCACAGAGCGGCACAGTGCGCGCCCGATAGTCCCGCTACAGTACAGTACACTTGGAAGTTATTAACAGAAAATCGCATTTTGCCGATTGTTGCAACTTATTGAACTCTTTGAAGCGTGTCGGCGGCGAGCTCATAGAAACTTTTGTTGAAGTTTAAACTTACTATTTGTTTATGCTGAGTTGGCAAACAGACAGCCGGGCGCACAATTTACTAACGAATGTGCTGTTTTTCAATCACTTTTTCATGGAGACATCGAACTTGCTGTAAGTTTTGTGTCGGACAAGAGATGTGTCCAATAAATTGCTAATATAAGGCTTTCCACGTGCCGAATGTGGAACACTAGGAAGTACAAATACATGAGCAAACGGAGGCAGTTTCAAGCAGCGCGCGTCAGTAATAGGTGTTCGTCATGCTACAATTTAAATTGAAGTTAAAAGTTGCCTGACGGTAAAACAAGTCACGCGCCACGTAAAAGTATTTAATTGTCGGTCAAGTCGGCCGCGCCGATTGTTATGGTCGCAGAATTTAATTTAAAAAGTTTAATTCGAAGTGCATGCGTGCCGCCCCCGCTTCCTGTTGCGTGCTGGGCGCCCGCCGCCCCGACGCTGCACTCGATTGTTTTTACCACAAATTGGATAATAGTAGAAGTTGCAGTCTTGAGCTGCACGAACGCGAGAATTCTTAAAGTTTCGCCATTTTTCTTATTAAAGTTAAAGGAGAATTGGCACATTTTTTACTAATCGAAAACAAGAATTTCAATGTGCATCATTATAGCTTTGTAGCCAACATAATTAGTACACGTGAAAGTTTTTTTAATAATTCTAGCTGCCACCACAGACTTCGTTCGGTCAAAAGTTTTTTTTTTTAATATTATTATTTTTGTATGCTGTATCATAAAAAAATAAAAACAAAAAAATTTGTCAAAAAAATAAAAATAAAATTAGGGGTGGACCACCCTTAACATTTAGGGGGATGAAAAATAGATGTTGTCCGATTCTCCACCCTAGCCGATATGCATACTAAGATTCACGAAAATCGGTAAAGCCGTTTCGGAGGAGTTCAACTTCTAACACGAGAATTTTATATAGGTATTAGATTATCATCAATAAAATAATGATAATTTAAATTCACCTAAAACCATGTTAGGACATGATGGACGTAGCTCTATGTCGGAAGACACACAATGCAGAACAAGGCCTTGTGCTCGTGCTACACTTGTCCTCGCACGAGATTGGGGAACGCAACAAATATTGACTGACAGTGGAAGCTCGCCGCCCGGGCGCCCGGCGCTGCGCCCGCGGGGCCGGACGCCAATATCACGGCCCAGCGCCTCCGATGCGGTCAATATTTGCCTCGCGCCGCCCTCTGCGCCTCTGGAGCTTCAAGACTGCTCTTTGTCCTTCTAAACTATAATATGATTCAGTTACAACCTACTAGCTTTCGACAATTGTAAATGATATAAGTGAATGATTGTGTGAATCCTTAAATTCACAAATATAAAGTTCAAAGCAAAGTATCTTCACCATAATGAACGTAAGACAATTTTTTTACTGTACGTACAATTTCTTATAATTTATAGGATATACCCATATATGTATGTATAAACGTTTCGGTTAAAATAATACGAATCTTCTATTCTATACAAATAAATAAAATTGGACTGTCTGTTTGTAATATTAAAATAATCGCTTTTTACTAAGGGGCCATCCATAAATTACGTCACACTAATTTCGTGACTTTTTGACCCCTCCCCCCGTCACAGCCTCTAGTGTGACGGTCACATATTATGAAATTTTACACCTAGAAATTATTAAATTTAAACAGCATTCCGAAATATTTCCACAAATAGTTTTTAATATTTACCTATACATACCAATTTTACGATTTTGAAATGTGACGTCACGAAATTTGGACCCCCTCCCACCCCTTGTCGTGTGACGTTATTTATGGATGGCCCCTAAGTGCATTTGGATATATACAAGGTACATATACCAAAACAACATTTTTACAATTTTTGTCTGTCTGTCTGTCTGTCTGTCTGTTTGTTCCGGCTAATCTCTGATATGGCTGGACCGATTTTGACGGGATTTTCACTGGCAGATAGCTGATGTAACAAGGAGTAACATAGGCGACTTTTATTTTGGAAAAAAAAATAGTTTGTTAGGCGATACGAAGTTCGCCGAGTCAGCTAGTTCTCAATAAGCATTGCTATGGACACAAAACCAACCCCAAAATTATTACTCACCAGAACACTTTACGTGTTTTACTTACTGAAGTATTTAGACAGACGATCACGCGTTCCCCACCAAAATATATGAAAAAGGGTTAAGTGTGAAGTTAATAACATTACAGAGGGGAAACGGAGGGCTGTAATTAGCTCGGTTAGTAATGCGAGCGACAGAGATGGAGCTACACAAACATTTATTAAAGAAAGAGTCGGACGATATGAGGGTAAATTTTTCCTGTTTTTGGAATAAATCGCGTTAAGGTTGGTCAAATACGATTCCGGCATGAATTGCAATGGGGAGCTCAGTCGCTGAAAATTCATTATTTATAATGCGATGTAGCTATATAGACAACCAGGTAATTCCCATGATAATGAGTGTACTGAACGAAGAGTCCCGGGTTTAGTTTCCGACAAACATTTGTTACAGATAAATGTTAGATGTTAGATCTCGAACCTGAATTTTATTTCATTTATTACGATCTAAGTGAAAACGATGTATGTATTTGCGTAAATAATTTAAGAAATAACAAGGTTCAAAAGAACCTCCAGCCAGCGGCCAACTTTTTTCTATAATGCTATAGGAACCTAAAATTTACATCAATAATTGTCCATGAAGTATTTATTACACATGCTTCCTTTAACTCACGGAATCCTAACACGGGGCGTGAGTCTGTACGCTGGACGTCTGTCGGTCTGTCCCGACTACCGAGCGGAAATCCGATCTGTGACCCTCCACTCGTCTTCACTAGGCGTGGAACTTTCCGATATTATTTTACTTTGGCTACTTTCCGATATTATTTTCAAATAACTATTACAATAACTTATTCTCCTGGTTACGGTATTATACACATACTATGTATTTCTTCCACTAGACACTGTAAAAGCCGTAGCAGCTCAATCAAGTCATAGGTAGAATTATTGCAATGCCTTGTATCTACTACCTCCCTATTGCATACAGATTTATAGACGGTGAGAGACACGTATTGCATTCATATTCAATATGGAAGCAATCTTGTTGATAAAGTAATTGAAAGGCTCTCAGGCGAAGTACTACGCATTAATCAGATGGCGGTAAATTTTGGCTAAAATTATTCAGCCCCTAATTCCGAGTGGTCATTTCCACTTAACGCGGAGGGCCGCCCGCGCGCCCGGCCGACCGGTATCCTGGAATATTTAATTTTGGTGAGTTTTACACTTAACGAGAGGTTATCTTGTTACTTTTTCTCAAAATTTTATTTCAGTTCTAAATAAAGTCCACATTTAAAACCAAACCTTTTATGATTATAAACTCGTTGAGTTTAGCTCAAACCTTACTTAATTATTTCAAAATTTACGTCATAGCGTTTTTATTAAGGGAAGAGTGCCATCCTTGCCCCAGTGGATTTTATACAGTGTAACGTTACGGTACGTTACGTAATGGTAATGACTTATAATTATAATTATTATCTATATATATAAAATTGAAAAGCGACACACCGCTGATTAAACAAAAAATCTCAGAAACTGCCGAACCGATTAAGATGAAATTTGGTAGGTAGATAGTTCCTGCTAAGGAGACGTCCACTAAGAACGGATTTTTGGAAATTCATCCCCTAAGGGGTACAAATAAGGGTTAGAAGGCACTTTCATACAAACCAACTTCGTCAGTTTTAGAGTTATAAATATGAAATTTTTTATGTTAGTTTATAGTAATAAACAAAAGTTAACTTTAACACATTTTTTTGGAAAATCATCCCTTAAAGGGTTAATTTCTTCAATTTAACTTAGTACGCAACTTTGTCATTTTTGAAGTTAAAAACATGAAAATTTATATATTAGTTCAAAATTAGAAACAAAATTTAAGGGTTATGTGTTTTTTTGGAAAATCAACCCCTAAAGGGTCGAATAAGGTTGTTCAAGTTTGTATGGGAACTTCGTCAGTTTTGAAGTTAGAAGGGTGAAAATTTATATATAAGCTTATAGTTAGACACAAAAAATAACTGTATCACTGTTTTCTCGAAATTTATCCCCTAAAAATAGGGGTTGGAAGTCTTTTACATATAAATCAGCTTCGTCAGTTTTAGAGTTACAAGTATGAATTTTTTTATGTGTGTATATAGTAATAAACAAAAGTTAACTTCAACACATTTTTTTGGAAAATCATCCCTTAAAGGGTTAATTTCTTCAATTTAACTTAGTACGCAACTTTGTCATTTTTGAAGTTAAAAACATGAAAATTTATATATTAGTTCAAAATTAGAAACAAAATTTAAGGGTTATGTGTTTTTTGGAAAATTAACCCCTAAAGGGTTGAATAAGGTTGTGCAAGTAGTATGGCAACTTCGTCAGTTTTAAAGTAAGAAGGGTGAAAATTTGTATATAAGTTTATAGTTGGACACAAAAAATAACTGTATCACTGTTTTCTCAAAATTCATCCCCTAAAAATAGGGGTTGGAAGTCTTTTACATATAAATCAGCTTTGTCAGTTTTAGAGTTATAAATAGGAAATTTTTATGTATGTTTATAGTAATAAACAAAAGTTAACTTCAACACATTTTTTTGGAAAATCATCCCTTAAAGAGTTAATTTTTTAGATGGACTTTAATACGCAATTTCGTAATTTTTGAAGTTAAAAGCGTGAAAATTTATACAACGTATAACATAATTTACTCACTTTGAGAAAATATCTTGCTCAAAATCGGCAACTGAATTGATTCCACGTATTTTTAATTGTGTTTTATAGCTTAATAATTTTTTATTTAAGAAATTAGTTATACTCATTTCGAACGAAAAGTGTGAACATTCTACCCAGCGGCGCACGCACACATGAGAGCGAACGAGCGCTACGTATACAAGGTCGGTGCGCGCGTGTGTGCGGTACACCCCGACGTCCCGACAAAAACAGCTGATATTAGCGATCGAGCGATCATTACATAAAATATGTATGTAGTAAGTAATGGTAAGAAGATTAAATACTAAACAAATTATGATTCTCTCTTTCCATTACATTTTTCAGGCTTTGTACTGTAGACTGTGAATAATTTTGAACTCATTGATTAAACCTCACATTAAAGAACAAAAAAATTAATCAATGTCAGTAATAAGTTTAAGTTTATTTAATACCTACTACAGTCTCACTTTCACTACATTAAATGCATAAATGACGTACACCCCTAAACACCCCAATTAGAATACCTATTCAGTTTTAATCATAATACATACACTGAAATATTTTTTATTAGCTTAATAATTGTTTATTCAAGGAATTAGTTGTTCTCGTAGAGGGATAAGAATGTTCATAATATTCTAAGCAAGCATACAGACTCACGCACACACGAGAGTGAGACCCACGTCACAGGCCACAACGCGGGCCGCGGGGGCCGGCGCGCGCGCGGCTATAACAGCTGATAGACGAAAACGAATTAGACATTGTACATTAGATATTGTTAAACACAACATGTTTGTTACCTGACTACTCATTTCATTTAATTGGTAGGTGTGTTATACTCGTATCACTTACTGAACTCATCCAATTAGGTAACGATTCAAAGATTTTATTGAACATAAACATTATTACCTACATATGCCTAAAATAGTAGCTGAGCCCTGTTTCAATCACTTTTTACAGGTTTTGGACTGTCGACTTTGAATCATTTTAATTAATACAATGTTAATCGTTTTGGCATTAAAATGATAAGATACCTATTTATTGAAATATTGATTGTTTAGAAGTAGATATGTAGATAACTAAATTTTAAGTAAACTAATAGGTGTAAACGGACAATTTAGTACTTAAAATTTTGTACGCAAGTAAACAAGTGATTATGAAATTTTTCTATGGGCGGGGCTTATCACTTAACACGTTTGCGCAGGCATTTTTTAATTAAAATTTAGTAAAATGCATAAGTTTGTAATGTATGTGTAATAATACAACAAAATAAAAAAGACTGCATGTTTAAAAGCTGTGAATTATAAAAATATTTACAAATATTAAACAACCAATTAAATTTAGTTAGTGTAGGTAACTTACAGGTCTGATAATAATTGGTTTCTTCCCTCATCCTCATCCTCGTCGTATTTTAATGACATTTTCAAAATGTCCACCACCTTGTTTGATACACATTAATGCACGTTTTGGTAATTGTCGTTTATGTTTATTTAATACTAGTGTCACTTTTCACTACGTCAAATCTAATGGAATGTTTGAAATAAACACGTCCCCACAGAAAAAAGTCTAGTTGGGTCAAATCAGCTGACCTAGGAAACCTAATTTATCCAATCACTTATACGGCCGGCGCGTGCGGTGTGACTGACTTTTTAATTTACTAAATCGTAGATCACAAAAGCCGCCGGCTGGGAATGACACCGTCGTTACGTCTCGCTTCCTCCCGACTGTTTTTAAATATGCGGAAGAGAGAAAACGTATGGAAGTGTGCGAACTTTCTTTATAATATTTTTTTGATCTATTGCGTTTGTAGTGAATTTCTTTTACGTCGTACAACTACGTACGTTTGGCAGTGTGCGTTTGTGGCTGTGGCTCAGTATAATAATGCTTGAAAGGACCCTATTGCATTGACTTAAGTTTCATTTTTGTTTGTTTCGACTGTTTAAAGAATTGGGTGACATCATTTACTTAATTTTAATTTCTTTTAGGGAAAAAAAAATACCTACATTAAAAATACGTGGAATCGATTCAGCTGCCGATTTTGAGCCATGTACTTTCTTATGTTACATATATATATGTGACAGATTGTATATTAGTTCAAGATTAGAAACAAAATTTAAAGGTTATGTGTTTTTTTGGAAAATCAACCCCTAAAAGGTTGAATAAGGTTGTGCAATTAGGTAGTATGGCAAGTTCGTCAGTTTTGAAGTAAGAAGGGTGATAATTTGTATTTAAGCTTATAGTTAGACACAAAAAATAACTGTATCATAGTTTTGTTCAAATTCATCCCCCAAAAATAGGGGTTGGAAGTCATTGACTGTATTTTATAGAGGAAGAGGGACAGGGTGCGTGAGAGGGAGAGGGAGGGACAGGAAGCGGGAGAGGGCCCGAGAGCGGGAGAGGGAGAGAGAGGTACAGGGGCAGGAAGCGGGAGAGGGAGAGGGAGCGGGACAGAAAGCGGGAGAGGGACCGAGTGCGAGAGAGGAACTGGGAGCGAGAGAGGGAGAGGGTGAGGGACAGGAAGCGGGAGAGGGACCGTGAGCGGGCAAAGGAGAGGGACAGAGAGCGGGAAAGAGAGAAGGAGAGAGAAAGTGAAGGAGAGAGAGAGAGAGAGATAAGGAAACAGAGAAGGAGAGAGAGAGTGTGTGAGAGGGAGGGAGGGAGGGGGTTTAAGTGGGAGAGGGAATGGGAGCGGGAGAGTGAGTGTAAGTGTCCGGATGGAAAGATATTTATACTGTTCATGTTGACATCGTAAAACCAGTTCATCATTGATCCATTTAGGATCTGGTGGTGTTACTTGGAGACAAGATATGTAACTCCTGGATGGATGGAAATAACGGAACCTTTTTGATTTTTTTTTAATAAAACTCAAGAGCCAGTTTTTCTGTACATTAAATATTAAATATTTTTTCAAAATTTCGGTTAGGGGCGCTCAAAAAATTTGTTTTTAAAATTATTGTCTGTTTGTCTATCTGTTTGTCTGTCCGGGCATCACATGAAAACCCTTGAACTGATTTCGACGGAAATTAGTTAAGTTGTTCCTTATACATTGGATCACATTTTTAAAAACTTTTTGTCCCGATAAAATTTATAGTTTTCCCCGGAAACAAGATGAAACTTAGTATGGAATATTTTAAAAATATCAATGATTTGCTTTAAATTTGCAACAAACGTTCCTCATTAAATTCATGGAATACATGTTTTCGAGTTTTTCAAAATTTTTCCTGAAAAAGAAAAACTAATTAATGTCAATGTTGTTTATTTTTCATAATCCGTTCCCGGAGGAATGATTTGTGATTGTATCGTAGGTTTCCGTATATAAATTCCTAAATATTAGTACTTCAATATAAATTAACCTGTTTTAAATTTTCTTCTGCAAGGGGTACAAATATGTTAAGCATAATTTCCGCATGCGAAGCTGCGGGTAACAGCTAGTGAAAAATAAAATTAAAATTTAACGAAGCTCTCTTTTCATTTAAACTTATTACAATTATAAAAATATGTAGTTTGTAATTCGTATAAGGAAACAGAGATAAAATACTTCTTGTCTTAATTTTCAATTTACAATCATGAGACGTGTTACTGTACCTCTAATTTGAATAAGATATCTCGTGTGTGGGGCGTCCTCGGCCTCGTGTCGTGTGGTTCTCTCGGCGAGGCGGCCGCGCGGCCCCTGACGTGGGCAGTGACGGATTACGGCTGTTTGATGAGCTCTATCGAGCGCGCGAGCGGTGCCATCACTGTATTCAATGCTTGTTTTACACATCTTAATAATGATGTATCCAGAGAGGAGGTCGTATGCGTATCTAACTCCTGCCATTTATTTGCTCTTCCAATTTTACGTTTTGTGGAGAAAATTGCATTCAATTTTTTATGTTATCGGCCCTTTAAAATACATAGGTACATAGTGTGTGGCTACTTGACTAAATTGTAACTCGCAGTAGTATTTTTAAAAACTTCCTTTTCCTAAAATATAACATGTTCACGATTTAAAATTGAGTTACTGGTCCCCGCCCTACGACACAAGATCCAGCGAGCTGTGGTCTACAAAGGCGTACTTCATTTACATTCAATCAGACCAATCTACGTTGGATACATTTACATCCATACACAGTATACCAAAGACTTCGTCCGGGTACAGTCTGTAGCAATTTTCACTCAATAAAACGCGCAAATTGAATCAGTCGAACGCGCAGTCACCGCTCCTCCTGCATAAGTGAGTTACCCCCTTCCCCCTCACCCCACACCTGGGGTGCATCTAATGCATCGGACCTTTCTAATTGTAGAGGAGCGATTTGCTCCCCGCCGCCGCGCCGCCTCTTGAGTAGATAGAGCGTGATTACGAAATGTAGTGGAACGGACCCGCCGACGTGATCGTGTGCCTCGCACATCTTTTAGTCGGGATTGAATGAATTTCGTGCTCGTTTTGTCGAATGTGAGATTTCTTGTTCGTTTATTTGACAAGATTTGTTTCATAATTACGCCAAAATAAAACAGAATTGTAGTTCATAGATCTCTCTTGCAAAAGCTTTCATTTTCAGAGATTCTACGTCGACTACGTCTTCTTTAAACGCTTGCAATTTGACAGGTGTAATATTCTGCAGTGACATAATAATAAAAATCGTTATGAAAAACGAAGAAATTGTAACAATCTCAAAATTGTAATAATGACTCTTCGTGTGTAAGATACCGAGCCAATAAATGAAAAACGTACTTCAATCTCAGTAAAAATATATTTATGTAAATATTGATTAAACTATGTCCAACTCAGCTTAGCCTGATGTGTCGTATTTTAGCCGGACACCCCGTCCTTTTTCCATATCGCAAGTTTATTGGCGTTTGACAAGCGACCTACCCCGTGGTAAAGCCCCGCCACCGTCTATTTGTCGCCATAAACCCAATTACTTTTAAATTATTTGCCAGTTAGGCTTTTAGTAGTCGTTTGTAACCCCGGCTGTAACACAATTGAGTCGTACAAACTACAGATCGTAAACTAGTCGCACCCCTCGGCGAGCGACCCGAACAACGCGGACGCCGAGTCTATCTAACGCCCATAAAACGATTTTCACCCCACGAATCCGTCCGCCAATTCACATCGGCCATTCGAAACTTTCTCACGGTCGTAATAAAGTTCACGTTTTGGCTCAGTCTATTTTTAGGTGCGCGAATAATGGTCAATGCTCAGGAATGTTTATTGCATCGGTAAGAAAGGGTTTCTTTAGTTTAAATTCCTTTTTGATTTGAAATTTTATTGACGTGTGTTATAATTTCAGTAGTAATTTTAACACTTTTGGGATAATACTTTATACTTTTTTTCCGACCAGAATATAATTTAGAAAATTTAATGTCGGGAGTTAAGTGCTCTAGTGCATGAGTGGCAAAATTTTTGAGTGATTCCGTGCTTCGGAACTTTTGGAAGGTAGGTATACATAGCACTCCCAGTTCTGTTGTTAGAATCAGAAAGCCGTCTTTAAGCAGTCGTTTAGCCATGTCTGGCAGCGTGGTGGAATACGCTCTAGACCTCCTCACTTATATTGACTCGTGCCCCATTAACGAGTTGAAGCAATGGTTTATAAAATAATATTATACAACTAGGTATTAAATCCATCCTCGCTTCGCTTCGGAGAACGTTTTCGGAGTAATCCTCGAATTGATTAACGAAGGTATGTATATAGGTATTCAGTGTCCGTAAAAAATATAAAATACCAGTAGCCATGCCAGTAAGACAGACGCCCTGCTAACAAGGCAGACACATTAATTTCTTATAATACTTCTCAACGAATTAAAAACTTAAAGAACGCCAAACGAAACTCGCAACTTTAATAAAAGAATTTTTTACCCGCGGCAAATGAAATGTGAAAATCCAGCCGGCAAGCAGGAACTTAGTTACTTTAATATAAGAGCAGTGAATCGAAGCTCAGTGGAAATGAAATAAAAAGCTATAGGAGTGGATACCGAGCCGAGTGGCGATCTGATATTATCGCGCGATCTCTCGTCCGATCCGATGCGCTCCGATTTCCGATAAGGATTCACACTTTTCACTCGAATACGTTTCGCGCTGTTATCCGGCGTTGTTACGGCGATCGCTGAAGCGTGTGACTATTTCGCATCTTGATGCCGCTGTAAATTTCAAAATCTCTCGCACATGGGGCGTATATCGCAATATATTTTCAGAGCAATATTTATACGTGATTTTGTGAGCGTTATCAACGACGTATTGAAACTTCATGCTTTTATTTCTTTGTATTGATAAGGAAAATATGGTAAATTTTAAAACAATTTTTTTTAATAGTTAATATTAATAGGTTATTGTAGTGTTTGTACTGCTATTATAGTTATAGCAGTAGTTATCTCGGGAGCACGGGTAGTGGGGCAACACTGGGTCAGTCACGAGACAGCCGTAGACGAGAGCAGACGTGTTTCCCTACCTACTGGTGTCGTAACGAGCTAATGCAAGTCAACCATATCACTATATCCAAATATTACGTGAGCACGTAAGTACAACAACTACTACATAATGGCGACGAGGTCAAAAGGTCAGTGCAGTAAATATTTTTATTTTGTGTTGATAAAGGAAGAGTTGGAAGGAAAATAACACGTCGATGCAAGAAATAATCAACAGACGAATGTTAATATTAGTGCCGAATAGTTATCTCGAGAATTTGTTTATGTGTGCTGTAACTTTAAATAACGTATTGAGCAAAATCATCATAATTATCGAAGTTCTCTCTCTAATTAGGTATAAAAATTGCCGCCATTACCGCTACCTGCACAATTCATTGTAAAAACAACTGTGCGTGAGAAAAAAAGTGGCATTTTGTGTTATAAGCGTGATTCACGCTACTGAAGTAATAATAACATAAATGACATTTTGGATATAGTGTCACTTATTTAGCTGAAAGTGATAGCGAGACAGGTTTTGTTTTAAAATAAGAAGTGATATTTAGTGTTTAGCTGTGTCGTTTTAAATATAATACACAGTATCAATCTGTTGGAGGGATTGCTACATAAATGGCGTATTGCGTGTGGTAATATATTTTTTGAATAACTACTTATTTACTAGCATGTTTTAGTGCCTAACTAAAAGTAGGTTGGGCGAACCGACGAGAGAGGCTAATTGCAACGATATATTTCAGTTTTCTTTATAGACATTGATCGCAATGTTAAGTTGAAAACTTTGAATGGCTATACTGAAAAACTACTATTTTTGTAAAGCACCATTTTTGTTTTAAATGTGCGAATTGTGTCCGGCATCCATTCTTGCGTGTCTGTGTTGCACAACAACACTTAGTACTAAAAAGGAGATAACATTATACAAATTATGAACATAAATAAAGGAGTAGGGACCTTAAAATATTCAAGAATAAAAGGAGAAAGGTTCCCTAAATTAGTGAAATTTATTTAGGACTAGCTGTGCCACGCCGTTTCGCCCGCGTTGGTTTGTGGAAGGGACTGGCTGCTGGAGGTACGATGCTGTATGGCCTGTGGCCTTCCTCGGTGAATGGATTGTCGGACGGAGTTTTTCGGTTCGAACCGGTGGTTCCTGGGATTGGCGAGTTCGGCCGGGTGGACTCTTCGACTTTATAAAGTATAGATTTTACTACCATTATAGATGGCAGCACATGCAAGTTAAGTTTAATTGTTGAGAATGAGTTTGCTTCTTCGCTGCCATAAAACTATAACAGTAAGGGTGATTGTCAATAAAATTAGCTGTTGTTATGACTATTAGTTATATTCTACGCAGGTCCTGGGTTTCATTCAAACGTAGTTTTGCTTTAGTTACAAAGTACATGTGTAGGTATGATAAAATGAAATAATTGCAGTCGTTTTGATATGAATTCTGATAAAAAACGGAACTGAACTTGTTTGATGAAAAATTATGTTCTGTTATGAAAGTATTGCATTGGCAGTATCAAACATACATACATGCCTAGCCGCCTAGGTATACATGCAGCCATGCACTTGTATTTCTTTTGAAAATAATATACATAAACTATCACAAGCTGTTGTAATACGGTTAACGTAATTTAACGTTGCGGCGCCGGGTCCCTATTTCAGCTTGTAAGTTCTTTGTGATTCTTTAGCAGTCTTTCCTTTTGGTATCCGACCATCACGGCTGTACTACACGGCTGAAAATATAATAACATAAAGTGAGTAATCATAAATAAAGTTGGTTTGATGGGCGGTAGCGTAAGAAAGAAAGAAACATTTATTCCGTCATAAGAATAGCAACAACGTTAGGGTTCTATGGTGGATGTATCACTGGCGCGCCGACGACGAGGAGCGCAGGAGCGGGTAATTGACGGTTATGGTCGTGGTCGCTCTGTTAACACATGACGCTTTTGTTGTAGTCAGAAGTGCTTGACATTTGACATACAGCGTTAGAATGCCCTCGTGTATTGTACCAATGTGATTAGTGTAGTGAAGCAAAGGATGGGCGTGTGTGTGTTGTGGCTCTTTTCAGAACGGAGTTCTTGGTTGGTTTGTAAGGGCATAACGTATCTATATTTTTGAGTATCATTGCGTATTGGGAGATGATAGGAAGTTCCTATCATCGTTCCTATTAGGAACCATTATACAAGCCGCGATACCGGAGTTCAAATCTTCACGATGAGACAATTTTATTTTTCTAATTTAGTTTTTGTGTTGAATTTTATAGAATCTATTGAGGCAGTGAGGGTCAAAAGCGCTTGCGAGCTAGACGCGTTCTTGTGTTGTTACTGTGATTAAACTAAGTTGTGTCACGGAAATCATATTATATATTGGTTATTGAAGTATTCGTGCGCAAAAGGAGTAAGTTTTTACTTTTAAATTGAGAACAATAATTGTATTTTGTTCGAATGGGTGCAGCAATGTTTAAAATTTTGCTATTTATTATTGTAGCCTGAGGAAAGCGCCCTTTTGAAGACGCACGATTTGATATACCATAGTAAATTCATACCTCTGGAGAAGCCGAGGCTTGGTTTTGACAGAATTCCACAAAAATCGTGAAGGAGAAACTCTCCTGACGTCCAAAAAAAAAAAATTTATTAAGCTGGATGTATTTAGTTATAAATCGAGAAGTCCTCTTTAAATAGTTTTGCAGGCAAACCGATTGTAGTTTTGTATCGATTTACAGCTAAATGTTGTAAACCACTTGGAATTTCATTTCAATAAGATGACCCGTCACAATACCTAGAAAAGTTCATAAAAAAAGTGAGGTCAAGGTAATGTTGAGTTCAAGTAAAAAGGGTAAAGGTAAAGATAAAGTTTAGTGAATGTTTAAGCTATAGTCCGAGTTGAAGTTATATCAGGCCTGGCGCACTCCGCATTTTACCATAACGTTACAAGTAGGTACATGCCAAGTTGGACATGTCCTACTAATTCAGAAAATTCATAATAGCAGTCACACGTTCGTAATCTATCACACATAGTAAAAATTTTGGTGTTTGTCTATATGTTGATGCGTGTTCTTCAGTAAGATGTTAAATAATCAAGTCCGAACTGATATATATTTAATTATCGTTTACACATATATAATAATACATGTGTAACACATAAAAATAAACTTTCAGAAAAAAATACAAAATGAATTAACTTTTGTAAATGTTAGTTTCCTTCAGGTCATCACACATGTCACTAAACTTTCAGATTAATTTTATTCTTTCAAAAAAAGGCAACCCTGACATTGCCAGAGAGGATAAGCGACAGTGTTAGAAAGGAAGGCAACTCATTACGCGTTTTGATTAGCGCTGTGCGATCTGAATTACACTTTATTGCGTTGGAGCCAGAGACACTATTTATTTAAATGATTTTTCGGAATTTTTCTTAGTGCACCTTCTGTACTTATTTAAAAATACTATTATTTCTTTTGTGGTTTTAGTTAAACTCAGAGTTAAAGGAAAAAATAGTATTCAAGCTAAAGTTACAATGAAAGTAAAATTTAAAAGGCACTCTAACTCGAAGAGTCAGAGAAATCAGAGTAAAATCAACCAAAGGTAATTATAATGAAGTTTAGTTTTGCTTAACATAAACATACGTAACTCAGTTGTCGGCAGTATGAGCCCTCATGAAATTGAAAATCATACGTTACTGAGTTGAAGTGAGTTGTCGGCAGTATGAACCCTCATGAAATTGAAAATCATACGTTACTGAGTTGAAGTGAGTTGTCGGCAGTATGAGCCCTCATGAAATTGAAAATCATACATTACTGAGCTGTCGGCAATATGAGCCCTCATGAAATTGAAAATCATACATTACTGAGCTGTCGGCAATATGAGCCCTCATGAAATTGAAAATCATACATTACTGAGCTGTCGGCAATATGAGCCCTCATGAAATTGAAAATCATACATTACTGAGCTGTCGGCAATATGAGCCCTTATGAAATTGAAAATCATACATTACTGAGCTGTCGGCAATATGAGCCCTCATGAAATTGAAAATCATACATTACTGAGCTGTCGGCAATATGAGCCCTCATGAAATTGAAAATCATACATTACTGAGCTGTCGGCAATATGAGCCCTTATGAAATTGAAAATCATACATTACTGAGCTGTCGGCAATATGAGCCCTCATGAAATTGAAAATCATACATTACTGAGCTGTCAGCAATATGAGCCCTCATGAAATTGAAAATCATACATTACTGAGCTGTCGGCAATATGAGCCCTCATGAAATTGAAAATCATACGTTACTGAGTTGTCGGCATTATGAGCCCCCATGAAATTGAGATTGATACATTGACTTGATGGAAGTAGTGACCTCATGAAATTTAGAATCATACATACATTACTTGACTAGACGGCAGTATGGGCCCTCATAACTTTGAAAACCATACAAAATGTAGCGATTTTGTGAATATATTAGTTATTTGGCGTGATGGAGTCGAGATGTAGAATAAAGATAATGAATAGACGAGGTATTTCAATAAATGACTGGTGTGTGAATGATTGGTATCTGCAGTGTCTGACTCATATCTGACACCGTTGGGTCCGTTAGGCCCATTCAGAAAGGACGCCTAAATAAAGGAAATTCCTGTTGCGAGTCTAGCCATGTTTGGCGTGTTATGGTCGTCGGTGGGACCTAGTTTATATTACGAATATAAGAGGATAGTCTCGCAAGTAAGACTTTAGTCTTTAAAAACGAAAGCAGGTTGTAAGCTGTACGTAATTTGTTGTTGACAGTAAACCACTTTTAGTAATAATATAAATTTTCATCGACTTTCTCATATTTCCTGTGTTTGTTTTACCAGTAAGTTGTCTATTTAAGGACAGAAATGACGAGGTTCGTTTGTATGTTGGTATGAAACCTAATAATTTGGCGATCTTGATCAAAGAGAGAAGAAAGAGGGAAGTATGAAAAGCTAAGAGGTGATGCAAATAATTATTATTTAATAACGATAGAAGGAGAATGGGTGAGAATGGGAAAGGTGTAAGACGAAAAAATGCTGGAAGAGGTCTCAGGTGTTGTTTCAATGTTTAAAATAATTTGCAGTGAAGGTATAATCTACATAAGTAATTCTATACGAAACATGCATATGACAGTTTGAGTTTGTTGAGGCTAGTGAAGGCACCCAGAAGGCTACAGTTTACAAACCGTAGCCTGCTTCATACATATAGTGCGTGTTACAAATGAGTTTGTCTAAGTAGCTGAAATATTGAATGGTGTAGACGTGGAGTGGCCTTTGAAGGCTTGAGTTGCGATCAACTGCAGAGTCGACTGTGGATCGGGCTCCAGATTAAATAAAGATTTTAATAAGGAAGGAATGTAGTGTTTGTACTGCTATTATAGTTATAGCAGTAGTTATCTCGGGAGCACGGGTAGTGGGGCAACACTGGGTCAGTCACGAGACAGCCGTAGACGAGAGCAGACGTGTTTCCCTACCTACTGGTGTCGTAACGAGCTAATGCAAGTCAACCATATCACTATATCCAAATATTACGTGAGCACGTAAGTACAACAACTACTACAGTTATGATTACACAGTTTTATACCGCTAAGTTTTTGTAGTGTAAGCAACACTTGCTTAGGTTACTTCTATGTCTAAGGCAACTGTATCTATATTTTAGGTTCCTTCCGTAAAAAAGTATGTAGGTATTAAAATACAAAAATGTATTCTCCTAGAATTGAAGGTTGCTCATTGAAAACCATTTGTTTACTGTAAATATATTTCTTTCTCTGTAGAGAGTGACCTCAGATATATCAATGTATTTATTGCTCCGACATCAATATCAGAACATAAAGAACAAAAATTTTATATTCTGTAACAAAACCTCCTAGTTTTTCCCTTTGAAAGATATGCGACACAACACACAGCTCGCTTCACACCGACGTCACCGTATCAAGCTGACGTTCCATAAATTATTTAAATGCCATTGATATAAATTCCGTTTTTGAATACAGGTAATCTACATACCCCGGCGGGAGTTATCTCTGCGTCGGTGAAGTTGCGAAGTTCGAGCACAAAGTTCGCGCTTCGCTCCCAATTGAGACTGAGCAGGCGGTCGCGAAGACTTCTGCTTCTTCGCTCGCATAGTTAGCGACTTCTTTAGTTGAACTACAGTTCTGGCTTGTTTTGGATATTAGGGTTTTACACTAGACAATATATTTAATTTAGCGCTTCAAACAACTATTAGGTATGAATTCCTTTTGCGGAGAAATAGATCACGTTTCCTGACGAGTAAACATGATTGAATGTTTAGGTACTTAACGTCTTAAATGTGCGTATATGTGTATAATGTTGAATTATAATAAGGCTTTGAAACTTTTAACCTAACTACTCTTGAACTGGATCGAAGTCCAACAGCAGTAAATTTACTTTATCACGAAAACATGATTTCATACGTAAGTTACGTAACTTCACCTATTACGGATATACCTACATAGCGACCTCCCCACATTTATCATAACAACAACACTCCCGAACTCCGAGACCATTTCCCGGCAACACACGTTGACGCATAGCTCCCAACTCCCAGCTATCCCAGCTCTCCCAGCTCCAGCGCCGTCAAAGCTAATAATTCCCCTGTGATACCGAACCGAATAGCTCCAATGAACGCTCCATAAATTCTCAAACTGTTCCGCGCAGCTGAAAATTTCAATATTCGCTTAAAATTTATTCGTCTATTGACAGAGATGTTAAGTATGAAGGATGACCGCAGTTCGATCGGTTCGGTAGCAACTAGCAAGCGGGCGTCGGGTGGAGTGAAATCGAATTACGCAGCTGTTGGTGTTCGATGGAGTCTCCGGCCTCCGCAGGCCCGGTGGGGGCGGTGCCGCGGCGCCCGGGAGCAAACACTGCGCTTGTCGCTCGTAGCTGATCGTATTTCGCGACTAAATTGATTAAGAATTGCATCGATATTTTATCCAATAATAATATTTGAAGGCCATCTTTCACAGTAACTACAATTAGCAAAACGAAAAAGGAATTCATAAATTCGGTTATTTATTAAACAATTGGACATGAAAAGGCATCGTCGATAAGTTGACGACCCCAAAAGGAACGGGGGGCAGCATTATACGTATACTGACTCTACGACACTGCGACTGTCTGCTGAAATATTGTAATATGTACCATGGCTTTATTTTAAAAGGTGGATGGCAACCAGAATGCTAGCTAGAAAAATTAAATTAAATTAAACCTTACCACCAAACGTCATGATTAAACAGTCTGGAGGTACATGGCACCACAGCCTCGTTCGTTACTGACCAGAGTGCACCACGAGCAGGGTACGTTGCCCGTACACCCCTACCCCTTAATATTATGCACGACAAAACAAAATCAACAAAAGTATGAGAAATATTTTATTACGATTAAACTATAAAAATGCACGAGGTTGAATTGCTAATAATAGAGCAACGGTAATTATTTTGTAGTCAATGACGATAGTGTAAAGTTTACGTATTTTGCGCCCATATTAACACGGAATCCGTATTTTATAAAATACAAGGATGCACGTGATACTTTTGTAAATAAACTCTAAGTGCTTGTGCGTGCTCATAGCCCGGCGGCTTGCGTCGATTCTAAGCGATCGACAAAGTTAAGCAACATCGGGCGCGGTCGGTAGTTGGATGGGTGACCGCTAGTGGCAAAAAATTCTTGAGCGCTTCCGTGCTTCGGAGGGCACGTAAAGCCGTCGATCCCGGTTGTTATCATAAGATAACACTCGTTAAGCCATGTCGCTGGGCCTCGGGCGGCATGATAACTTCCGACACTTGGGTTGGCCACTAACCCCTCCTCCAATCCGCACTGGAACAGCGTGGTGGAGTATGCTCTAGGCCTCCTCATAAGGAGAGACCCGTGTCCAGTAGTGGGCCATTAATGGGTTGAAGCCAAACTCTAAGTGAATGCATAATGAATGGAATGTAATCGAATTCCGATCATTGCAAGCGACCCGGCTCGGGTTGCAGCAAACAACAAAGCATCGGTAAAGATCGTTCTGAACTCGAATCGTTTGAAGCTTAATTAAAAGGAAAGTATTGGTTTAGTAGTTCCGTGAGAATCGTTTAACGAGGCGGAACTTGGTGTTGGAATTGATAGCTTACACTGATCATTTTATACAATCATATTATAATGTAAAAAGAGGTAGATATGTCACCAGTGAGCCGACATGAAGAGCGTAAGAACAGGCAATTGACCGTTCTTTTCGTGGTCGTTCTGTCCATACAAGATGATACGTTCGCTTTTGTAGTTGTCAGAAATGCTTTACATTTGACATGCAGCGTTAAAATGCCTTTGTGTATTGGAACGAAGTTCCTTATCGCGCGTTGCGAAAGGGGGCTAGTCGGAAAATTTTGTAACGAAAAGTTGTAACGACACTTTTTGCCGTCGTAGTTTTTTTTACATAGAAAGCAAGCCAGATATTTTCGTTTCTTGCAGTATAGGATACTAGGATAGCAAAAACATGCAAGCGAGTGTGCCAAAACAAATCTGGGGTATTAAATAATAAATGGGATAAAATACCTTAGATTTGTTTTGGCACACTTGCTGCATGTTTATGCTATCCTAGTACTGACTGCAAGGAACTTCGTTCCATCCGGGTGTCCCTTGACACCTCTAAAGTTTTTATACCAATGTGATTGGTGTAGTGAAACAAAAGATAAACGTGTGTGTGTTGTAGCTCTTTTCGGAACAGATTTTTTGGTTGATTTGTAAAGGCATAAAGTATCTATATTTAAATATCATTGATTTTATATCCGGAAATGGCAGAGGATCGCAATAGTTAATAACACATTTGGTATCCTGTATGGCCTTTGTGGTGAACTGACATCAAAGGATAAGGAATGAACTTAATATCGAATCGAATGCATGTCCACTGTCGTCATTCCAATATACTTGGAATCTACTACGTACTAGGACTGCAGTAAACTGACAATATTCACCAGTGCATCGCAATTCATAAAGACTGAGCTCGCTTGATTTGCTTTCCAACGTCAGAAACACCAGGAAATAGAAATAGGAGAAATAGCTGTGATATACCCACAGTAGTACCGTGTAAAGCGACATTTTTTTGTGTCAGGCTGTGTGAGTCGCTTTTAAAGAATTAGTTCTCGTTCGCGCCGTTGAATGGAATGGAGGGAATGGGTTTCGAAACAGAATTAGTGCGGCGCGGCGCGGACGCCCGCGGGAACGCCGCGGCGCCGACACCGCCCGTCGATCGGTTTACTGTTTACACACGAGATTGCAATGTGAATTGGAGTGTGGCTTCAGGATTAGATTGATTTCGGACAGGTATCGCCACAGCTACCAGCCTAGCCGATGTATCTACGTACTCACTCCTAATGGAATTAAAACATTCTTTTTACGACTTTTTGAAGAACTTTGTAAAAGCGTTTTCATGGCGGGTACGTTTCAATAATTAAAGGATTTGTTGATTTTATTGCGTCTCATATACATTACTTTTATACTTAACTGTAGTAAAATAGTCTAAAGAAGTACGAAAAAATCGATACAGAATCTATAGATATCGCAATTAAAATTATTGTGAAAATTATGGTGGTGGATTAGACATTTTAGTTAATAGTCAATAAAAAGTTCAAACCATTCCCTATAATTAAGGTGAAATAAATAAAATACCACAAAATATTAAAACCATTTTAAAATAATATAATAAACAAAACTAAATATTTCAACAAAAAAGGAGTAAGTAGATTTCGAGTTCAATAAACGCCGGTATTGAGTAAAAGGCACTATTGTTAGCTCTTGTATTTAACTTTAATAGAACGCAGAATAAAGCAGAAAGAATAAGAGTCACATAATATAATATTTAATAATAACTTATTGCACTGCTCAGGTAAAGCTTTGAGATGAGAGAATCTTGATTATATTTTCTTGTCAGTAATATTTGAGCGACAAAATCTTTCTACGAACATTGTGCTCTCTCTTTCTATAGCAGATCCGCCCGCAGGCCGCAATCAATCAAAAGGGATCTGAAGATACCCGTAACTCTTATCGATCATCCGCTCCTGGTATTTGGAGTAAAATGTTATTATTATTTTAACTCCTCATTAGGGATCTTTTCGGGTGTTGCCAGTGTTGCCACATGATTTCAAAGCTTTATCGTGTCAACCAGAGAAAGCGTGTGTAGCAGTGACACCATAGTGTAATATAATTCTCCCGAAGTTTGGTCTGAGTTCGAGTCTTGAATGCGCCTCTAACTTTTCAAAGTGACTTGTAAATTTAGTTGAGAACATGTGAAGGCAAGTGACCGGTATCATACCTGGCTATATAGTTTTACTTTTGGAATTTCTAACCAGTACGTCCTTTATCTTTCTGATTCCAATATAAAATTTTCTTACGGCTGTTTTTACAAGTCATATCTATTTGTTTTGTTTTACAGTTCGTCCCTACTGTTCGTTATTCTGCGATACCTATTCTTTCCACCGATAATTTTTCAAACCGCGCCGTAGCATGATCGCCCGCAGACGATAATATAATCGATCAGGACTCATGTGGTAATTCTTTCCACGCGAATCCTTAACTTTCCCAATATGCTGGTGCTCAATAATATCTGAAATGTTGTGTTAAGAATGGAATGGAATAATTATATTATTGTCTTTTATCAACTATCAATAAAAAATCCTAATTAGAAGGCAAAGTTAGTTTGACCTTAATAACATGTATGATAAACTTTCATATCCATAACGTAAGTTACATAATTTTATTATCATCCATCATGTTAATCTATTTTCTATTTTCTCTAAGAACATTATTTTGTATCATTGCGTTGCGTTTATCCGCGCGCGATAAGAATGGGATGCGACCTTTTGGAACTGAGACGTTAAGTGTCATCGGCAAGCCGTAGCATCGGCAACAATGATATTGTATGTAAAAAAAGGCAGTCGAATTTAGTCAGGTGTAGAGATTTTACTATGACATTTGACAGCTATAGTAAAATATTAAAATATCTTTAGTCGGCAAACTCGCGTCGAAGCTCGCATATTATGCTAGTTGTATTTTAAACAAAATATATGCTTTAATATTATAGGCGAAGCATAATAATTTAAAGTAGAACATTTCCAACAGTGATCTCCTTCATCTGCAGTACTTAGGTAGTCTGTTTAAATTTTTATTCTATTTTTCAGAAGGCGATACTTCTGACGAAAGTGAAAGCTCTGAAAATGACGAAAACTCTGATGATGATTTCCTTGAAGCAAATGGGCATTAATGTAAAATAATGTATCTCAACTTTTTATTGAATTGATCACAACCATGAACATTTTTTATATGTAACAATTATGATAGATCGCAGAAATAATTAATTTATAATTAATACTAGGTAATACTAAAAAATAATTATCTCAATTGTTCGGCATTTTTTTTGCTAACGCCTCTTGAGAACTTTTGTTTTTGATTTACTTCGACAAGGTTCCATACCAATCTCGTCGCGCGCGGATTATAATACAATATCATTGCATTGTGCTATAATTCATATTTCACTTTGATTATGTAAATAAATGTTAAATTGAGAGGTGAACTATTTATACACACGTCAAAAGCGGGATGAAAACCTTTGGACAATATATTTATTCCGCTAAAAGAACTGTAAAATTTGTTAATGAAATCCGAAACGATGAGTGTTTTCCCGTCGCCCATAGTGAAGGATTTGGGTAGTGCCGCCTGCATTATACGATCCGGGGCACAATTCAAAACGGTGGCGGCTCTGGATGGGTCTTTCAAACACCTTTAAAATTGTAAAGTGGAGAGAATAAAAAGGCCGGCCCGTACAATGCTGGAAACTCATTTTGTAATGTTTTTCTCTTTCCGCAAAAAAGGCATGTAACGGAGATGATTCGTTATTTTTTAAGCACCCTGTTAGATATTTTGTACAGGGTTGCGACCAAGTTTCACACGCAGTACTGTGCTATTATAGGCACATAACCGGGGCGGGGGTAGCCTAGTGCTGGCGATAGTGAAGAACAGTGATAGCTTAGTGGTTTGAAAGTTGGTCTCCTGAACGCGAGGGCTCGGGATCGATTTCGGCACGCATCTTAAATTTTCAAAAGTATGATAACTCAATCAGGATTAAGTCATGATTGACTGGTCTGCATAATGTAAGACTACAACGACCTCACCTCACGTCAACTTCCTCTGGCGTGGGCATCAAGCTCTTGACACTCTATTTGTTAAATTCTGTAATACAACCAACTTACCAAATGAATCATTTTTGACTCTTTAAATAGCCTTAAAACAAATTTCTGCAAAGAGATAAAAGTAAATACAATTTTCACAAGAAAACTGTTCATAGGAAAATTTTAAGCAACAGCAATCTTCTATGTATTACGAATTTCATGTTGGAGGTAATCCTTCCAATTTTGTTTAAGAAGATTTTTGCATAGTCCCGAATAAGCTTAACTAAATCCCCTAGAACAGCAATCAGGGCGTGGGGGTTGCGGGGGTGCGGGGGCGCTGGCTGACACGTTTATAATTAAATTCCCTTCAGTAAAGATGCATGACGAAAGAATAAAGATTATTATGTTAGACTTGGTGTCGCGCATGTATTTAAGATCTATCTGGTATTAGCTATTGTGTCTGGTATTAGCTATTGTGTATGTGTCTGGTATTACACGCACATGCTATGATTTTCTTGTGTCCCAGATGCCATAATCATATATTATAAGAGGTAAGACGTAAGAGGCGACTAAACCAGCCCGCTGGTGGTAGAGCCTCTCGAGGGATTGGTAATATTGATTTTAATTGTTAATTAATACCATTATTACTATTATTATTTCTCCATGGGGTTCGCCTGGATAGCGCCCTTGAGTATGAGCTTTTTTAAATCAAATGTGCCCTATAGAAAACCGAGAGGCTGGCTACTCTGCGCCTATGTTCGAGACTTTGCAAATCAGTCAGCCACCAAACGACTCATCGTGTTCCGGCTGGGGGCTTAAGAGCCAGTTTTTTCTTTCTTTTTCTTCTCTCTTTCTTGACGACAACGCATCGGATGATGATGCCTTTGGTGTTGCTGATGTTCATGGGAGACGATAGCCATTTACGACCAGGTGTGTCGTGAGCTCGTTTGCCGGCTATTTCCATAAAAATAACTAAATTCAGGAGAACGGTTATTCATTCCCCGCTGACATGTTTTTAATTAAACGCCACTTAACATCGAACCGCGCCACGTCGTCCGCCGCCACGCCCGCAGTCTATTAGCAGGCGAGATGCGTCTTACACTTACATTACTATGTAAATTTTACCTTTGACTGATGGAAGTTACCATTTTTGGTGTCTGGAACATTATAAGGTAAAACTATTAATCTAAACGAGATAAGATGTAGACTCTTTAGATACTCTCCGCTATTCGTGTTAAATGCAATATACAAAACTTAACGCGAAACGGAGCAGTGGGATTATGTCTTGACAATATCCATGACATGGTCAATTATGTAGAGGCTAGTGTTTAAAACGTTACAAATAATTTATTCAGCATGGTATGGATTTATTTTGAATTCCAGCGGATACCAAAAGCTTCGTACTGCAAGCATTGTGATTAAAATGCTTTTGCTATTCTAAATTGTCAGGAACTGGCGCGAGCTTGCTTACAATGCTATCCTAACAAAAAATGTTTTGAGTGATCTAATAAATTTATATCGCGCAAATCGAAAAAATAAATAAAAATAAAAAGTGAGTTTATGAAATAAACAAAATAAAATATACGAAAAGTATATTGCATCGGCCGGGAATCGAACCCGGGCCGCCCGCGTGGCAGGCGAGCATTCTACCACTGAACCACCGATGCTACGTTAACATCCGTGGAAATATCGGTATATTTACAAATAAACAGTGTAGTAAAACGCAGAGAAAAGAGTTCTAGCTCGAGCACGAATATTTGCGAGAAAGTATTCGTATGGTTAACGTAAGCAATTTGTATGGCATTTTTTCAAAAGCGCCCCTATCGTACGTAAATGGTACTAAAATGCCATACAAATTTGACAAATTGCTTACGTTAACCATACGAATACTTTCTCGCAAATATTCGTGCTCGAGCTACAGAAACTATTTTTTTATGTAACTAGCCCATTTGTAAGAACCATGGTTCAAATCGCATTACCATCACCTTCTGTCTACTACTAGATGGCGCCCGTGACTTCGTACACGAATAAAATATTAATTTTACATATTATTTTGAACTAGATAAACAATAATTATGTCATCATAATCATTGTTTATAAGTCTATGTTGTTTATGGAAAATGTTTTTACCGCAAAAACATTACCGTTGCCACGTAAACACTAAACATACGCTAGAGATTATGATTAAATTGTATAAATACAATAGACAACACGTTCAGTTACATCTTCGTAGGTACAGATGCACATTACAGTACTGAACATTAGGGAACATTTTTATATCAAGCAATGGATACTTAACTCTTTTGCTGACTGCAGCTAAAATTTGTGTTAAATGACGCCGACGTAGAGACATCCGCCGCCATCACCCTGACATCCGTCAGATAGCTCGTTCATCCGCGCTGCTATCTCCGCAGCCTCACTATTATATACCCATACGCATATTTAATACCTACCTAGTACCTACATGCGAATAGTTCACTAACTAGCACCCGTATTGGAACAGTTCGAGAGCTAAAATGAATGCGAAATAAGTAGCTGTGGGTAGGCCATTTCGAATCGCAAAGTTTCCTGATAAACTTTTCAGGAATGTGTGAATCTCTTTTATGTCTGCTGTCTGGACTCTGGATACAAAAGATAAAATGTATTTTTAACCGACGTCAAAAAGGAGTAGGTATTCGATTCGACTGTATTTTTACGTTTGTTACCTCAGAACTTTCGACTGGGTGAACCGACTTTGATGATTCTTTATTTAATCGAAAGCTGCCATGGTGCTTGTCATGTGGTCCCACTTAAATTTCACCTAGATCTGAAGAGTAGTTTTTGAGTTATTTTGAAAGCGGTTATTTTTTTCTTGGTTAAATTCAGATTATATCACGAAATGCTGTGTTCAGGATCATGTAGGTACTTAAACCATTTACAGATTCCTCAAGTGAGCGATGCCACATAAAAAAGGTAAGGGCACAAATGTGCTGGAAACAATCCTTCAGACCAAACTTTCGCATATTTTCTACAATGCGAGACAGTAAACAGTTAAAATTAGATAGCAATATATTACACTCGTTCACTGTATACCACTCAGTGGAGGATGGAGCGGATGGTACAGTTCCCACGTGAACTGCTGAGCAAACACGCCCGATCAGAACGTGTGGCGGATTACAGCGCGTGGTACACAATGTAACTGCACCAATTATAAACAGGGTTGTATTTTTATTAGGTATTTTGATTGTAACAAAGTTGTTAATGTAGATGGAACCACGTGATCAGTGAGAACCCAAGATTGTGATTGTAATAATGGCATTTTTAATTTTTTGTAATTTTTTTGTTTTTTGGTTTGGCGATTTGTAAGGCCCTACGCTGATGTCACTGTGTCGCGGACGTCGCGTCGCTCGAGCGAACGTAATAAACATTGTAAGCTATGAAGCCTCACTGCGATGCTGACATCAGCAACGAACGCGTTGCCGACGTTGCGTCGGCGTGCGTAGAAACAGGCCTAAGTTGAATGAACGTAAAAGCATTATTGAGAAGTATTAAACTAAATTGTGTAGTATCTCGCGTCAACGTGAACTTTAGGATATTTCAGAAGTGTCACGGCCATAGTAGGGCCTAACCCTACTATATGCCGATAAGCTCATAATGTTTGTTTCTGATGATGATTTGAGAAATGTTTTATCTATACATATATAAAGTCGGAATACTGCAGAACGGCAGCTGGATTGGTTCCCAGGCGGAATGCAATGCACACAGCGTCACTCCGGGACTCCGGGATCGTGCAGATGCGCCCGCCCGGGATTAGGGCGCGTGCTTTATTCCTCGCCTGCACCGGGATTACCAGATAACTAATCGCGCATTATAATGCAGTAAAGTGGTTCGAGCGCTCTTTACTTACAAATTTAAATGATGCGGTTGGCGCTGAACATTGTTTTGATAAAATGTGTTATTACAAAAGCATGCTGGAGTGGTTTTAAAAGAACCCCATCTGCAAGCAGCAACAGCTTAGTGATGATTGCGGACGTCCGTGGACTGTGGTGACCACTTGTCATAAGCGGTCTGGTAGCCCGTCTGTTTTTGGGAGTTATTCACAAAAAAAAGAAATACAATAAGACCAAATAGCAGCTATCCAGTAAAATAAAGTCAGCTATACAGAAATAAAGTTTATTAAATTTCCAAACGTACTGGTATTAACGCCAAGTGAGTAATTAAAAACCGGTAACATAATTTTATTACGAACACCTCCACGAAAAATAATAAAAAAACATTGAGTGGAGTGTATCACAGTTCACAATGTAACAGTGCACGAACCTGACAAACGCTTAGCCCTCACCATTAAGCCTCATACCGCATACGGCGCCATAAAACACCATACACCATACCATATAAAGTGTGTAATCGCACTACAATTTCCGAGGTGTCGGGTGTCGGGTGTCTCGCACTATAAATGAACAATGGTGTTTGCCGGCGCGCCGCGGAACGCCACGGAACGCCACGAACGCCACGCAACGCCACGCAACGCCACGCAACGCCACGCAACGCCACGAACCGCCACGAACGCCACACAACGCCACGCAACGCCACGGAACGCCACGGAACGCCACGGAACGCTGGAACGCCCCGCGTCCCCGGCACAGCGGCGGCTGCGCGCACACTTGAGTGACTTGTGACGTGTGATTTCAATATTTTTTACTGTAATTAAGCAAGTGCGTTGTTAGTGAGCTGCAGTCAATTGTCAGTGCAAGTGTCGTGTTATTTTGGTCGCAGTGTGGCAAGTGCGCTCCCCCGTAATGACATACTCGTTCTCCGATTGTTGTGTACTCGTACCTTCATGCAGCCCCCGGGCCCCCCGGTGTACAACGTGGGGGCACACAACTTAGTTATCACTAAAAAGGA